>JARQTJ010000550.1:452534-573360 GCA_030142635.1 Trachelus troglodyta | reverse complement strand
GAAAAAATAATTAATCATTGTAATTATTCTTGCAGGGGTATAAATAAAGAAATGTTTGAAGAATCATACAGTGTAGTTTTTTTTTCGTCAAACCTATATTATTGATATGAAAAGCTCTTCATTTGCGGAAAATGTTCGATGTACGAATACTTTTTACACTCAATGTATATAATAACAGTACCCGTGATTTCGGGAGCTCCGTGAAACGCATGGATGTATACTGGGTGGCACGTTAAAGTATGCGTATTCTGGTGTCGACACTCCACTTGGACGGAGGTGCCACTAACCAGTTCTACGTTTGTGATTAATTGAAAGTATGCCCTAAGCAAACCCCAAACGTGGGTAATAACGGAAACATAAGTTTCCCGACTTTTTTACCATAGTGACTGAACAGCACACGTGCATGATGCTCCGGTTTCAAGAATCGGTCATTACTTTTTTTTTATATTGAATCGCTCACTATGTGTATTGGTTTTATTATTGCTTTAGGTTTGAATAAATACATGATTATATTTCACTATGTACATTTTATTACATTATGTGCATACAATAAATATATAAATCAGTGAGCGTTTCTTCTTCCCGAAAGCCCGTCAGTGACAAACCGGGTAGATGAATATAAGTACTTGTAGGAAACGAGTATTTACATGGAAAACGCACTGGCCTGTTCGGGCACGTGGGTCCTCGCAGCCATGAGGTACCGGGTTTACGGCGGGCCACGCTGTGACCACCTATTGAAAAATATGATAAAAATACGACAGGGGTCTTGAGCCCCCTTAGGCTATGCAACAGCCATGGTCTTTCATATAGTGAATCTAATCAGAGTGTCTACCTTCCGCGTCTTTAGTATAATTTGTTCGCTTTGCTGAAAACGCTCCAAAATGTCGTTGACACTTGAGCATTCGTGTGGGTAGAGACGATCCTATATGCTTGTGTTCTTGGTCGGCTTCACTTGGGGTAGGTGCGGGTGCTATTGAGCACCTACTAGTCTAAAGGCATCCTCTGTCGGAGGCATTTTGGGTGGTGATCAATGGCCGACAGTCCGTTACGCTTAACCCTGAGCAAGTTCAGTCAGAAGTGGCGAAGGTTGTAGCGTCAAATATCGTCCCTCGAGCAGATCTTCCGCGTCTAGTATACCTTTCGCATCTTTCTTTTCGCTTAACTCGACTTCCTTTCCGTCCTGAGATTTCCCCCCTAGTCCTGTGCGCGACAGCCACAGAACTCGGAGGTTCTCCTCAATCCAAAGAAAAACACGGTCCCTTGTTGGGCCTCGGAGGAGTCGTAGCTCCCTTGTGAAGAGGTAGGACCTCACGGAAATAGACGGGGAGGGTCGCATTTCGTTCGCTTATTCTTCCTGCTCTTCCCTTTTCTCTCGTCTTTATCTTATTCTCTTTTCTTGCTTCTTTGGCATAATCTTCACGTACCTCCTTTTCACAAGCGCTTGAGTTCGGGCATTACCTTAAGCGCTTCTCCGACTCCTCAGTTTGCTCCCACTATAGCCGAGTTGTGGGCGTCGAATTTACGCGCATACACTTTTGGACAACATCCAGTACTTCCGAATATTTTTGGTCAGCATTTCTGACTTTTAAGTGTTAATATCTAATTTTATTGATTTAATTAATTATTTTAATATTCCAAACACTTAATTTATTAATATTTCAATTGGAGCGGAATTTATTTTCGGCATTTTACAATTTTAATTCAGTTTTTATCTACTCCGTATATTTCGCGAGATTTTGATTTTGTCTATATTTCACATTTTTAATAAATTTCGAACTTATACTACGAGGCTCCTTCGTTCAGGTGGCGCGTCGACACCAAAATGCACACGTTTTAGAGACCTCTATGAAGTTAGCCGGAAATGGAAAAACTTACGATTGGAATTTAATGAAACACGTACCATTTGAAAGAGGAAGTAAAATTAAAGTTTACGTTTTCGCTTTTTTGCGGAAAGTCACGTTTAAGGGGGTAAACCACCTCCTGGGTACCGATGCATGAATTCCCATATAGGACCACTTTTCGCGCAATTTTAAAGTGTAAATTAATTAAAAATATTCTCGTTACTGACAGTCGATAAACAATAAGTGAATATTAACGAAATTCCTGCCTCTGGCCCTTCTCCTGGCTCGTCTCTCCACGACGCGTAGCTCGGCGTCGCTATCATTTCCCGCCCGCCGAATGGCTATCGTCTTACGGACGCGGGATACAGATATAAATATCTCCTCACATTGGTAAATAAAAGACTATTTTAACATTCCGCCCATCGTCAGTGAGTGTAAACCAAGTTATTTTAAAAATTGTTTTACAATTCTTTTTCATGATTAATATTTTAATTGCAAGTTCTATGTTGTTTACTGATTGCTTCAGCATTTTTACATGAATATTCTTATTAACTATACATTGCTGTTATGATTTATAGCAATCATGGTTCGAAATTCGTACTGAAATGCAAATCATCGAAAAAATGCTGCAAACATAAAGATTTTTTGCACCATGCGCATCTTATAATGGCAACATTATTATACCCGCGTATTTCACAGTGGGTTTGAGAAGATTGACCGGAACCAAAATGGACAGGATTTTCAAATTCTTCTGGTTTTTTGATTATGTAATTGCTTCTGAACCATGCATATTTGAAAAGGTTCGTAGACCTCGGAGATGACAGTTGATTATGTGTAAGAGATTGTAATTTAATTACATTATTCCTTAAGTGTAAAGTAATATCATAATTCAATAACAATGCAATATCTGAAAAGTGTCGTAAAAAATTTTTCCATATACGGAATCCAAATACATCAAGCGGTTGAATTTGTCCCGTTGTACAAGTGATAAGAAAAGCATTGCGTAAAATTTTCAGTATGAAAAATACTGTTCTTGCATCTTTTTCGTTTCATATCTGTTTCAAAAAGTGTATCATTAACGAACGAATCACCCCTCGATCACAATAACTTTGTCGACGATTTATTTAAACGCAGTACTCGAACGATGAATACTTATATATGCTACTTGCTACGAGAAATAAAAAATAATTTCTTGACTATTAATAAAATATGTTTCACATATAAAATAATAAAAACTGGTACTATGGTGAACCAGCTACCGTACTTACCTCTAGGCGGAAGCCTGCAGAGTGGGAGGACAATTAAATTAATTGGTCTTCAATTTTTAAATAAACTTATCCCCTTAATTACGGGTAATACGTTAATATTCACTTATTGTTTATCAACTGTCAGTAACGAGAATATTTTAAATTAATTTGTACTTTTAAATATGCGCGAGAAGTGGTCCTATATGGGAATTCATGCATCGGTACGCAGGGGGTGGTTTACCCCCTTAAACGTGACTACCCGCAAAAAAGCAAAAACGTAAACTTTAATTTTACTTTCTCTTTCAAATGGTACGTGTTTCATTAAATTCAAATCGTAAGTTTTTTAAATAGGGTGAAAAAAGAATAATCGAGGGGTGGTTCACCCCCTCAAGAGACAATTTTTTTAAAATCTAGGTGCACTTTACATTAGTCGCGATGAGAAACATTTTAGTTTTTGTTTAATTGAAATCGGTCGATCCCTTCTAAGTGAAACTGCATTACCACCCCTTGACATGCCGAACTTTGGGGGTTGAAAAAAATAAGTGTCTCTTAGATTTTCATGCGCTACAACATAGTTGAGTTTCTTCAATATCGGAGGGGGGCAGTAAAGTGATGTTCCTTGTTAGTTAAAAGTTTTGGTAGTTATTGATTCTGGCAAAAACCTTGAAAAACTGTAAGCGCAATAGTGATGATGGTAGGTCAGACGACGAAAATGAGTTGGCCGCACAAATAATTTTTAAGTAAGAAAATTCCGTGAAGTCTTAATCGACGTAGAATCGTTTGGTGGTTACAAATAAACTAATTGAACGGTTTGGTGGTCATTAGTTCTGCCCAAAATTGTAAATCAGGCGTAGCATTACTATATACATATATACATAAGCAATCAAAAACGTCAGACTCCGTCTAGATACTATGTGCAGGTCCTGAGACCGGGATTTTACGTTCTGAAAACTTTTTAGGGTCGACTCTAGTATCATTTTATCGTCTTAATACTAAGAATAATAAAAAGAGATGCAACGTGCCCGAATTATCCTGGGTAAGATTTCTGAGCGCACCCTGGCTATCTCCCTACTCATCATTGATTCAAGAGCTTCAAGGGTAAGGACACTTGGCACATGTCCCACATTGGGAATACAGCCATGAAGGAATGGAAGGAAGAGTAAGGTCAGTTTCAATTAAGTTTTCATAAAAATCCGTTCATGGCGCGACTGTGCCAAGATGGCGAATGGCTGTCGATGTTATATCTTATTCAGTCTTATTGCGTTTAACTACTCCTAAAAACTACAAGTCGTGGCTCAGTATATTTTGATCTGAAAGTATTTGATCCTATTAACAATGATCATTATGCATTCACTTGAAACGATCATTATCTCTTTATTTTTGTTAATAAACGTTTGTCAAGGAACAATAAATGTTTCGGCTTTTCCACCTGAGCTCACGTCTAAGCCTGTTGTTCTCTGGCATGGAATGGGTAAGTTTATTGTTATTAAAATATGATTTTAGTTCGAATAAGCTTACAGTACTACGGTATATTCATGTTCACTCCCAGTGCTACGAGTATTGTAATTTATTTCTTTATGTACGTGCAATTTAACGACGCAAAAATACTCGCAGTGAGTTTCAAAATATAACCTTGGCTGGTTTGGATGAGTGTCGTTTTGACAGTTCATTTAACAACGTCATAGGTGCAATCAGCTGGTAGAAGGTGTCGTTATTTTGAACTTGATAATGAGATATTAAAATTCTTAAGCAACTTATTTGTAAACCTGTTTTTAAGAAGAAAGTGGTTTTATTCCAGGTGATAGTTGCTGCTTCTCTTTTAGTCTTGGACAGATCAAAAATATACTGGAAGATCAGATTCCAGGGATATATGTCAAGTCTATAAAGATTGGAAAGGATGAGATACAGGTTGGTGAAATCTGAAAATATAAATCTTAGTTAATAGATGTAACATATATTTGTTTGTTGTAATTATTGTATTTATTGGTAGGATGTCGAGAACAGCTATTTCATGAATGTGAACAAGCAAATCGATCAAGTTTGTAAAGAACTGTCGAATGACATGAATTTGCAACATGGATATAATGCCATTGGTTTTTCCCAAGGCGCACAATTTTTGTAAACATGATTTTTAAATTCTTGGATAAACTTGTCATAATATAACATTGTCGACAGTGATAATCATAATTGAAAATATTGGTGTTAACAGGAGAGCCGTTGCTCAACGATGTCCCAATCCTTCTATGTTAAATCTGATATCTCTGGGTGGACAACATCAAGGGGTTTATGGTTTACCAAATTGTGGTTCGCTGGAACATGTAGTATGTGATTATGTACGACGTATGCTCAATTATGGAGCATACTACAAGTAATTACATTGCTTTCTATTATGAATATTAATATTTAGAAATTGTAAGTTTATGCATGGTATCTTTACAGGTTCGTTCAAGAGAGATTAGTACAGGCAGAATACTGGCATGATCCCCTTCGGGAGGATGAGTACAAGAAGTACAGTATTTTCCTGGCAGACATTAACAATGAACTGACTATCAATGAGGTAATAAATTTTAATTTATTGATATGTGCTTTTGATTTCATTAATAGTTCATATGTGAATTATACATGAATTATGTAGAGATTCTTGTTAACTTATTCGTATTCATTGCTTCCACTGCGTACCGCTATTATTACACGTATATCTTTTTACCCACTATTATAAACTAAACAATAGATATATTTCATGTTAACACGAGCGTGTCGAACTATCATGCAAACTTTTTATTGTTGAACTCTAGAAATAAGAGCTATTCGTATTTTTAGACGTACAAGAAAAATTTGAAAATGTTGGAAACGTTGGTTCTCGTGAAATTTGAAAACGACACCATGGTTCAACCGCGAGAATCCGAATGGTTTGGTTTCTATAAACCAGGACAGGCTGTTGAGTTGGAAACATTACAGGAGTCAAAGTTGTATACCGAGGTATAATATATCTGTTTAATAAATGAATGTATTTAATTACGTATATTTATATAATTTGATTTTCATTGTCGTAGGATCGTCTCGGGCTCCGAGAGTTGGACAAAGATGGTAGAATACATTTTCTCTCAGTGAATGCCAATCATTTACAATTCACCGACGTGTGGTTCATCGAGAACGTTATCAATAAATATTTAACATAATTATTCACTTAATTAAGACGAAGAATAATGTTAATATTCTACATGCTATCCCCAGCTTCGGCAATACGTAATAAAATCGTACGATCTTTATGATAATTCATAAGTAATCTTAACACCTAAGAAATCTTAATATTTTGTTATATCAATTAATTATACATCGTTGTTATTAAATACATTTTTTTACGCATTGTGAATCATTTTTATTGTATCGTAAATTAATTATCGAAGCCAAATATTTACCCAATGTCGGCAGCAAGGTGATATTTGAATCGACATCCTGTCAAGTGGCGCCATCACCTGGAATATTCAAGAAACATTATCAAAGCCAAAGAAAATTTAAAAGAAAAAAAAGGAAATTACTTTTTACTCTCCAACGAAAATCTGACTTACAATAAGAAAAGCAATTCCATCTGCACTTTCTTGAAATCTTTAATCAAAATACAGTAAGTCGGTACCATTAAAAATAATAAAGCCATACACACACGTCAAAATACAATGAACAACCGGTAACCAGCAATATCCTTATCGCGATATCAATCGGTGTCAGCAAAGGCGTAACTGGGGGGAGATACATATATACAGGCAGAGTAACCTAGTGTAGTAGAAGCGGTAGGAATGAAAGGGTTTCAGGAAGATACCATGGCCGGGACTATAGCCACCACGCTTGGTGCCCCCATTAAGAGATTACATTATGAGTTTACTTTGTACAGTTCCTCTACAGTCTCCCCTTGCAGATGGGAACTCGGAGTTAACAGTATGAACACTCTTCGCCCATCTCTCCAGGCTAGCGTTATTGTACGAGCGAGGGCTCCGTGCATGCGGATAAATATGTTTTTATACAAAAAGTTACCCCCAGCCGCCAGCCATACAAATACGGTCATCATATGATTACAGTACGCACTCATCCCCTTCAGAGCAACGCACATTACGAGATGAGATACCCCCTGTAAAATTGCATGAGAACCTTAAAGAATACATTGAGCTTATACTGGGAGGAAACTGGCTACTGCCAAAAATTTATTTTCTCAATTTATTTATTAACTAATTCATCATTTATTATCCCCGATCATTTTTTTCCTTTATACCGTTACGTATACAGTATGTGATATAATGGTAGTCCTGTATCAAGTGAAAAGATTGTTCTTGTAGAATAATTGGTTTCTTAAAAGAATTCTCTTATTCAAAAAATAAAAATCTTGAAGAATGCATTGAGCTTATGCTACGAGCGAACTGACTATTGCTGAAAATTAATTAATTTTGTTAATTGACTAATTAATTCATTACCCTGGATCATTTTTTTTTACTTTATGCCGTTACTTATACAGTATGTTAAGCGAGCGAACTGGCTATTGCTAAAAATTTATTAATTTGGTAAAATTTTTTATTGACTAATTAATTTATCACGCTCCATTGTTTTTTTTAGTTTATACCATTACGTGTACAGTACGCGGAGTAATGGTAGTCTTTTATCGAGTGCAAAGACTATTTTTTTAGAATATTTATTTTTCGAAAGACTCTTTGCTACTTTTCCTACTCTCTTTCGAGAATCTTAATGTTTCGCGCGAGAACAATAAACACGAATAGAAGAGAACCTGGAGGCACCTGAGTTCATATTATTATTCAAGTTTTTCTTGGCGTTTTGTGGATTGCGAGGGTGGCTTGTCGAATCACTTAATAGATTGAGGCGTTATTGTTATTCGACTTTTTTCTCTCTTCTTCCTCTTGTTAAAGACGACGACACGCTCTTACTTTCTCTTTATCGTTTTCTTTTTTTCTTGGTATGTATGTGCTTCTTGTACAGCTAAGAAAAGTATATAATATTGTATTCTATACGTTTCTGACTTCCTTATTTTATTTTGATTTGTTTATTATTTCTGTCTTCGAAGTAACACTCTTTTCGTTGAAGCTGATCGACTATTTAAAATTTCCTTAGGTTGTAGAATAGTCAAAAGCATGTTCTGATCTGTGAAAACAATATTGTAGTAAAAATATGCATTTTTTTTTAAATTTTCATCCGAACGAGTCATCAGTGACGCCACTGTGTCTTCTGGCAATTCTTAATCCGGATACCAATCGTTTCTATTGGTCGACAAGTAAATGCAGAGGAGTTGCTG
Organism: Trachelus troglodyta; assembly: GCA_030142635.1. Lineage (NCBI taxonomy): Eukaryota > Metazoa > Arthropoda > Insecta > Hymenoptera > Cephidae > Trachelus > Trachelus troglodyta. The sequence goes on along the minus strand of JARQTJ010000550.1, from coordinate 564,979 downwards.
AAAACAGACAAACGTAAGACAAAGTTATTAAAAAAAAAGGAAAATAAAAAGGGTTGAGGGTACGTCAAGGGATGGATAACGGTGAGGAAGGTTGTTTTTCTCTCTCAAGGGGGTGCACAACCAATCCTCCCTCTGTTCTCCATCCTCTGTCGTGCCTCACGGACTGCAGGTACCTACGATTAGCTTATTATTCCGTGCCTTTGTCGACAGCTTGCGGAAAGCTTCAAAGCTTCCTCGTCTATATCTGACAAGAGTGTGGGCAAAGTCGATTCCTACTACATACATATTTTTTCCCAACGTCGGTGCAGCGCCATTCGAGGTAACTATTATTTCACTCCCCACGTAACAATAAAAGTTTGCAGATATTCTGAAAAAAAGGTATCGATATCAAAATCGACATAAAACCACACTCAATCGAAGCTTCACATATTCACATAAATTTGTTAAGCAAAACTCAGTATTGAGACCTATAAAAAGTTCCAGGGTAAAAAAAAGTTTCTCCAATTTTGACTCAGCAACGATGAACAACAATGAATAATAATTAAGCACAGGTATAGCGGTACCAAAAATATCTTGGCCAAATAATCAGCAGGGAGGACATTGTCCAGGATGTAGACAAGTCTTAGAGATTAGCGTTGGCAATTAGAGAGGATGACTACCTTAAGCTTGGCAGAAGAGAGCCGCGATCTCATCCATTACCATCGCAGCTAATTTGAACAAAGCGAGATCCATATTGCACGACATCGAGCGACTCCTGGTGCGCAGCGCTAACGGGGATGCCATCCAGGAAGAAGGCTGGCGGAGGAGGAGTCGAACAACAGAGTATATTATACAATGCTATCTGCTGGTCCACAATCGCATACAGCTCTCAGTTCATTGTTTCCCAGTACCTACAGATGTGCGCCGCTCTCCATTGTCGATCTATAGCGAACTTCGTAGCGGGTTGCAAGGGTGCGCAAACTGAAGACTGAAGGGAGCTTTCGGTGCGCTGGTTGAGGGGATGGCGCCTCCAAAAGGAACATATCAATTCATTGTCATATCAGCACTATCCGTCTCTAGTCGGGTTAACGGGTGACTCCTTGATAAGGACAAAGGCTCAAACAATCATTAAAAACTTTCTTACTCTGCACAACTATCCTTTCAGTTCACAAGGGGAGGCTCAAGAATTATCAAAACACACTTATACACGCGTAAATTCATATTCGTATGTCCCTAATTGAGATTTTTATACAATGGAAATATAATTAAAACACTTATTGACAATTTCTTACTACTCATTGGTACAGCCCTTTATGCATGATTGTCTATTGTTATTGACAAGTACTTTTATTTGTTATTAAGCGGTGCTAATCATCAATATACTGAAGTCACCCGGTACATAGTAGGAATAACTGAAGGATACAGTCACGCAATAAGAGATGGGGGTGGGTGGTTGGTTTGATGCCAATGGGCGGTTAGACTGGGTTGGGGTAGGTTGGGGTAGGTATTCCGTTTGTATAATATAGCTACTCACTCGTATCGCTGTCTCTCTGATGTGAACGCAGCCTCAGGCTTATTATATGCACGTATCAGAATATATCTTCGCGTATGTCAAAATTATTATTAGTCGCCATTCTGATATTCGCTATGCGATCCCGTATATATATAATGCATATAGAGTATACATATATATTATAACCAAAGTCTTTGCCATGTCCCAAGGGCTTCAATGCGTTCACCAATCCATATACCAGCGGCGTTCTTAAATGAAAACATACCAATTTTCTATACAGCAGATATACAACAGACATAACCTATAATTTGCAACTAATATATATCTCACAACGGGTTTCTAATTCTTCTTCTTTTTTATATATTTGGCACCAGTTGGGAAAACGTCCTTTACAAGCGGCCACGGGTTTCTAATTGAAGTGACTGTTATGCTGATCATCGGAAAGTATTCACCAGGATCATTGTAACCTGTAGAAGTCGTAAATCTCACGCAGTGCCTCCTAGACGGGAGAGATTCTTTCGAATTCACTGTGACAGGTTAACCAAGCGCAGACAACTAATACGCCAGGAAACAATACACCCAGGATGGATAGTAGGGTAGTTGCGTGGCTCATTATGGACTCACGTGAAAGCATATGGCGCGGGAGCTGAGCATTCAATTGTTTAGCGAATTGTCGGGATATCTGGAACACACAGCGAGTAGCGATATCCAACATGTTTCGGGCGGTATTGTTCTCGGGTTTTCTGAACACACTGACGCGAGAGAACGTCCATTTTGGAAACGAAACCTAACCTGCAGGCCAAGGCATTCCTTGGAAGTTTGATCGGTATTGCCAGAGAACATGCATATATTACATAATATATTTGATTTGTTTCTGTTGCCCTGCCTGTAACTCGTCGAAGACACCACGACCAGAGAGTATTATTGTGACACTTGTTACCGACTGAAATTCATAAGAGTGAGTTGTATATTTGAATATATTTTGAATAAAGATCGTTATTTAACTTATCAGAGAGAAACTGTCAGTCAATCGTGTTCGAGTCGGCGAATTTCATCTGGTTCGACATAACCTATCGTTATTTACCAATCGGAACGTAAGAATGTATCGTAGCCATTACGTGGGTAGTCAGGAACGTGAATTCGGGCCGACGGCTTCTTCTAATCCACGATGTGGCCTGTCTCGGTGCATAGATAGGTAAGTACTCTAGACGTTCATTGCTCTAGGAAATCATACTTGGCTGCCGGCAAACAATGCCCATTGTCCGGCATATCATTTTCACTCATCCGCTATTTTCTCGAGTTTTCCAACAGGCAAACGGCGCGGACTCTCCAGGGCCTCAGTACCACCCACGAATGAATACTGTTCTCCGAGTTTCGGGTTTTCACTTTTTTTTTTCTTTCTCTATCTCTTCTACTCCAGCTCTCTTACTCACTACTCGCTCTCTTTCTTGTCCCATGTTACCCTCATCTCACTCTCTCTCTCTCTCTCCTTCGTTTTTCAGTTGGTTGGCGTATTGGAGTATTCGACCGGACAGCACTCGCTACAATGCACCATTGTTTCCGCGGTAGCCGCTCATATCGCCATTATCATCCTGCTTACGCGGCTAATCATTAATTGATTGTCTCATTGGACAGACCAGGATCGAGTTCACTTCTTAAAAATCATCTCCAGGAGGAATACTTATTAAACTACATGAGAGACGAAAATCTATCAGTTAGACAAACACACAGTATCAGTACATACCTGTAGTCAAAATTATTTAATACAGTGTACAAGAAAGCAATTTTAGATTTTTTTTCATAAATTTAAATTTTTGTCTTTGCTAATAGATTTTGCAATGTGTCCCTATAACTCTACTATGGAATTAGCAATTGACAGAACATATTTAAAGGGTCAAGAAAAGCGTCACAAGATTCCTATTGGCATTTACATTAGTATTAGTAAAGTCGATCTGACGGTTCTGTGATGGCGGTGGCGGTGGTTGTTGTTGAGGGGATGAATGTTCATGAATCCGTAAATGGAACAACGCTGTATAGTATAGAAGCTTGATTAAAATATTAATTGAGATGGAAATAATGATTCGACTTGGGCCACTGATTCCGAAGCGTGCCTTTGAATGACTCTACGTTGTTTTAATATACGCCTAGTCCTCACGGTTCGATAATCAAATTCATTTCAATGATTGTTGCCTTCTTTGAGGCGTATTATTTAGAGTCAATGAGAATTCTTGTATCTTCGATTCGTCATAACCGTCTTAAGATTGCACCACAACGTGTCTATTGTTTTATCAAGGCCATAAACTGATAGCATATATAATTTGTACAATTTTTAACCAGCATAGTGATACTATGTAGTATGTCAATCAGATATTGTTAATAGTTTTATAATATGACTGATTGTAAAACATCCTCGAGCATACGCACTCGAGAGTAAACACCATGTAGTAGAGTTATCCCCATGGGGTTCAGACCCCTGGGGAACAATCAGGGTGTGTAGTAGTGAACAACCCCATCGAAATCACCTTCTATGAAAACTAATCTCATAGGGTGCACATGTTTTGGCGTGAGACAGGGCGAATCATTGTTGAGAATGTCAACTATTAGTTGAGTATAACAATGATGTTGTCAACAGGCAATTTTGTGCAGTGACAGACACAGTAGCATTGTCAATCATGACAGAGCTTAATATATGGATCGTTTGTTTTGAGAATGGTGTAAGTCCATTTTCTCTTGTTTCGAGAAAATAAAAGGTTTACACTAAATTAAGCATAAATTACGAGATATCCCATTTTTAAAAAAATTGACTTACACCACTTTCAAAATAAACGGTCCATGTGTATGTATCTTAATCAATGATATATTTATAATTTATAATTATTTTTGTGAGAACGTCATATATAACAGTTTAAAATGTAATTAGAATTTTCTACCATCAATATGAATCTTGATATTCAATATTGATTGATCAGAATCAAATTGATCCTACGTATCATTGTAAAAGTTGTTTTTTTATCAGTATTTAATATACTCAGACTTACTAGCGTACCCTGGCGATTCGATGTGGCAGGAGTCACGACAATAATTCCCTCGTTAAATAAACCAATCAACAAGTTATCGTTATTGAATGATGTGGGGCTTCTGTTCCGTCACCCTATTCTTTACGGTCATCCATATTATGGGGTACCGTGCGTGTTGCATGGTACCCTTACAGGGTTGATTTGGGGGTTGAACGCACGTGCCGCAAGTCTAGTCTATGAATATCCTCATTCATGGTCGCCCTGTGATTTCGATTTGACTTATCGACTCGATTCCCCTTTCCGCGATAATGAACGCGTACAAAACTCACGTCGTTCCACGTGATCGTTCACGTACCTAATCGCAAGTTCAGCGGAACCTTGGGAAAAAAATAAATCACGAACAGACCCTTGTTTGGTAATGAACAAATTTTTTTCATCAAATCTAAGAATCCCGTCAATCTCAAGCGTCATGCGAGTCAAAAAATGAATATCAACTAATTCGTCCAACTATCGACTTTCAAGGTAAAAGAAATATACCAACTGTAAGCGTCAAAGGATTTATCAATGTGGAATGACAACTTTTACTTTCTTCAATAATTGTCATAATAAAATACCTTTTAGGATGGAGATACGGAGCTGATACCGAACTGTCCAATTACAGCGCCTGACAAGGACAACCCTTATAGTATGAACGCATATCGAACATCGCTTCGGCCAGTTTACCCACAGGGGTACTAGCTGCTCTAGCTGGACGGTACCATTCGCACGCGGTGGCTAGCTGATTAATTAGAATCCGGAAGGCCGACGGTGGGGGTTGAGAAGTAGCGTTGCCGATGTGATGGACGGGCGAAGGGAGGAGTGAGGGTGTGTAAGGGTGGAAAGTAGAAGGGATGAACGTGGCAGGGAGTGGCGAAGGGGACGCGAAGGGATGGCGCCGAAAAGCACAGTGGTTTACTGGGTTCACGAATGGAGTCAGGAGCGGTGCTGGACGTCGGTTAGGTAGCCAGATAAATATATAGGTAGATAACAAGAGAGAGGCAGTTGCATGAAAAGAGACAAAGTACTTGAAGAGATATAGGAAAACAGAGATAGAGCCAGAGATTGACTGCTGGTTGAAGTGGGGTTAGAGGAGGTTAGGGAACGGGGGATTCGTCCGAGAGAGACAGAGAGATTACGAGAGGAACAGGCAAACTGGATTCATTACGAAACGGAACACGAAGGGTTCCGATGGGTTACTGGTGGTTGGGAAGGGATGCTTTCGAATACGAACGTCGACGTCCTGTTCGGGATGCGACAAATCCCAGGATGAGTAAAACGGATTCATTAGCGTGAACGCAGCTGCGACCAGAGAGACCAGGTCGAATCTGAATCGAAGTATTCTGGTACTATCAGGCAGTTTAATTAGAAATTTTCATGGCGACATACCTACCGAGGTCGTTGTTTTTTAATTTTTCGCGCTACGTTAGTATAGTAATATCTGGTAACTTATCTAGTTATCAAATTCTTATTGGATTGGTGTACCCGACTGTTAGATCCTAGGGATTAGTTTAGATCCTAGGGATCTATTTTTGCGATAAGCTAGACTGACGGCCCTTTTATTCGCTGCGGCGTGGACTATCTAATGTATATCGAGGCCGGCTGACTAATTAACGATATTTCACTAGTAATTAAACACATCCAATCTACGACGAGCAAAGGGTGCACGAGAAGTTACCTCCGCTAAGATGCTCCAGCGCGTTTTCTATGGCTGGGATCTCCCTATACCTACCACAGTATACTTACTGCTGAGCAGAACTCCGCAAAACCGCTATTGGCTATCCCTTTGGCCTTTCAGCTTACGAATCCTTCGGGATGCTGTTCAGGATGGGAATATATACTTAATGGACCTCTTCTCGCAGCCACTGAATTTTTGGTCCTATCTTATTAGACAGTCAGCTCAAGGAGATCCTAATCGCAGAAGAATGTTTCGAGCGATTCATTTTGATCGGATACAATTTACACGTAAGTTATTTACTTAATCATGAAATTAGTTTTAGAATTCTTTTTAATTAAGGAACCCAATAGATTTTGGTATATCGTTTTACTGATTAGGAAGCAAAGAATTTACTTGTAGAGGTATTCTGTTTCAAATGGACAACTTTGTGTAATTGCTAATTACCTAACCTCATTTACCTAATGACGCTTTGATTTAACTCTTGATTCCCCACGCCTACTGCTATTTCCCGGAGATTAATATTAACGTCTAGATTACTTTTCTACTGCATGTTTCTCATACGTGGGGTAAGTTAATGCCAAATGGACTCGTTAGCTCACGATTGAAATGTGAAAAGGTATATAGTCGAAAAGAAACATGAATTTACCTAATTGTAAAAAAAGCTTGGAAATTATATAACCAGTCGTGCACGCGCTCACGGAATAATGTTAAATTAGATAGACGTGATACGGTGTTGCGAATCTTTGTAATTAGTTCCATTTATAAAGCATCGTTGCCACAAATCCCCCAGCGGCTGAATCGAGAGTCGCAGGGACGCCATTTCTAGTTAAAATTTATTTTGCAATTTTACTTAACGACGTTTTCATTGTTTTCCTCGTTGCGTCATCGCGACGTCATATACGAATCAATGAACAAAGATACAAATAATTTCAAAATTTTCTATAAATTCTGTTCCGTGAAAACGAAAATATTTTTTTCGTGAATAATTTTGACTCTTTATTTTTCAAAAAATATCGATCGTACTTACTATACGTGTCGGCTGTAAATTTGACTTTTCTTTTGTTTTAAATCTCAAAGAATTCAAGGTTATACTCTATTTCGCCATTATCCAATTATTGAGTTTTCTGCGGCCCTGAATTACCTTCTTCGCTCCGCTTCCGCAAAAGGGTGGTTTTAATTACCCCTTCCATTACTGCCAAGCCAACCCCGTTAGTGGATTCATTTAGTCACATTACCATCCCCTACTGCCTTTCGATAGCGAGCACGTACGTCCCGCCCACTAACTCTATGATATGATCTAACTTGTGTCGGCGTGCTACATAGAACCACAGCAAAGAGCTATACAGATATAGTATTTATAAGTATATACGGAATTACTGTACACGTATGAAACGACTGAAAATTCGATAATTAATTAATTAAAATAACAAGTAACAAGATCAGTTCTGAATCAACAAAAATAAATGATATTGCAATACGCTTTTGAGATATCTACATTTTTCCTTCTATTTCTACAATATATAATTCTACGTTCTAGAATTATATTCAAATTATATAAATGCCACATAGTCGTAAGACTGATTATACCTTGATTATATAAACTCAAAACAGTCCATCATACATTAAGATACTGAAATTGCAGACAGCTCAATTTCAGGAAGTATCTTAAGTGATCAAGATCTTATACGACCCTCCAAGTCCACTTAGTTACCCCAAGACTGTTTCACCCTTAAAAGTAAATTAACGTGATAGATAATAAATTGCCGTTAAATTAACAAGTAGAGTTTATACAATAAATGCAATAGTTTTAATATATGAATAAGTAATATGGAAAACTCAACATGTAACGGGACCAGTAGACTCTGAGGATGTTACTGTTAGTTTGAATATTAAAGTATGTCGTAACCTACGAAATATTTTTATAAGTGTCTAAATAAATGCATAGGCAGTCGCGTACACTTATACTTTCTATATATACACTACTATGCTATAGTGTTGCCAGCCCCGTTTACCACTTCACGCACCCCCGGCTTCCTATTCTTTTCTTCGCGCGATGCACAATGGCGACGGTCTCTGCTTGGCATGTAATAATAATAATGAGAGAGGTCTCTTTCCTCTCGATCCAAGAGTGGCAGAAAGACTTCCGGAAGGTGTCCGCGCGTACACTTCCGCTTCGCACCTCCGTCGACGTTGACGGGGAGGCAGAAACGGCTCGGTGAACAGGAGAGCGGTAACGTGGACTGGTGCGCCCTGACGTCCATCTTCGTCATTGTACACGTGTAAAGAAAGGACGCATCTGGGAAAAAAAATAGTGGAAACGCATATACGAAAATAAAAAGCTTATACTCTGTGATATAGGATAAAGAAGGCGAGGAGAAGAACGGTCTAGAATACAGAGATGGAAGAGGAAAAAACTAGAAGAAGAAAAATAAGAGAAAAAGGAAGAATAAGAAAATTTGTACATTCTCCAATTTTCTTTAGAATCAGAAGATTATTGAGAAGTGGCCAACAGATATATTTTTTACCCCTGCAATTTGTTGTTCTAACGTCACGTGTGTGATTAAGTTTTTGTCAGTTTGAAATTTCATGCATTTATTAATATATGCTAATCAAGATATTATGTTTATATAAGTTTTCATTTTTGTAAATACAAAAGTCAACTTTACCTAGACGACCTAGACCACCGGTGTTATCCAGCTAACCCTCTTATTCAGATCACCCGGTAGACCCGGTACGGAATTCCTTTTCATTCGCATTATTATGGTAATGAAACTGAAAGGCACAAAAATGTCAGGCTTTTGTCACACAGGAATTGTCCGCCCGGTCCATTCATTGATTACGTACTCTCATCCGGGCAACAAGGAGGCCTCGTCGAGTAGTTACCTTGACAAGATTTTTCCATCTTCTCTAGACGGGACTTAAGTTCTTTTTTTTTCTTCAGCCCACTCCACCGTTTCAACCCTATCAGCATAAATGGATATCCAGCCTGGATGTCTTACCCCGTTACGTCATATGTGCATAGACAATAAAAAAATTGCCAAAAATAAATCCACATGAAATACTACGATTAGATGCACTTCTCCAATTTTCATTAAATATGTAAGCCGCACAGAGTAGAAATTAATGAATTATATTTTTGTCCAAATTTTTAATAAAACAACCCAGTGTGTATTCCCTTTTATAAACGTGAATAAAATTTTACGGTCTTTCGTGGATACAGCTTACAGCCCTAGAAAGCTGAGAATTGAACCAGGGGGTGGGTCTCCTGGTTGCTACATTATTTCGTTATTGTTGAAATATTAATCTCAGCGTATCTCACGCACACCCGGACACGCTTACATATAAGGGCGGGTACCGACTCCGTGGCGAAACATTGTGTACACGCCATAACGTTGCAATAACAGTGTTCCATTATATGTAGGTAGACTGTGCGGCAGGAGATTGCAAAACATGCCTAGATTAATGTTTTCTCATCCCCAACTCCGTACCCTGTTATTTCCGTCCTGGCCACCCCCTGACTCCCCACCCACTATCCCCCTCACGTAGTCTCTCTTTCTCTCTTTCTCTCCACGCCGACCCACTCGGCGAATCCTTCACGATCCAGTCCTTCAATCGTGTCGCGTGACAATGAAAAGTACAAATCACGTAGCCGACTATGAACGACCTTAAGCTTTCAAAGAATTCCATAGCTGCAGTTACACATGTTCCTATAAAAACATAAGCAGGCATCAGTACGAGAATTAGACTGCTTTTTTAATAAATTAATATTGGTACTAAACTTTTTATAAAAATTTCGTCACACCTGTTAGAGCAACATATGGTAATGTGTGGTTGTTAACCTTGTAAGGAATCAAATTTTTTTTATTCACCTGAAGTTGTCTGGCTGTTGTATTTCTAAGAAAGAATATGTTTACCGAACTGTCAGTGCTGTGTAAAATGCATAATTATAAACGTAAAAGCGAACCTAACCTTTTTCTCGAGATTCAAATTTACCGGCTACTACGTAGCGTCGTTCGTGTCTACTACGTAGTTCAAAGTCTCAACTATAAAGTTCGCCGACTGCTGGTATAAGATTCTTGCTCGCAGGTTGTGTTTGCTGCTCCATGGTTCGCCATCCGTAAACTTGGTAGCTGTGACGAGGTTATTTTAATCAACGATCCTCTGTCGGCCGGGCTTCGGAGTTCCTGGGTGATGGCTGCCGCCAGCGGAGGTGGAGGTTGTTCGGCGTTGAAGTGTGGGTATTGGAGAAGCGGAAGGGATGATTTACTAGAAGGTTGGTAGAGACGAACCTCTGAACGGGATGGAGAGGGACGAGGGCACGAGTTGGTCGGATGCACTGGTATTGTTGGATGTTATCATTTCTACAACATTTGCATTTCCCTCATCCACGCGAACCTCTTTGCGCCGGCGTTCAAAACGGGAAATGCCTCGCCATTGTAGAAATGTATAATAATACTCTCTTTTCAACCCTCGACCTCACCTGACCTCACCCGCCAACCATCCTCGTCATAATATACGTAAATATTACTCTGTTGCAGTTTATATTCACCGTAGACACCTCTCTCTGTCTCTCTTTCCTTTGCTTTGATAATATAATTTAAATTTTTGCAAAGAAAAAAATTGTAAACTTTTTTTATTTACTCAAAAAATAAGAGATATATGATTTTCATTGGATTTTACGTTCGTTCGAAAATTCAATAGACTCAGAAATAACGAATACTATCGGATTAGATTTTTGTGATCCATTAGTTGGATTAATCGATCGTTATCAAAATCGAGTGCCACTTGCGATTGGATCACGCATCTGTCATATTGGTGTACGACATATATCTTTTGTGTCGTGTTATATCCGATTGGACTCCGTAGCTCGAGTGGACTATGATTTTTTTAGGTTATCTAGGTAGTGCTTGATGATTTGAATCTGTCGTAGAGGCGCGACGGTCGCTTCGCGAAATATTCTATGGTTATAATTCGTGACTGAAACATGAAGAAAATATTTCATTTCCGCTTTTCTTTATCTACATGACGGATTGTCTTGCGCTCCGTTTATTTATGCATTTTATAAAAATGAAACCGGGGTTGCATTATATTTGATTCTGCTCGTCTGCACTGCGATGAGGTGCTGTTGCTGCAGGGTGAAGCAGGACGCCTGGGCTTGTTGGTTCAGGGCGTCGGCGGGGTTGCAGTGCAGTAGGCGCATAAATGAATAGAGCGAATCCGGCGGCGGGGAGCGGATGAAAAAAAAGCTTTGTGCATCCCTGACAAAGATTAGGATGAAGCCCTGGCCGTTTTCGTAGACTAGTGTTACATATAAATGTCGCGTAAGTAGTAGCTAAATACGTAAATAACTTGGTGGCTCAAAATGATCGACAGGGCCGAAATAGTAGGGTTCTTACATTTTGCCAAAAAGCAGTGATTCTTAAAAAACAACAAATAAATCAATTTAATAATTCATAATGAATAAATAAAATATTAATAAAAATGATTAAAAAACTTCCGAGGTACCCACAAATATTTTTCAGAATTTGTTTACTTTTGAAAATTAGTTTTAACAATTTTCCTTTAGTTTGATGCGACCATGTCGCACGATTGGACCAAAGGAATTATTATTTTAGAAAAAGTCAATTAATCCAGAAATATGAATGAATTCAAGCAATACTTTAGGGATGGAATAGGTGAGGGTTTCCGTGGGGGTCACAAAGGGGGTTGTCAGAATAGGGGGTGGTAGTTGGGATGGGGATGGTCGATGGGTAGCCTATTGTTTAGGTTTAGCACAATCACAAATGCTGGTTATAACGATAGCTATATGACATTGTTTTGCCGGGGGGTGGGAAGAGGGATGCTCGGTTGATCGGAGGGGTTTTTCGTGAGAGAGAAAGACGTAAAAGGGAGAGAAATATTCTCCGTAATGGTGAACTGGGGTAGATTGAGACTGCGGGGGTAGTTGTTGTTTTGCGCACAGTATGATTGACTCAGAACGAGGGATGACTCTCGCGGGCGACCGGAAATAAAATCCCGTAATTGAGTTGCGGCAAATTTTACAACCCCCTCGAGACACAGCCCCGATTTGAAAAATCAATTTTGTACAAAGAACGATACATTTGCAATCTCTGTACATTTAATTGTCTATTTATACGTTTTAAGTTGGTATTGGAAATCATTTATTTTTTCTTATTAAAAAATTATTAATAGTCATAACCGTAATCGATGGTCACTCTTGGTCACTTGTATATATTATTGTCGGTAGGCGGAGCTCTGTTGGATTATATTGAGTGGAACTACCCTTACACTGTCAGGGGTGGCCTTTCGACAAGGGTACTAAATTAATAAGAGCCCCGTGAGTAACGCAGGGGCGGTTCTGGGCGGTAACATTGTGTCCAATGAATACGTCTCTTCATCTCATTACAGATCTGTTACTCTTCGATGTTCGAATACGGATACACAGCATCCCTAAAGCTATGTGAATTACTGAGGACACCTGAGACCTTATTCATTAAATAAAAAGATTGACGTCTGGTTTAATTAAATGAAAAATTTATTCTTTCCATCCAATCTTATTAAGCTAATTTTACCTTGACACGTATGCATTTGATAAATATAAATAGAAAGATTTCTATACGTATTAATATCTCAAAATTTTGTTCTTAACTGTTCAAGCCGTATCTTTCGATTCACTAAAATTTGCTGTTTTTAAAAATACCGCGCAACCACATTTTAATCGCAATGGCCAACGTTGGAGGCTCCTGCAACGTCAAAGAAACGAACTAGTCCGTTGCTCTTGAATGGCATAAACTAACAATTTAGACGAGTTTTAAATATGAAACGTTACGCGTACCTCTACGTAGTATTCGCAGTCTAACGTTAAGCCGCTTTCTCGCGTGAGTTCACGACTATGTTTATGCTTATGTATATGCGGCCCCAATAAATGCCTCGGGAATATTCTGAATGGCGTTATGCATCTTTTCACTCGTCTAGTCGCCTTTGGAGCTCGTCGACGTATCCGTGGAAAAATGAGTGATGGACTCAGTCATATTTATTTTCATTCGTGGATACAGCACGCTACGAATGGACTTTTTGGACTTTTACATTACCCTGAGTTTATGTGATATTTTCTAAGCTACGTATTAACGTGCATATATTCCGTGCATAATAAACTGTTGCTTTAAAAAATGTTCAAGCTGTCAATCCAGATGCACATAACCTCATGTGACGTTTGTAATCATTGACAGTATCATATTAAATTCAATAAGCTTAATTCATATCTTTTCAAACAGCATGTATTTCCAAAAGCGTATAACGTATGATCAAGTTGTCACAATCGATTGAAAATTTAAAATTACATAAAATCAATTAAACACAAATTTTACCTGGTTACCTGCGTCTAGGATCACGGACTTCATTGGTACAGTGGATACAGTGCAGTGCATATATAGGTTAGGTTAGGTTGATATGGTATATCTATATGAAAAGTCGGGCCCAGAAAGTGGTAAATCCTGTGGCATTGGTGGTGGTAGTCGGGGTGGTGGTGATGCTGGTGGTCGGGCAGCATCAGACAGAGGCACATAGCCCCAAGCCATGTAATTCATTACTAAAGCAATCTCACCCTGGCACCCCTCCGAGAACCCGTTACTGCGCCGACTCTCTCCGCCCCTGAACCATCAGCCTCCCGCGCCACGTTATAATATAAAAAACCCGAATAGAATAGCGCCCTGACAACAAAACAAAATGAAACACAAAGCCGTGTTTTCATAATTAAAAAGATTGCGTGGACTTTTTTTTATTTTTCTTCTTCCTCCTTTTCTTTTATGGTCTGTTTTTTTCTATCTTTCTCCACTTCTTCTTATTTCTAGTCTTCCACCTCTGCCTTTGCTACTTCTTTGCTTTTGCCTTTCATTTTTTTTTTAGTATTCGCCTCGACGACGCTTGGTAAACGGCATTGAGGTAACGGGTGAGGCAAATATAATTTGATCAGTTTTGAATTTTGTCTTTGAGTCAGTTGGAGACTTCATGGGAGAGTGCGAGAAGATCAAGGTAATACTCATGTTTTATTATATGTTGATTTTATTTAAAAAATTAAAGTTGACGAGTATTCATAAAGAAATTGGTCGTCTTGGCGCGGACGGCCTTAAACGATCGAAACGCGAACAGCAAAGCTTCAAATTCATTTACGTCGCGGTTTAGCGAATTTTTACGACGAGGGTGTGCACCACCCCCATTTGCTCCGCCTGCCCTTAGGTTCCAACCAATCCCGTAGCAGTCACCCCTAGACCACCCCTGGTTGCTGGGGGTTGATCCGACCGTTCTACGAATCTCTGCTCAGTCTCTCACCATCTCCCGGACAACCGTAAACTCACCCTCGGGGCTGCACCAAGTCCTACGAAGTCTCCAAAGTCATCCTCGGGAAGTGAGACTCTTAAGAAACTTCGAATCCTTCGTGCAGTAAGGATACAAGATCGAGGTCGTTTTTCAACATCCGGAAGTCATGGCTGGACCCTATCTTTCGCCACTGGGACCGCAGGCTGACCTTCTCACTGAGTACATGTTCGGGCGCCGTCGTCAGGTCAGTGTACGTTTCTTTTAAGTTTAAACTTAACTCCAATTCACTGTGTATAAATATTATTTAAAAAATTATTACCGCTATAAAAAATAAGTATACCTTTACATGGCCGTCTACGTTGTGGTAGCCATTTCAGCGGTATAACAATTTATTAAGCTAATTAAACAGAATGTAGTGTCTTAGTTCTTTTTTGATGCTGAACCTTGCTAATATTTTACTTATTTTTTTAGTCGCCACTAATTAGCTGTCAGTGAAGTTTTATGGTTTTGGTCAAATCTAAGCATATAGTTGCTAGATTGTTATTAGTATTTTTAATATTTATAATTTGTCTTATAACCAGGAGATTTCAAGGTACCTAAAACTTTTAATATTTTTCCTTATAGAGACGCAATCGGACAACCTTCACTCCTCAGCAGTTACAGGAATTGGAATCTCTATTTCAAAAGACTCACTATCCCGACGTCTTCTTGCGCGAGGAAGTCGCCCTCAGGATCTCCCTCTCAGAAGCTCGTGTACAGGTAAATGTCAAGTATCAAATTTGTTTTTCAAAAACGTATAACTTTTGACATTTACATTGAAATAATTTTAATGACGTCGCAGTAATGATTGTCAGTGAACCTATAAAATTATATACTTTATAATAAATATGGTTTTAATTTTATATCAGTATGTCTTACGTTGAAATTCTTTTTAGGTATGGTTCCAAAATAGAAGAGCAAAATGGAGAAAACAGGCGCGACTTCAGCTGCTTCAGGATGCATGGAGGATGCGTTGCCTTGGTCTAGGAAGTGCTGCACCTCTTTTACTGCGTCCACCTCCAGGACCAGGAGTTGAGCGTCCTGACTCCTCGCCACCTCCTCCACCTTCACCGTCTTCGGCGTTGCCAAATCCTCAGATACCCTCAGGCGCTGAAAAAATTCAAGAGAACAGTTCCATGTCTCTCTGCAGGGATTATCGTATTTTACCACCGCACGGGTAAGCCTGACACTTTTAAAATTTAAAATGCACCATGCAGTAAATTCAGCCTTAGGAGGCCATCTTCTTGCAATTTGCAACCACAGAGTTTTCTGAATACATACTTTAATATTGCTGTGAGATTGGATTAGTCGTGTTTCATAATGAATCACTCTATAGGAATTTTCTTTTGTTTTTCATTTGATTAACTTATTACTCACCTTTAGATACTCAGTTTCCTGCGATAAATCACCCGAGAGAGTCAAGTGCGGATGTGGATCTCCACCAAGGACTTCCGCCAGTCCGTCTGAGACGATCTCTGCTGTCAGTATGAGAGAGAGACCTCAGGAAGCTGAAATGGACCTCACCGTGAAAGGACCTCATCCTCAACGACACCCTCAAATAACTCCCTTATTTCACCATCTTCCAAGTAACACCCAACAGGATATAAGTCCTGCCAGTCAATCTATGGACGAACCACTAGATGTTACCCTTAACAGTAGCAAGAACAATAATTAAGATTTTGTTTCAAATTTACTTTTATTTTGCACAACAAACAATATTATTGTTCTATACTGTCCGGATGATTTGACCAGTAGCACTGTTTTTTATTTTACAAAAAAAAACAATTTTAACAAAGTCAAGAGCTAATCTCAGATGTTTAGATCAACGATGATCACTCTTTCATGATTAAATTATGTGAGTGATGGTTTTACTGTATACCAAAGATTTTATTAAGTTTTTGTTTCCTTTTTCCATTCTATTCTATAAAACGACATTTTTGCATTCGTCTTACGTCTGATAGTGATCTTGAACGTGATGATTATTCCTTAAAGTGTGACTCGTGGCCTCGATAACAGAGGGAGTATAAATAAGCTGCATTTCCAATGCAAAATGTATTTAATTTATTAATAGCTATTATCACTGTAAATACCTATTGTACGCTACCTACACGTACGTTGTTTAGAATTAGTTCATGGCGAAATATTGGCCGGGTAATTTAAACAAGGAAAGCAAAATGTAATTCAAATAAATTTCATGACTTAAGTCAAATGAATGTAACTTTCATTCGGTAACCTCTATCGAGTTTTTACATTACTAAACTGCAATGCTTAGTGTATTCTTTCTGGCGACTGCGTTTTGTGTCTGTGACAAATCTATAAAATTTATTTTCAATGTCATAGGCTTGCCGCGTACCATTGTACAGATAATCGAGCGTTACCTGTGTTTTGGACGATCGTATCATCTGTACGTACAGAAAGAACCGTTATGTGGACGAATGTGCGCATACAAGATCCGTGCATAATTGCATAAGCAATGTAAAAGCCCACCTGCGGTGAATCCTTGCAACATGTGCAGTGAGTTGCAGTCGCGTGTTAAGAATGGGTGCTAAATAAATGCAGGACCCAGATTTTGAGTTTTAAACTGTAAAAAAAGTATTGAACAATATTACCGCAATAATAAAATGTTGCTGAGCACACTTCAATAATCTAATATACCTAAATAGTCACTGTAACCTGTTTTATCTAAAAATAGTTGGAGTATGTGGCACATTTGATATTTTATGTAAGCATGGTAATTATATGCAGAATATACTTAATGTAGGATACAAAATTTGACAAGGTTCACAGTTCAATGAGGATCTTGCGAAAGTTTCGATTATAGAAAGTTTATAGATATTTAATAATTCTGCAAGAATTCGTCATGCCCTTTTAAATTGTCTCGAAAGAGTACAGCACTGGCTGAACTGGTCACTGACTGTTTTATCTTATGCGGAAATGAATTCATGCAGTAATTTAAATAAACACCGAATCCCGTCGTTTCTTTGAAAACCGATGCTTGGATTTGTTCGTGATTATTAATTAAATTTTATTCGATCGTACGTAACGTGACAAGACCAGCGTAGAGGAATAAATAATTTAATTCCAACCTCAAATCAGTGTCCAATTAATCCACACGCAATTTATTCTAAGAGTGGCAAGACGACGAGGAAATAATTTTAATGAAAGTATCAAGTGTATGATGTGCTGAATTGCTCGTTGACAAGGCAAATAATGCAGGTTAATATTAGAAATCGTAGCTGTTCAGTAATAAGAATGCCAATCGGGAACACGTGAATGTTTTGAATTGGAACTCAAATGCCACTAGAGATTTTACTTGTCTATATGGTACACTGATTCAGGAGGTTGTTCGATAAGCCTAGTGATATTAAATAAACCCGCTATGTTTTATACCAGTTTGACCCCGATCACTATACTTTCTCCTTTTTCGTACACCTACGCACAAAATAGGTTTGTATCGTTACCAACACTTTTTGCACTTTTTAAAAAGTGCAAATTCTTATTGGATGATATTTTTAAACAACCAATAAAAATCCTTTTTGAAAAGTTCAGAAAGTGGGAGGTAACGAGAACAAATCCAATGTCCTATTTGATCAGCTTATTCGTGTATCTACACCGATGAGGTTAAATAAGATCGAGCTAATTGCGTCTACGCCATACGGCAACAAATTTTTATTGAATTTATATAGAAATTTAAAATTTTCAAAATTCTCAGTTGTCGACAATCCTCTTTTTCATAGCTGATTCTGCGTATGTTCACAGGAAATCGATTAAGAAAGCAATTTCGAAGTTCAAACTCCTTCCTTATGAATCATAAACCAACAATTGCAAGCAACTTTGTGAAGCTGAGTAACGAAACAGTAAAAATACCATACAAGTTAGAAATTTGTCTAGTAATTAATTTTTATACATTTTTTCAATCACTCATTGGTACTCACACATTTCTTTATCACCTGAAAGCAAGAGTAAAATCAAAATATGAGAGTGGTAGATAACTAAAAGACATTAAACTTTTTTCCTCAATATTTAAAATTAAATTAATTATTTAGCTAATAATTAGACCAAAGCTCTTCTAGTGTCAAACCTACAGTCATTATGATATTCTGATAACGTTAGTCCATATTAATGACACTTCATTATCAATACGTTATCAATACATTATTAATACATTAAAAAGTTATTAATAATATAAACTGCAGTTTTCAATATGACAAGATTATCCACAGACTTCCCGGGATAGGATTTTTAATATTTTTTAATAACTTTTTTTCCATACTCTTTTTGGCAAACGTTTTACTTATCGGGGATATACTATACCACACGCCTTTCTGCCACAGTTCGCTTAGATACGAACACACGGAGTGCAGCTTATTCTATTTTCGAACTTCAGTTCTCCTAAGACCGGCGATCTGGCTGGGTCGACGACGTACATCCGGATGCACTCGGTGTCCACGAGTAACTAGGACCTAATCATTTGCTCGGCAAGACGTGCATAAGTGGAACAGAGTGAAAGATTTTTATCTACAGTGAAAATTATTAATCAATACTACGTTAGCCAATATCATATCAATTAATAATATAATTTTAAAGCAGTTTATACGACTTTAATATTGCTATTGTCATCAATAATCACTACAGCGACTATATTTCCAGGTAAATATATCTTTCTTAACACACTCCAAAATATCTTTAACCTTCGTATACCCGCGTCAAATAGTGTAACACGTGTACCCTTCGCACAGTGTATGAGACTGAAAGTGCTAGGGTCATTTTAGTATGTTATTTAGTAAAATATCATCATAAAATTAAGTTTACTATTAGATAGCAATGTGTAAAACGTTTTTCGTTTAAAAAACAAGGCAAACGTAAGTCGTCGGTCTGATAGACCAATGCGCGGGTATACAAAGGTTAAACATTACAATAACGCAGGCATATATATTTTCCAAAATTTTCAGTGGCATTTTATCAAAGTATTTTCTAAATTATTCTACAGTTATCGTTTATAACTTACAATCTATTGATATCAATAATTATGTATTTTTGTGGTGTCTAAACTGCACATGATATTGTGTTTAAAGTTTATCAAGACTTCAGACTCCAACGATTTGGTATTGGGTTGTCTAAAAGTAAAGTAAAAAAAGATTAATAGTGAAATAAGAGGTCGTCACGGTTCTTGAATATCGGTTGGAACTTTTCCTAACTGGTACAACTGTAAATCGATTACTGCCACTAAAGTAGATCGAAGATGTCGCTTTATGTTTTGCATATTGACATACTGCACATTTAATTTATTCGATACGTGGAATAAAATATGTAACAATCCGATAATAGTATCAGATTGTCGACTTCCTGCTGGATTTATCTTACCGCTGGAAATTGCGATAAATTCAAAAAATAGAAACAAGATATGCCACAAAATTCGTATTTGAAAATTCATACGTTATTTATACTGACGGGTTTTAGTCGAGTGTTGTATTACGTTTATGCTAATTATACAGATGTTATAAGATGTCTTGATAATGCCAATTAATTCATCAGGAATGTTAATTATTACTGTCAAAAGTACGTGTATCGCATTTTGATGTAACAAACGTTCTGTTCGCTTAGATTCCGTTCCATGTGTTATCTGTGGTCATATTTATGATAAACTGTATCTCGAATTTTTGCTGACCATTGAAATTTGAGATTTTACTTTGTTTTGTGTTAAACACGATATGTCCCTTATCACCATATTTTTTAATATCTTTCTACAGTTATATAATTGATATATGTAAAAAGAAAATAGATAATAGTTGACAAATTAAAGTAACATGTTTCACAGGTAAAATGAAGAGTGTGTTTTTTATCTGCATTCTACTGGCCCTCGCAAGAAAATCGCATCAAGCATCGTAAGAATTGTTTTTATTTACTTTGAATAAGATTTTTTTCACTTATAAATAAATAAATTCACTAATAACGGACAATTAATTGTAATTTTGCAAATTTCTAGTTTTTACAGAACTTACGAATGCGTCAACAATTTATGCCAGAGAACGGCACGGCCGTTATCACTTTCGGAATTGGGTGACTTAAGTTCAAAAAATATTTACACAACTGTTGCTGCATGTCGTCTGGTATGCAGCAATACAGCTGGACTTTGGCCATTGCCAACTGGTTCATTGGAGATTGGAACAAACGTAAGTTTTTCTTAGTTTTCAGGATTCCTATTCACTAATTAGTTTACTAAAGAAGAAAGATATTAATTGTCATTTTATTATCATTTTAAAAAAGTACTTAGGCGTTCATCCGTCAAACTTTCGCTTCGATCTGAAAGATGTCGCCAGTGGAGCCAGACAATTCGTATCTCAGAGCACAAATATTTTTCTGGATAATTTGCGACCTGTTTGCAACGAAGACTGCACAATGAGGCATTCTACGGTGACGGTTCACGTGAAGGTCAACTCATCGAATCTTAACCTTGACTGGGACACAAATGAGCAGTACACCCTGAATCTTTCGACAAAAGGTTTCCGCCTCAGGATAATGTGTAACTTAAAAACATTATACTCGTTATCTTTGTTCTCTTGAAAACAAAGGATTCTTCTTTGTAGGAAATAAAGTTACCGTCATCATTGCTGCGATGACTGCTTATGGCGCTAGGCACGGGTTGGAGACTTTGTCCCAGCTGACGGCGCCCATTATTACTCCAGACGGAGGCCGGGGTCTTGTCATCTTGAACTTTGCTGGGATCAACGATAAGCCGGTGTTTTCACATCGTGGATTACTTATCGATACTGCCAGAAACTTTTTACCCGTTACCGACATCCTTAGGACTATCGACGGCCTTGCTGCGAACAAGATGAACGTCCTCCATTGGCATGCTACCGACAGTCAAAGTTTTCCTTTGGAAATTAAGAGTGTGCCGTCAATGACACAGTAAGATAAATTTTCAGTAATGCCGGTGTTAACTATGAATACTTATCAGGGAAAATTGTTCAATATTTTTAACTTATAGATTTGGGGCTTACGGGATGGACAAGATTTATAGTGTCGGAGATATGGCACAGATTGTTATGTATGGTAAGGCCAGGGGCGTACGCGTCATCCTGGAATTAGACTCGCCTTCGCACGCAGGAGCAGGTTGGGAATGGGGGGAATCGATTGGATATGGAAAATTGGCTGTTTGCGTGAATCAACAACCTTGGAATGAATTTTGTATACAGCCACCTTGCGGACAGCTTAATCCAGTTAATCTAAGAACCTACAGCGTCCTGAGGTCAATATATAAGGACGTTCTTGAAATCTGGGGCCATGACAGTGTCCTTCATCTAGGTGGAGATGAGGTAAAAAAATTATTAGATTAATCGTTAGTATTGGTTTCATTTAACATTATTGGTATGTTGCTAATTGATTGATATAATAAACAGAATTTATTTATTTTTAGGTCTTTCTACCTTGCTGGAATTCCTCAGAGGAAATAATTTCAGCAATGCATGAAAGAGGCATGGGTCGTAGTGAGGAAGACTTTCTGAAACTCTGGGGTGAATTTCATTTTACCCAGGTACAGATGCTGGACCAAGAACGAAGTAGTAATAATGTAAGCGCCATAGTATGGAGTTCGCATCTCACTTCACCTGATATCATAGAAAATCATTTGGACAAGAAGAGATTCGTGATACAGACGTGGGTCGAGAGGAGTTCTCCTTTACCAAGAAAACTTCTGAGACTCGGATATCGTCTGATCGTGTCTACCAAGGATGCTTGGTATCTGGACCACGGTTTCTGGGGCACTACGAAGTACCACACCTGGCGTGATGCCTACAACAATAGATTGTCGAGACAGGTAGGTCTAATTCAATTGTATCTAATTAAAAGGCGTCTTAGTATTCGTTACCTAACTGAAGATAATCATCACCAGATTAATCTTCAAATATTTATGTGTCTAATATCATTAGTGAATTTCCTTATTACAGGAAGGTATACTCGGTGGTGAGACTTGTATGTGGGGCGAGTACGTGGGTCCTGGAAGTTTAGATGCACGAATTTGGCCAAGGACAGCAGCCGTGGCTGAAAGATTGTGGAGTGATCCTCAAAGGATATCAACTGCGGATGCTGAGCCACGTTTAGAAGGTCAAAGGGAACGTCTTAAATATCGTGGAATATCTTCAGACGCTCTTGCGCCTGAATGGTGTGCACAGCATGCAGGGCAGTGCATGTAATTCTGACAAACTTAGGTTGGCTATGAATATTCATCTGATAACATAGGATATTAGAAGATCGAATGATACATAAAGAGATACTCGAGGACTCTTGCTCAAAATGTTGCTTGTACAGATGGTCACGGGGAGACGTTGGAATCTTAAGGCGGGTCTGGAATTTTTTCAGAACTTAATGTAACGTTAACGTTCATTATCGATGTGATGCTTTTTCAGCTGTTTATCTTGACTTGCTACTCAATGAATAGATGCTGTTCTCTTGGTTTATAACGATAATATTAGTCTGGTGGCTGTCTGTTGCGTCAACCCAAGTTGCGCAATGGGCTTATACATTAGTTTTGTAGTATATACATACTCTGCTGTGTTTCAGGAGAATTTTTTACTGTCTCTGATACGCACGCGAAAGGTAACGTCTTATTTTTTAAAAATATAAATCACACAATTTTGTAAATAGTTATATGGTTAGAATTTCTCGAATGGATTTATGAAAATATGCTTTATATATTGTTTTCACATATGCACTTGTTGTTTGTCGTTCAAATACGATCAGGAAATCTAAAATGGATAATTTATTTTTTTTAATAAACTTTTTTAATATTATATTTATAAATTATTATTATCGACTGTTGATCAAGTTTTTTGATATTGAAATCCTAGATTTTAAAGCAGACTTATGTCGATAAAGAGCAGTTCTTCCAGGCTTGATCAGAAGGTAATGGCAGAAATGATTTGAAAGTCTATGATAATATAAAACTGGATCTTCTGTTGGATTAAAATGATTAATTCTCGCTTACAGCACTGCCAGTATATATTTTTAAATACTCGCGCTGTACAATCAGTTAGCTAATATGAGGGAAAGAAGGTAGGAAGATATTCCTATTCAAGAAAAAAATTTCTCGAGAAGAATCGTTTCTTACGTCTCACTTATGCTAATTGTCAAGCAACTCTTCTTCTTTTTGTCTTTCTTTATACTCACTTTCGCACCCAGAAAGTAATACTATATGCAAGTAATAACGTTAGATGTATTGAAACATATCAAAAGAGATTCAAACATGCAGGACACATGCGCCACTGACGGAGCAAACTACCAATCGCTACTCGAGTCTTAAAAGTGGGGATAATTTCCACAGCAGATTTAGGCAGATCTGACAGAAATTCGTTTTAATTTATTTTCATCAAGATTATTTTGCGAATTGGTTGAAAGTCTTGGGGTTGTTGCGATCGATCTTCGAAATTCGAAATGCCAGTCTTCTCGACACGGTATAGAATGGATGTGCTTATGGATTTCAAAATAAGTGCCTCAGATTGAATTTTGTACAATATTTCATATTATAATATAAACTACTCATAGGTAGTGCTGTTAAAAGACATATGTACGAGAGTGTGGTGAGGTGTCAAGGGTATAATGTGAAATTTATTTTAAATCACGGGCCGGTACGCCTTGTCAGAATGCGCTGTTTTTAGTGTGAGATAGCAGTTTAAACGATTGTAATGGTTCCATCGCTTTCAATTAAATTATTTGTTTTAAACTAATGAAATATAAAATGCAGTATTGAATTGTAAAGGTTAGGTTTTTTCGCTTATGCTTACGTTTCGAGCAATGTCTCTGATTTTTACAAAGTGCGCAGAATATCCTTGTTGCGGTTACCTAGAATAATCATGGGTGAAAGTACGCGAGAGCGGTCCAAATAAATTTTAAGCTGAACTCCTTGGTAATTATTTCAAGACTTATTTTTTTTATTTGTAAACATGTTTATTGGCCTATGTGTTTGTCACTCCTGTATACCCACCTCATATAGTCACTAAACATTAATAATGACTATACAAAGAATATTTCATGTTTTGGTATACAGGAACAGATTTCTGTTTTATGACTACTCATTTGTGTTTTACAATGTTTATCTAACTTCAACGGTTCTATAGAATTTGATTTGATTATAATAGAATGATCTTCAAAGTATCCATAACCTGAAGAATTTTATGTTATTTTAAGGTAACTGCAGGAGGGTTATGGCAAGCATGGATATTATAAATATAGAGAGTGGCGAAATTGGAACACGTCCATCAAAGAATTCATCATCACTTTGTTGTAACTGCATAAACTCAAATTCCATTAGCTATGTAATGATTACTATTGCAACATTGGCATTACTTGGGGCCATTGTTTTCATTTGTCGAGATTATATCAAGATTCTACTTTATTGGATAGAGCATCAAAATTCATGGATAGTGACAATTATTTTTATTGCTCTCTTTACTATTGTCTCATTCCCAATAGTCATTGGCTATCTGTTCCTTATTATCGCAAGTGGATATCTCTTTGGTATTGTGCGTGGCATTATGATGGTAATTCTTGCTGCTAATCTTGGCATCGCCATTGCACATGCTACTCTGAGTGCACTGTCTTCACGTTTACCCATTGGTGCACTGCTAAAGAGTGATACTGCAAGAGCTATACTCAGGGTGATTTCTGGACCACAGGCATTTAAAGTCGTGCTCTTTGCAAGACTTACTCCAATTCCTTTTGGGCTACAGAATACTATTTTTGCAGTGAGTATCTGCTTAAGATATAAAACATTCATTGTGTATTTAATCTTTTCTTTATAAGCTCCAGAAGATTAATGATTGAAAGTATTACAATATACAATTTTAAACACAGTACACATCATACTTTATCAAATTACTAATAAGTCCAGTGATCCATCATATACATAAATTTATATCAACACAAATCTAGTTATCAATATTGCTTTACTATCAATTAATTATAAGGTGAATACACAATTGTGTAATCTGATAAAATATTTTTTCATCCGATAAGTACCCTAACATGATGTACGATTGTTATCTAAAATTCATTACTAACACCAGATGCATCAATCAAATCAACTTACTATGATATTAAATATCAAAAGTTTATCTTAGCTTTATATAATCAATGATAAGATAATATTTAAGCCATTATTCTAATTTAAATATTAAAAGTAATTTATAAGTTTTAATATCTATTAAGTGGCTTTGATTCTATTTGAGTGTCTAACTGATAATGTTACCTGCATGGAAATTAGTAACGGTACATATAAGACAAACAGAACAAGTACTGTAATAAGAATGGCAATAGAGTTTCTCTTAAATTACACTAATAAAATTTAAAAAATGTATATCATCATTTTCATTAAAAAAGGGTGTCTCAATATAACTGACAATAATTGATTTGATCTTATTAAAAAATCCAAATATATTATGTTTAGGTGAGCAACATAGGAGGCATCCGATACCACATAGCCAGTGCAATTGGGCTTCTTCCTGCTCAACTTATTAACGTTTACTTAGGTAGCAGTTTGCGGTCCATGCAAGATGTTTTAGAAGATAGATCAACAGCAGCCACTGGCTACATAGTATTCTGTTTTCAGGTAGCTTTCACTTGTCATGTCTCCCAAAAAAATGGTCTAAATTCTCTTTCTTGACCTATATAACAAAGTTGAATATTCTCAGTAAACAATTGTTAGACGTGAGAATTTTCACACTGCTGAAAAATCTTGAAAACGCGATCTTGACGCAGCTCCAAGTTAAGAACGAGAAACTCTTCTTGGTTTATTCATAGCATGCATTTCAAAATTTATAATAGCATCTCGAAATACAATGATACATACGAAATATAATAAAAAATGATTAAGTGACCTTTATAAGCTGACCAGTGGGCGTTTACTGATATGATTGATCGATCTATTACAGATACTGGTTGGTGTCTCGCTAATGGTCTATGTCGTACAAAAAGCACGTAGAGAACTTCAGCTGGCACTGTTGGAAGCTGACCTTGCATCCATGGCAGATACTTCGTATTTCCTCTTGGATACGCTACCCGACTCTAAGGTTGTGCTCTCTAATCTTGTGGCCTAATCGCGCAATTAGGCATCGAGATACCGGAAGCTGATGCAAGGATGACAATTAATTACAGACAATGGTATTATCAAGAAACGAGTCTCGCATTTTGATCTGCTGTAAATACGTTTGGCAGTTTTTTTGTCAAATATGAGAAATCTACGTGAGCCTGATAAAGGCATTATGATATTAAGGAATTATTAATAATTTCCTTCAATTGGCGGTTGCATAATATCAGAATTGGCTTCTTGTGAACGTGCAGATTGGTCAAACGAACATGGCACGTGGAGAATTAAGGAAAAATACCTTCTTTGCTCCTTCCTTTTCAACTAGAACAATACCAATCCAATAATTTCAGTGCCAAAAACCAAAGTTAATTTTTATACATTTATTTTCTGCGTTTTCATTATTCTTCTTTCTGCTATTTCACCGAGTGTGATCGGAAGTGCATTTACGTATTTCTATGTTGTGATCAAAATAATACAAAGAGTAATCGTTTATTTTATACATATTTAACAACGACCTGTTGAAGCCAGCTATTCGTAAATTGTAAAGTGATTTACAACTAGATTCTTTTTTTACTTTTGACAAGCAAGAGCGTCACGTAAAGTGCAATTCTTTGTACGAGTTTCATAGCGTGTAATGTGCATTTTAAAATGCATTCTTGAACGTATTTCTCACGTAAAACTATTACCAGTATGCATTACAATAATTATAGTGGGTTACCTACGTAATGCATAACTCAAACATTTTTTTTACTCCAAGGTAAATGAAACTCCAGTCCACATAAATTACATGGATGAATTAAGATAGGCGGTGAAATTTTGAACACGTAGATTTAGTAAAATTACAGAATTTTACGAGAGGAGGCTATATAAGCGCTTGAATATTTTTCAAAGAAATTCTCCCCAGTTTTCTGCCAAACCAAAAACGAAAAAGCTATTGAAGTTCGATTTACAATTTTAAGGCTCTCATGCGACCTTTCCCTTTACGTCGCTTATGAGACTAATTATTTATTTATAACTGTATCGATGCCTTTAACAATTATTAACTGTAAATGCGGATTAACATCGAATGCAACTATATATATGATTTTTTTGCATAACTAATATGAAATCATGGCAGGTACCAAGTTGATATTGTCAGGCAAAATTTCTGAACGGATCACACGTGTTTTTTCGCGAAGTGTACTTTAATATGTTATTTAAAAATTTATGTTTATATTATCATTATTATTCTTCCTAAACATTCTATCGTACACTTCTCGAGAAACCATGTCGCACCAGTTAAGATAATATTTATATTTTCAACGAAACTGTTTTCGATGCATTTCTTTCTCTGTTTAAACAATTCATAGGTTTCTTCTTGTTGATTCCAATAATATGCAAGTCTTCCAATAACCCATATACAGGCGTGATACTTTTAACCTCACGCGTTATACTTTGCGTTTAGAATTTCTGACAGAGATATTGTAAAAACTGAAATTTGTAAGTTTTCGAAAGGCTCATCATAGAATAGAAAAAGGAAAAAAAATTTAGGGCGTTCAGAATAAAATCTCATAAGTATAATCGATTATGTACAGACTTCCTCTTAAGCGGTATTACAATGATATAATGTATATTTACACAATATATATATATACACGATCAAATATATTTATGTTATTAAGTAAAAGCGACCTTATACTTTTACCCATTTGGCAAGGAAGTCTTATAAATTTTATTGGAAAGTTTTGAAATTAATCTCATTCTTATTATCTTCTGAGATAAGGCAAAATGAGAAAGTTTGCATTGAATTTTTAGCAAATGCAATTTTCAATTTCATCTACATTATATTGATATATGTCGTAAATGGATTTATAAAAAAAAGTAATCGTTAATAAAATATTTTTAACAAATAGAACTGTATATGTTATTTCGCTTTTTTCCGTTATTATATAATAATTAAATTTATTCCACTTCATATGATGAAGGTACTGTCGAATATTGGATTGCGACCTCAATTGCACATTCATGTGTTTCTTTTACATTAATATCCTCTTTGAAGTGGAATTGAATGCACAGTCCAATTATAGTTACAATCTAGCACAGCTTATAAACGTATAAAAATGTATAAATCATATCAGGCATGTCAAATAGGAAACTTACTAGTGGACTTTGATTGTTAATTCCACAATTCCAATATTTTTTAACGCTTAACATTTAACTGCAATAGTGTTAACCAGTTATCTATGAGGTTTCTATACTTTGCCTGTAAGCATCAATGACACAATAAGCCACAGAACAATTTTATACATAGTAAAACATCTTTTTAAAATAATAGTCCAATCTAATGTGACTATCACGTTATTAAATTGCACTGCAAAACACAGATTCCTTGTCAGTTAAATACTTATCTTGATGAATCTCTATGGCTCTTTTGATAACTTCCACAGTAAAGTCCGCATCTGCTATAGTCACGCACATGGGCGGTTTTATTCTCAAAACCTGAAATAATAATTAGACAAATTAGAACCCAGTTGTAACTGTTATTTATACTGTTTTATAAACAGTACAAATTTTTAAATACTTCAGTTGAACATACAATAGAACTTTGACTAAATATTTTGACTAGTAGAAACCCAATTTAATGCACACGAACTTTTGATGGCTATTATAACAAATTAGTACAAGCACTAAGAGCAACAAAATATCTATTTCAGTCATGTGTTGCACCTCACACGAGCAACCGTGATAGGTCAAGCGGAAGCCACAAAAGCACTCGGGAGGCGCATGGTTGATCCAGTCCTCGATTAATCGAGGTTTTATTGTCATAATCAATTTTTCTGTTTTATGATTCCAGTCGTAAATCAAGTCCTTCAACTTACATTAGTATCCAATCCACCTTTTCCTAATAGTACACCCATATTTTTAATATCCTCAAATATCTCCATCATCTGTTCGTGCGGTAGAGGCTTCCTAGTTTCAGGATCGCTGATCAACTCCACGCCAATCATCAATCCCTTCCCACGGACATCGCCAATCACCGTAGGATGATCAAGTCTCAGGGCGCTGAGACGATGTAACAAATGCGTTCCCACTTTCCATGAGTTCTGCTGAAGACCTTCTTCCTCTATGATCTAAATAAAAAAAGAAGATATCGGTAAAAACAACTCTTTGAAATAAATTACCAATCAATGATATTCATTGCGACTGATGGTGCCGAATAAAAATAAAAATTAAGTAGCATCCTGAGATCAAAGGTTAAATAGTGCTGAGTGAAACTGTTGCGCAAGATTATGTATATACATGGTTATCGTAATGTCATATCCGGTTGATTATAATTTTAACAATGAATATATTTACATCAAGTACGGCGGATCCCACCGCGCAGGCCACAGGATTTCCACCGAAGGTATTGAAATGCAATGCTTTGTTGAGATGCTGTGCTATTTCACCAGTAGTCACGACAGCTCCCATAGGGAAGCCATTCCCAATTCCTTTAGCCATGGTCACGATATCCGGTTGCACACCGTGTCCTTGGAAACCCCAGAAATGTTCTCCTGTTCTGCCAAAACCAGTTTGCACTTCGTCAATGATGCACAAACCGCCATTTTTGTGAATAAGGTCATAGACTTTTTTCAAGTATGTTTTCGGATACTGAACTGCACCACCTACCCCCTAAAATCAAATTATATTTAATTTAAATCATTCAAGGATTGAATGCGTCTCTGTCTAGAATTTAATTAACGAGCTATTGGGCTTCCTGCACGTTAGGAAAACCTTATAACAACACGTATGTCGCAATTAATTAATCGTCAAGTCGTTGAACTTTATCCATTTTTAATGATCAAATCCACGTGCTACGTCGCATATGCATATTACAACAGCGTATACTGCGTAAACAAGTCTACTTGATATTGGACAGCCTACGTGATCAATCTCACGCCTGCATTCTAGAATAGGGCATTTTTAATACGGCAATAAAGATCTATTATGCTTCAACAGATATTATGCTTATAGATAGAATCAACAAAATATAAAGGCCTTAGTCAAGACAATTCACTAATAAACTAGTTATATATTAATTATATATACAGTGTTAAGTAAATAACTGTAACTTGTTTACTTGTATACTCTCAGCAATGAAGGCTGCAACCGAACCATCGTTGGGTAATTCAAACCGGAAGGTCTCTTCGAATTCAGCGAAATACTTGTCTGCCGCCAAACAATAGTCATCGGTACAGTCGCATTTTCTTCCACCAGGTGACACAGGACTGTCTCTACAGTGCGATCCTCCCCAACGACCTCTGTATACGTCAGGATTCATTACCTGAAATAAATATCTCAATGTCTCGTCTTCAAAAACACTACTCTGAGCTGTCAGAAATACCGGTATTAACCCTCCGTAGACACACATGGGTCTGTGGTGTCCGACCGTTTCTAAAAATCGATAGTGCTCAACGGTTAGTCCATATTTTGGGTTCTTACCCCGACATAAAAAATTGTACCTGGGAGGGGAACTCAGGTACCAAACGGTGACCTTGATCCTCAGTTCATGGTGAGTCACCAAGCAATTAAAATCTTCAGCGGACACGACAGACCCATATGTGTCAACGGAAGAATAAAAGTGTGAAAAAAATTTTTATTAAAGTGCATTATTTCGAATTCCAAAAGTAAGTACATATTTTATATATAAATTAGACATATAAAAAAAATTGTTATAAACATTTTATAACATTTCATTTCATAAACTAGCTATTGCTGTTTAAAGTGTAAGAAACCCGTATGTGAAGAGCACAAGATTTATGTGTGTAAAGAATGCATTTCATAATTTTTTAATTTAATTATTTCAATTATTGTAATAAGAATGTGTTAAAATAATAATAAATAACATGAAAACGTTTTAAATTTTGACTACCATAATTTTCGAACCAAAATCCTACCAATTTTCACTCGAAAAATTACACTTTTTCAATTGTTCAAATAATTATACTTTTTGAAAAATTTCTCAATGCTATATTTTTTTCTTAATCTACTATATGTCAAGAAACATGTTGTGTATTATTACTTTCTTAAATTTAGTTAATAAAAAGCTATGCTTTTTTAAGTGAATTCATGAATTTCTCGCGTTTCGTATCGATTGTCATTATACCAATAATAAACATTAACGTTTATCCATCACCCAATACATTGCTCTCTTTCTTTAGATCTCAAACTGCTCTCCTGAATTTTTTCAGATTTTTTAAACGAGTCTAAGTATGGTAAAAAACGGTAGGACACCGTAGACCCATGTGTGTCTACGGAGGTGCGCAAATTGTAGTGTCTACGGAGGATTAATTATGAGTATACTAACGTGTATATGACCTGGAGGTTTACATACAGGAAACCTCCAGGTAGACATAGCTGTAGAAGCTGAGGATGCGTAGCTTCCGCCGTGGTAACAATTGTTAAGGGAAATAATGTCCTGCGAGCCGGTATACAGTCTCGCCATCAGAAATGCCAACTCCGTAGCCTCGGATCCACTATTAACCAAATAAACTACGTTGAGTTCCTTTGGCATTTTTCCTATCAATTTCTCCGTATATTCACAAATTCGTGGATGCATATATATCGACGTGGTGTGACCGAGTTTCGACATTTGTTCAGTAGCTGCAGCTACCAGTTTTCTATAAAAAGATTTCAATCGAATTATCAGCTGTACGATTTCACCCAATAAAGTCTTTCTGTCGATTCAATCCAAGCGCCTTGGGCATCTTTGCGTCTCTGTCGAATTCACGCTTATAAATAAGGACCCATAATAATGCTCCAGGGACTTGGACTCAATTGTAAAAATAAACTGATACAATACATTATCACTCTTAAGCATCCGATCCGGCGACATATCTGAATAAAAGCCATACATGTTTATTGTTTTTTAGATAACGTTGATATAGACTACACAATTTTGAAGTACATCAATTTATCAGATAACTACTGGGATATTATTGTTGTCTTACTCTACTCTTGAGACATGAAAATTAATTCAAGGCTTTGTTACCGAGCCGATGTGGATGCAGTAAGAGGAGATAGTTAATAATGATTTTAGATTAATTGTTATTACGGATGGCAATGGCCCACGGAGACTGTTACAATCCCGCCAAACATGTCAAGGTATCTTTTGCCCTTGTGATCCCATAGCCATTGACTTCGACCCTGATGAATCAGCAGAGGCTCTTTGTAAAATGGCCTTACACTCGGCGATATGTTACTGGCGTACGAATTCTTTACACGTTCATATTCAGCTCCCTGTTTAATCAAGAATAATTTTATCTGGTATATGAAAACCTACTGTACTTTGAATTTTCCCGGTTATTCAGGCAGCTCATTTTCAGAACTTACTTGATACGCAGGTGCATCGTACGGACAAGATGGTATTTCTGGTGAAGTTGACGAAGTACAGAGTTTTCGAAGCTGATTCCAAAGGGACGTATTTACTGAGAGCATAAAAATGTACGAGATACCGTGAGAATATTAATTTACTCCATACGATTATATGCTTACGTATTGTTGGCTTCATGTTTATCCAGTTGTATATAATTATTTATGTAGAACGATTGAGGAATGTTTATCAGAGCGTCATTCGATCGGGGCACTTTAATTAACTAATATCTTTTTTACGTTTAGTGCCAAGTGCCACTTGTATTTTTACATTCTTAAGAGAATCACAAGTATATGTTGTTTGTTTTATACTTTAGTACGTGAAAGCGTCTCACTCGTTCGAATGCGTATATGATACTGAAGTGTACTGAAGTGAACCACGGCGCGATTTTGCATTTGAAAGTAAGGCAGATGCGTGCGCAGTTCGTACTGCGATGTAAACAAGAATGCTATAGTCACGTAGACCAGTTATATTATCTAGATATTTAATAATTATCTTTCTTTTATCTGAATATGTCGCTACTGCATAGTTGAAATTCCTGCATATGCATTACTCTGTCATCTAGATTGTTATCTTGTGTTTTCATAAGGCACAACAATACGTCTTTTTCTACTTGCGGACAAGAGACAAAAATTATCACAGTGAAAGGGAATGTTGCATTGTATTATTTTTTTTGTAGTAAGAACAATTGATTGGCAATTGATGGACTAAAAGTTAATTCTACGTACGGTATTATTTATTACAATTAACATATAAGACGTGGTCTGCTGATGAATGTTTTTTATTGCTCTTTTTTAGTTTGAAAAGTCTTGGATGTTTTTCTGGGTAGTGCATAGCAAGTATTTTTACTATCTTATATATTACTATTTGTGCAGGTAATATATTAAATGCGAACAAAATTCCATTTTATTTACAAATGTTACAATTGTTACTAAGAGACTAGAGTTCAGTGTTTTTGTCAGTTGGATTTTTTGATTCTTCTAGTCGGCCCTGTACTTTTTCTCCACTTTCTATGGCATTAACGTCTGAGGTTTTCACTTTTAAAGTAAAGATCACAGGAATTTGAGATAGAATTGGATTTTCATCTTGCAGACAACGTATCCAGGACAGTAGAGAATCTTTGCTAGATGTTCCTGTAGCACATACTGCTAATATAGTTCCATCTTCCTGTTCATGCACCGATGAGAGAAATCCTGGGACTTTAGGCTCCTCCCAAAATGGTATTTTGATGTTGGTTACATCTGAAAAATATAATGCATTGTCAATTTCTTGCTATCTCGCCTGAAAACTGATTATTCGTACCATCAGGATCATTTTCAGATATTTGTTTGTCGGTTTTTGGCACAGGATCTGCTCTTAGAATAAAATAGTCTACTGTTACGTTGCGCATCCAGACCTTAAAAGGTCCTTCTACGTAAACTGCAGTATTTACAGGATGCTTCTTCAGAATTTCCTTTTGTATTGGACTTATGCTTGATACAATCCATGTTTTATCTACAGAATCTGGTACTTTTTCTGTTTCATAGACTGTGATTTCTCTCTCAGGATCTACTTCAGATATTTTTTTTATAGCTTGCTTGGCAAGTTCTAGTGCGTTACTAAAAACCTCTTCTGGAAACTTGTAGGGATTTAGGTTTTTAAACCTGGGCATCCAATACATCATTCTCCAGTATTTTCTTAGTGGTATAGCGCTTTTACCAAATATATTTACAAGCATTGTTTCCATTTCTCTATCTGGAATAACTCCATTATCTTCCATTTGTTCCAACAAGTCAACTGCACATTGTTGCTGTTTGGGATAATGTAAAAATTCTATTTGAAATACATTTGTAGGAATAAATTTTCCTTTAGGTAGGACGTCTATGAGCTTCTTGTAGGCTTCTAAATCCTTATGGACACCAAATTCCTCCATGTATTTCATAGCTGAATAAATAAATTCAACGTGACCTCTCCTGTATACATCACGGCTTATATACATCCTAATGGTTTCCAAATAAGTCTCCTTCTCCTTCTTTTTAACAGTTTCAAACATATACATCACTAAGGCACTTTGTGATCTTGCACCTTTTTGGGTTTCTTTGTTCTTCTTTGATTCTCCTTTCTTCGTCTCATTATCTGTCTCTGACTCATGTTTCTCATCCTTTTTAAAAGAAGGTACTGTCGTATGAATGAAATTATGTACTATTATCGGTGACATAGTTCTAATATCTTTTCTAATAAAATTTTGGTCTATCACTGAACATGCTTTCAATATAGATTTTGGTCTTCTGATTATAGAAGACATGTTAGCGATGGACTTCGTTTTAATAGCTACTTTCAATATTTGTAACAGAAACGTAAAGTGTTGTTTAGTGATACGTTGAGAGTAATTACATGCTACCGCATGATACTTTGTAATAATGCTTCTTATTGTTATTTTATGTAATATTTCATTCTATTTCAGTACCTGATTTCCAAAATTACCTCAATGCACACTGTAATAATGTATGCAATGTGGTAATATAACTACTTACTTTCATGTATAATAGTTTAATTGCTTGTATTTAATTGGAATACCATGAAATACTCGTAATTTTATTATTTTACACTATTTTCATTCATGTATTTCAGTGCACGCTACACCGGGTGTCGCCATATTGAATTGAGAAACTAGAAATACTAATTAAACGTTGAATACATTTTTGTTTTGTAAAATATTTCATGACTTTCATAAAGAAAAAGTTTCTTTATGCAATCAGCTGTGAATATCTCTTAATACATCTATTTTAATATTCAATTATTCGAATTTAAATTAGTTTCATTATTACTGTATATTACACAATTGTTGCAGTAACTATTGTTATCTCTCGTGTGCTCTCGTGAGACTGGTGCAGACGATTTGCAACGCAATGTAACGTGTGCAGATGGCAGGTCGATCGAATTTATGTTATCTCCTGAAGCGCAACGGGACCGGGAAGTTTGAAATGATATAAACACGGGAATTTCCTCCTTTACCTGTTTCAACTCTTTAATGACACGAGAGAAAATTAATGGATACATAAAAGGAGTTAATTTATACTGAATCTGGATAAAGTTTATATTATACTAATATGCGGACAAGAAAAAGACTGACTGTTCGCGTATTCGATGATAAAACAACTGGAATAGTGCCGTGAGTATACAAGTTCAATCGTTCGAAGCTAAGCCAGCACTGCCTGTAGGAGAAGCGCCTTAAAGTGTCATCAGTCGCTTTCCTTATGTCCGGAAATTTTTAGACGAAAGGTGAAAGCGTGGAACAATTTCTTGAGAGATTTCCGTGCAAAAGACAAGTCAGCGGAGGGGTCTCTTGGTTGACAAACAACAGGCTCCGCTAAATCATGCTATCCAGGACGCGAGCACGTACGTCGAGCCAGCATTACCCTTGTGTCATATTGCGAGGGACCTCCAAGAGTGTTTCCTTTATTCATTACTGCTTACAAAGAAAAGGGTCTTCAGTACAAAAGGAGGAGGTATACAAAGTATTAGGATGCCGATGTTATAAGGCAACCAGAGCCTTACATTTTACTTATAAGTAAAAACAATAACTCTGGCTATGTATTTCGAATATTAACTGTTACTACGAATTGTCGCTTGAACTTCGCGGTAGCAAATCAGGAAACAACGAAATCTACCATACCGAGCGACTGAGAGGCAGTAGCTGGCAGTAGCGACGGCGCTGAGTCGAACTAAGTTCGCCACATTTATTAAATGGTTAAGTAGTCATATGGATGATAACGAGAGCAAGGAGGCTAGAAAGTGGTAAACTCCTTTTTTACGTGACTTCCTTGACTTCGTAATCGTACATACTTAGGATGGTGGTCCAGGAAGAGACTTCTGTATTAACTGGTGAACACCAAGACGATCAGGATACTGAGATTTCGAAGGAGCAGAAACAATACTCACTGGAGAGTATCCTTTTTCATACAATATTTACTTGACACAGACCCTAATTTCACTAAGGTGCCATATGTCAGTCATATGATTTGTCAAGACCTTGACTTAGGATTGCACTTAAATTGATTTACTTGTTTAAATAAGCTAAATAATGTTTGGGTATTCCTTAAACAGAAATGTAGTTCTCAAGATAATTAAGGATGCACAACAACAGCATGGCTTACGTCACAATGATTACCAGCGTTATCGAGGATACTGTTCTAGGCGATTAAGACGTCTGCGAAAAGTTCTTAAGGTTCCTCAAGGAGACAGGAGACATTTCAAACGTCGCGATGTTACAAGCGCGATGGTTAATGATGATAAATTTCTGCAAGTTCCATTGACGATGGCTGAGCGAGCTTGGAGTTATGCCATGCAGCTTCGGCAGGAGTCTAACACCGAACCAAGGAAGAAGTTTCATCTTGTTTCGCGTTTAAGAAAAGCAGCTACATATTCTTTACAGTTGCAAGAGCTAATTGAGGTTTGTGTGTACACAGAAATCACATAACTAATGTACTTTATGCCGTAAGTTGTTTTATATTATTTTATTTACAGAGTATTAATTGTGATGCGCGTACAAAATTGGAGGCACAAGCATATGTAGCTTGGATACATGGATCACTGCACTTTGAGCTACAGCTATGGAAACCTGCTATGGAGAATCTAAAAAAGGCTCAAGTAGTTTATGAAAAGCTAGCATCAGCCTTACCTGATGTGGAACAGCTTATTTACAAAACTCGAGTGGAAGAGCTTGCTCCAAGCTTACGTTACTGTGCCTATAATATTGGAGATACCTCAGCCATCGATGACCTAATGCAAATGCGTAGTCAACTTAGTGGAGAGCTCCTAGCAAACTTGGATTCTCTGATGGCACAGACACGAGAAAAACAAGCCAACACAGAAGAGGTCGTATGGCGTGGAAAGTCTTGCGGTGCTGTGCCATCCCGTGCGGCCGGATTGTTGATTGCTGATTCTCGCCTAAACCAGACCCTGTCCAAGGCAACCAGTAACCAGGCTAAAATTGATTTGTTGGAAGCGCACTTGATCGATTGTAAGGACGCAATAGCCGCCGTTCGCGAATTCTTTAAGAACGAGCAGAAAACCCGAGACACGGATAAGAACAGCCCATCGCAGCATCTGGTGTCCTATTTACAGTATATCAGACTGTCCAGGACTTTGGAGCGCAACTTGGCTCTTGTGAAAGTTGCACAGGAATCGGAAAAGGCGAAGCCCCAAGATATCGTACGTCTGTACGAAGCAGCTTTGCATAATCTAGTAGAGATGTCCCAGTTGCAGGATGACGAGGATTATCTCCAGGAACAGGACGTGAAGACTAAAGGCTATCGTGCCTTTAGGTGCTTCTACATGGCACAATCTTTGGTGAATCTACATCGATGGCGCGAGGCCATGGCTCTGTATCAGAGGTCATCTCAGCATGCCAAGGATGCTCTGAAACATGAGTCCATTCTGCCTGGAGACTTGAAAACCGCACTGCGAGAATTGGAAGTCTCCATTGAGGGTGCGCAATATGCAGCCCATGCTCATAGTGTTCTGGAGGAGGGCCAGGAAGAGGAGCCTGGAACTAACAAGCAGACTAAGAGCAAGAAGCCTTTGTTTGAAAGATTACATGAGTACAGAGAGGATTCATCATTGTTGACTAAACAGCCAAATGTTTATAAATTACCACCTCCGATGCAGAGTATTCCTTGCAAGCCACTATTCTTCGATTTGGCATTCAATATGGTGGAGTTTCCAGATCTTTCCAATAAAGTTGGGGATCAAGGGAAAAAAGGAGGCCAGGCTGGTCTTACGGGATTCGTCAAAGGACTCTGGGGATGGGGCAATAAATAAAATATGATGCCTCGTTAACACGGATTTAAAAAGTCGCAATTTTTGGACGGGTTGCTGAGGCAATAGGACTCCTGATACGCTATATAATTTCATTTTTTTGGTATATGGTCTTCAATACTCGTACAGGATGCTCCATGAACTCGACAGAAATTGCGTTATTATTTGTATTAATGATATGCCGTCAAATAAAGATGATTTTAAAAAATTATTATGGGGTTACTTTTTATGAGCCTTGGCGAAACACAAGTATTCAACTATATTTGTATCGAATCATTGAAGAACAATTCATTCTGCTTTTTTCTTTTTTATAAGACAGTTTAAAACTATGGCAATCTTTGGCACGGAACAAAAGTTGAGAAAAGTGAGGGGTATTTACCTTGATCTATATGGACTGAATTTATGTTTCCTCCTGAAACAATTTTGATTAATTAATAATTTAAAATTACGCTGTAGTAATATGATTCAATTACATCATTTCAAACTGTTCATAGAGAGTTTACTATTACTTTACACAATTAGAGAGACTGGAATGATCATTGATGAGTGGTATGAAGGTATGAGAGACAAACATATATTAGACGTCATAAAGAACCTTTGATGACTTCGCTTTGTCCAGTCTGATGCACATTAGCTAAACATACATGTCAATGCCAATCAACATGGTAAATAGCATCTATAAACAGTAGATATTGCCATCCATCACATCAATACAATGAACAACTATTAGTACTATGATAGATTAGCATGACAAGTATCACAGTATCATTGAACGTTATCCCATATGTTTCCTGTGTGTGAATTCATGAGAAATTTCTGAAGATAGGACAATACTGTGACACAATGACAAAAATATAATAATAAACAATGCTATCAACGTTTGTAGCTAAAGGAATCCTCTGACTAATTTATTATTAAAAAATTCTCAAAGTATATACTTCCCAACAGACAAGTTTCTTTAAAATTTCTGACTTTTATATGGTTGCTGTATAATGCAAAATATATATTCAGTTGTAGTTACAACATTATGTGTTTACTAGGATTAGTGTATTTAATGTTTACTGATATCAAAAATTGATTATGGTTATAGCAATAAATGTTATCATTATAGGTACGTTTGTTTCAAGAGATAACATCAAAATAAGATATTAATCCTACATTTTGTGTAGAAAGTAATAACCACCTACAAGGCCATCATCGTTAAAATACTTTGAAACCATTAAAAATGGTGCAACCCAACATTCTGTTTACTATAAAACTCGAATTTGCAAGAATTAGTCTTTTTTTGGCTTTTTTATTGTTATTACTGGCTTATCATTCTCTCTTATTATTAATGGTATAAACAGGTATAGAAAAATGGCGCTATCGTCAAATGTGGCAAACACAAGAGTATTCTTTTCTACGGTTCTAAGGTGCCATTACCTTCTAAGAGCGACTGGACGTAATTTAATAGCGAAGAAACAAAAAGAATAACGCGACGGAAAAGCAAAGGTGGTAACAGCAAGGGATAAGTACTGCGAGAGAGCCGTCGATATAGTTTTATGCGTTTTATGGAACAAAGTAATTAAGGAAGTTGGTTCACTGAGAGTGGAATTTGAGAGAGAAACTGAAAAATACGAAAAGTAAGAAAATTTGTTATCAGTATAATTTTGAAGCTGCCGGTAGACATATATATTTTATGAGAAGTATTGAAATTCTAAAAATCATCTAATTAAGTAAATGCATTATTTGCCTCTCGTTCAAGTTAAATAATTATGATTATTGAGAATATATGTTATTTCGAAGATTTAATTTCTTTCCCTTTTTTCTATTTATCGGTAAAGGTGAAATTGTACTATGAACCATTTGTCCGACATAATCAATACTCGACAGCCAGTAATAATTCGTTTCACCTTCTCTCCTGTGATAAACTTTCCTCGATTCTATCACTATCGCATAAGTACTAACGTCGTGGAAACTTGTCGCAACGATTTATCCCTCGTTAACTTTGTTAAGTTTTTGTTCGCATTCCCACTCTGCGAAAACACGTGACCGACGCCCAATTCCATTCCCATTCACTGCAATTGAGTTCCTTGTTAAATTGATATACCACATGGCAGATAGAATAAAAAATAGAATTTCTACTTACATCATATCTCGAAGATACACTTTTTTTCATTACAGTATATTTGTGAAAGTTATACTGATAACATAAGGCGTTTACAATGATTTATGCTTCAGCAATAATTCTTTTTTAATTTTGATAATTCTCTTCAGGTCTGAGAAGCAAGAAGTGTTCCGTGAGAAAAATTTTCAACATTTCATCCACGAAGACATATGGAGTAATAAAAAGATAAAGGAAAAATTATAGTCTTCTGCTTGTATAATGTATTTTGTATTATTAATACCGGCATAGAATCAAAAGAAATGTCTGTCACATATGTCATAGAAATGCATTTTCAGAGTGCATATAACCTATTCGCCTTTTTAATAGCTATACATTTGCAGTTACCAATTATACGCGTGTAAGAAAGGTTTGTGGATTGGATAACAAGGAAAATTACATAGATATGTTCCATAAGTTTATCTTTAAATAACCAAAGTTACAGCGTAACATATGTTTCGTATGCGTACAGTGTATTTATTTCTATAGATATACGTACTTTCCTTTTACATATGTCAGACCAACACGCACGTTTTCGTGTTCATCCCTTCTTTGGGAAGAATAAAAAACCTAATCCGATACACTCCCCCTTGCATACTAGACATTATCCCTACCCTTTGCGTTACTAAACGGCAAGCGGTGCCACCTTGCGGCAAATTTATCAAACTCTAGTAAGTCTCCTTTTCATCATGTCTTACCTGTCCCTTATCATGGGACGATTAAACTTTGTTCACAGTTCATATAACGATATAAAGCAGACAGAATTCTATTGGCACATCTCTTCATTGTATAAGGCAGCCACAACAAAAGGAAGTAAAACAAAATTCTACGTACAGTTTAAACACTTCTGGTCTATAGTCGCTTCAAGATAAAAAAAGTATGCTAGAGAGGACTCTTTCGTATCTGTAACCACAGTAAGATAACCCCTGAAGGCATTTCTATAATGGATGGATATCGCCGTTAGATTTTCGTTTATGAATAAGAATGAAGATATCTTTGTTTTTCATATTTCTCTACGTGTCAGGTTATCTATCCTATAATTTATTATCACTGATTAATTGGACGTTGTCAGCACAGTTATTTTTACAGGTAAACTACACAGCTTTATTAACCTAGAGAGTCGAGGAAATTTTCAAAACTGACTACAAGCACGGAAACACGTAGGTGACTTGGTTTTCCTAATTTACGTGAATACTTAATGAAACCTTGTCACGAATTTACAGAGCAATTTTAGAATTGTAAAGCAGTGTACACACATGTAAAATGATCGTGATTTTTATGCTCTTTGGTAATTCTCATTCCGTTCACGATGCACCAATTTTCTATTGCACTAGGCTGCAGTATTCTTGGATTTCTATTAGTCCAGTGCAATTGTGTATTTCAGTCAGATCACGTATTGCCAATAGTCATTAGAAATTTCAGTTACAATTGTCTTGTATCGTTAGCTTGAATATATTGACTTTGTTTGGAAAGAAAAGAAACGCGCGAACTAGATTGACAATGATGGATTAAATTCGGTATATCACTGTTGATCATTGTAACTATCAGAAATAGAATTTATTATCGTCTTGAATACACAAGAGGAT
This sequence comes from Trachelus troglodyta, assembly GCA_030142635.1. Lineage (NCBI taxonomy): Eukaryota > Metazoa > Arthropoda > Insecta > Hymenoptera > Cephidae > Trachelus > Trachelus troglodyta. Next base: position 522,400 of record JARQTJ010000550.1, on the reverse strand, counting down.
TTATAGGATTCATGAATTCTATTCATATTTCATCCAAGTGGAATTTTCGTTAGTGCTAGTGATTTAAATGAACTCCTGTCTGTCGATCAGGCTTCAACTGTCTGACTAGTAAACGTTATTTCTACTTCTGGCTGACTGGTATTGTCCTTTACTACTATACAGAGTTCTGCCTCAAACGATTCACGTTGCTGGACGTGGAAAGCAGTTGTCAAGCGAATTGTATTCTTTCGGTAAGTTGTCACGTCTGATCATAATGCCTCTGTTACTACTGCGCAATGCCAACTGCAAGCTGAATATTACTGGGAGGAAAACGCGACAGGCATGAAGATACCAAATCGTCAGCTAAGAAAATTGAGGAAACGTGACAGACCAGTACGTAAGAATAAACATTTTTATCTTTACTACTGATGCGATAGGCGTGTGTTTTTCACGATAATAATATTCTTTGAATTTAAACGAAAAATTGTAACAACTTTTTTGTAGATAAATTACAAATCTTCCAAAAATTTATCTGCGAATACAACGTGGGCGGTTATACGTGGAAAATTTTTTTTAGCATTCTGGAAGCAAGCTTGTTGATGTCGTTGGATGGAAATTATATTATGATTTTCTGCAATGGTGCATCATTTGAATAGTCCAGCTTATACTGTAGTTTCGCAACTAATGCAAACTGCACTCTGAGAATATTGTCAGTGCGTAGGCTGGCGCCTGCCGTCGGATCGATGGGATTTCATGGTCGTCTGCATTTAATATACAGAATTCTGGAAAGGAATACATTTTATTTTTTGTTTTACGCATTTCAAAAATCTTATTTGATACACGTAGATACTTTATAGTAACGGAAATGAAAATTGTTGAGACTTCCAAGTAACAACGAAATATTGAATTCCTGTGACGACTTTTCGAGGTTATTTTTATAAAAATCGATAATAGTACAGAAATCGTATATTTTTTTGACGTACTCGACCATGTTAGATATTTGAGGAATGTTGATTTTACAAGAACAGATTTTTTATGCATCAACTGTGATTGACGATTTCAGAAAATTTGTATATGTCTCCAATCCGTTCGTTATTACATACTTAGGACCTTAGAGTATAGGATTTTTGACAAATGCGTGCTTAATTTTCTATGCGATGTTTGATATTGCGGAAATGAGTATTTATGCGAAATATAATACTTCTTATTCAATCAATAAATAATGAAAATTGACAAATTTTTAATGTCGACCGATTCACCTAATTTTGTTTAACCAATAATACAATGTCAATTCATATAACAAGATTTGCAAGACAATTCCATCGAATTCCGTTGTTGATAATAGCAATTATTTCGTCGAGCCTACAATTCCTATTCTGTACCGAAATTCATTTGAATCAGAAATTGCATCATAACTCTATCGGCAGGCTCGATTAAACGCGTATAACGGATACTAAGTATACCTAACGACTGAAATTCGTGAAATCCCCAAGTTTTCCAAAGTGCACTACGTCATTCTATGCGATGCAGTAAACTCCTCTTAGGAATTATAATATTTTCCGTACCTACGTCAATGGCTTTTATTTTCTCAAAATTAATTTCTTTATTTGAAATTTATTTAACCCACGATAATGATCTAGGATGAAAAGATGTTAAGGATAACTATAGGATTTTGAGGATTTCCAGGTTTCTCAAGAGTGGCTACAACTCAGATCGATGTGTCCTCAGTGCTGTGTCATTCGAGTGCAGCACCCCGTCGTCGATGCCGACGTTGATCGTAGCAGACGAACTCAAGTTAGTCGGTGGTCGGACGTCGCGACGTTCGCATCGCGTCAAATATTTCGTCCCACGAAAAAAGACGCGCGCCCCGCGAATTTTATTTTACGTTTGTGCTAAACATAACCTATTCTTGTGCTTTTCTAATCGCCGTCCAATTGGAACTTTAAAGAAGCAGTTGTAGCTGTGAAAAATGTATTCATCATTGCATCGTATTCGACACTGATGGTCTGTATTAATGTTGACGATCAAACTAAAATGCCGAAAAAAGTCAAATTAATTCCATGGAATTCTTTAGACGTCAGAAAAAACAACCAAAAATTGTTAAATGTCTAGACATACTTTTCAAACGCACCGTACGGAAGCTGTTAACGCGAGTAAACAAACTGATGTTTTCCTATATAAAAATTCTTAGCTTCATTTTGACAGGAAATTCTTAGAAACTTTTCCTTAATTTCAAATAAAGTCAAATCGTCATAACAGCCTCAAGAAAATTTTAACGAACTTACCTCGTAGAATCGTATAAACGTTGCAACGTGCCACCAAAACGTTTTTAATTTACAAAACCAACATTTTCAAAACAATCACCTCAACTAATGACTGTAGTAGACGTTTCCAAAAGTCATCGAATGACTCGTTGATTAGTTAACTTTAATTACCAAATGGAAAATGGAAAACCAAATGGAAAGTATTACACGGAATGTCATTTGGACACACCCAGCAATGGAAATTTTCATTTCTAAAATCAAAAATAAATTCAAGAACTGTTATAGAAATATGTAATTCAGTTTTAGCGCCGCTTTACCTCTATCGCCACAAGATTGTCTCACTGGTACGACGGTGTCGAAAGTGACTTCGATTAATCAAAATAATTAAAGATGACGCCTTAAGTATTCCACGTTACGTTTAATCAGACACTACTCGTTGTTATGCGTGGAAGAGTCAGTGAGTGAGTGAGTTTCTTCCTGCCTATCTGCCTGTCAACCTACATAGGTACAAGGTTCATGAAATTCATTAATTTTTATGGCTCTCCAGGATTGTTATGACTTGGCGGGATGATGTGATGTGAGAGGCAGATAGAGAAATTTTCGCATGACCTGTAAACACGCGAAAAAGGTTTAATGTCTCATTATGATTGAACATAAAAATCGTAAAGGTTAGCTCTTCTTTTCAGCACAGTCAATATACGTACGCATAATGTGGCGGGATATTTAAAAATACGTAACCGCGATCTCTTTGTCAGTCTCTTTTCTTTGCCTGTCTCTCGATCCCTCTTTTTTATTCGCCTGTCTCTCGATCCCTTTTTTATTCGCTTGTCTATTAATCAATTTTGTAAAAGCTAGATTTAATTCTTTTTTGTTCATTTATTATAAATAAAGCAACGACCAGTGTCTCCTTGACGGTGCCGACGGGATGATGAATGCCGAACGATTGGAAATCAATTTCGAAATTTTTTAATTAAAGACAATTTTTTGGATATAGACGAAAAGGGATTTTTTTGAAACTCGAGTCAGTGCAATTTTTCGTAATTTATTGATAACTTCTTGACAGAGTGTATATTTAAATACCGCTTTAACAGTTTCGATCAATCGGCAGATATACGAAGAAGTAAATATTAGTAATAGTTATGTAAATTTTTTTGGATTGAACAAATATAAGAGGACTCTGCCATAATTTTTTTTATGCTTTCGAACGTTTCTATTGCGCGAAGTCAGCGACGATTTTTAATATGCTCGCAGCGCGACGGGTTGAGAAATCACTTTTGCCTTTGAGAAATTAGCAAAAAAATGTTATCTGTGATCGTTATGAAATATCGTTTAAAGTTTGCCGTCATTATCCGAGCATGAGTCATACATATTTAATCCATAGGCACTATTTGACTTTTTTATTGGAAATCAAAAAGGAACTGATGTGAATTGGCTCGTGTGATTGAACCTTTAGCAAAAAAAATACCTAGGCTGTGGATTCACGTACGAATATAGGGAAAAGAAGGAGATCAAAGTTCGACAATAAAAATAATGATTCGTTAAATATTAAAGGTTATCAAAAGGTAATAATGACGAATATATTACGTTGTTAGGTTAGTCAATATTCGTGCGTTTTAATGTTAGCAATAATTTTTTCTTCCTTTCGTCGCGTGGTTTCTTATCATTATTCTTTTTTATCTTTTGACATAATTCACTATGTATCTGGATATTTAATGCTTGAATAAATACTATGAGCGAACAATTTTTTTTTTGGTTTCACCACAAAAAGGGAGAATTGAAAATAATGGGTAGGTTGACAATTGGTATGGGGTATATTTAAGGGTTGTACGAGAAAGGGGCGAAATTTAGACTGACAAATATAAAAGGGGGATCGTCCTCGAAGACACGAAACCCTTTTATACCAAGGACGAGCATAGTTTGCGGGTTGTGAAATGCGATCAATTAACTTCTTAATTTGTCAGAATTAATTAAAGTTTTATGGGCTATAAAGCTGCGAAAGCATTGTGCCGTTACGGTGAAAGAATTTTTTCGATTTATTTATTTTCAAGAATCGAATTTAAACAAGATAATTAACAAAATAAAATATACCTTCGCTGAAACTCAAATATCTTATACAACTTGGTAATGAATGGGGATAATGAGCAAATTTGTTTTTCATTTTTTTTTATAAATCACATATCGCGAATCATCGAAGTATCTCGTAGCGAAAAATTGTAGTGTCTTCCATTATTTTTCCTGAGCGTTTGCAGAACGTATTAGTGATTCTAAAATTATAGTACACCCTGTACATAATGGGGTCGAATCGATGCCCTAGTGGAGAATCGATGTAGACGGCATTGCGACTTTAGTTAATGAAATTAAATAGCAGCAATTGAATAAAATAAATGAACGTGGTTTTACAGTATTTTAATTAATAATGAAAATGTACAATATGCCTGGAAATATGAAATTAAATAAATGATATAAATATCGATAAACAATTGCGCAACTGAATATATATATATATATATATGAACGATTCCATCAGATTTCAGCAACCCGTATTTTATTTGCTGTGCAACGTGGATTCGGTAGTTTTTATTTTGAACACAGATATCTCGGAGACGGTATATCATATCAAAAAATTATAAAAAATAAAACTTTTTTTTAGTATCTACAATAAAAAAATTAAAAAAAAAAGAAACCCACATATTTTTTTCCCGACCATAGCCCCACCGATATCGGTGTTACAGAATATTTAAAAAATTCCGTAACAACGATATCGGTGGGGCTTTAGTCAGCAAAAACATTTTTGTGTATTTCTTTTTTTGAAAACAGGTTTAGATTACTGAAACAATTTTTTTAAGATTTTTAATTGTAGATACTAACAAAACACAAAACTTTCATTTTCCGCTCATATATAACTCGTATTACGTGATAAAGTCGAATTTCAAAATCAACACTAAATATAAAAAACGATAGATTATCCGGAAAAAACATGAAATAAAGTCGCTTGATTGCGTAATGAGTTTCCAACACGCGATGCCTTGCAGTGCTTTCCATTTTGCTGTGGAGGCGTCGCGACGCCTTTAGTTTTCACTGTGACGACAAGAGTGGTGCTATTTACATAACATCTGTTATTGTTATTCGTGTCGTGGAAAATGGAAGTAAATAAAAAAAGACTTTATCCACCGAAAATCAACTACAGTTAACATTTTTTTTTGGAATTTTTAATTTTTATCTACTCGTGCACTGATACTACGACGCCATCGTGCTTTAATTGTTGTAAATGTTTATCTCCGAGTGGCATTGCCTGATAATGCGCAATGTTAGTTTTCATTCATTTTCCGGTATTGAATATGTAAATTTGAATGGCAGTTATTGGCGGACGTGTTACGCTTGTTGTAAATAAAATTTTCAAAATTGTTTATTATTATATGCCAATCACTTATTTGCAATTATTCAGTTGACATTGTAAGAAAAGTTTAACTACTTGAAAATTATCCATCATTTTGTTTACATTTAATAAGTGATAAATGATAAAGGTGCTGTAAGTTGTACAATGATTTTTCAAAATTCTCAAACTCACTTAAAGCGTGAGGAAAATTTGATATCCGGCATCTTAAATGTTTACCTGTCAAGATTTACATAGTTGATTCATACCGGAAGAATTCAAGTGAGACACAATTTTTTAAAACAATATCGAAAATTAGGTAATTAACGAATTTTTTTTTCTCCAGTCATTTTAGCCTTCGACCATTTTGGGATACGTCATCTTTCTACGACCTTGCAATATCAAGATAAAAAATGTCTGTTTTGTGCTCCAGGCTATTGTATCCATTTGGAGCACTGTCAATCAGCAAAAAGATGTGAAGTGTACGTCGGTCAGGCGGAAAGATAAAAAAAACAGGGATAGACAAAATAATAAAAAGCAGGAATATCGTGCAATTTTCTTTATCCGTCCCCAGTAATTTCCTTAGCTACATAATTTCGCGTTGACAATAAAAAAAGGAGATTAAAAAAACATACGTGAGTCTAGTTGAAAAGCTTATATGGATCAAATAAATAACTGTATAATAATTCAGGTAGTTACAGTAAATAGTACCGGTTCCGGAAATAGTATCTACATTCAGAGGACTTCTTTACACGAAAGAGTCATATAAGATCGACCCTTTTGAAGTAAAGCACAAATCATGGCTTGATTATAAATATCTTTATAATACGATAAGGTGCACGACTTGCATATCCTTTGAATGTTTATTATGAAAAGACTCTGTCCGGCAAAGTCATTAAATTGCTCTTTGTCAGAAAGTGCACCAATAACGCGACTGCCTTAAGCGTCGACGGAAGAAAAGGTATCGTCGGCACATAGAAAGGAGACAGTAAATTGAAAATAGTATAATCCCAAAGAAGTCTTATGTGGAATTTATCCTTGTCATTTACAAAATCGTTTGATGAGTTCTGCACAAAAATACAAGAAGCGAAATCCTTCTTTCAATTCGGACATTGATTTTGAATATTTCATTTATACATTTCATGGGAAAAGTCATTTACGAGGTCAATAATGCAGAAATGGGCGAGTTATTGATAAATAATAGCAATTGAGAAAAGAGTTACGGAAAAAAATGCTAAGTCGAATTTCGAACGGGGATTTAACGTGAAAACATTGATTTACGTAATTCGTGAATAAAATTATGAAGTTGATAGAGAAACATTTGGTACAATATGTAAATATACAGAAATTTACATAATACACGTAAAAGACGCATGCATAAAGTCTTGTTTAGATATTACATTCCAGAAAATTATTCGTAACCCAGTGAGGATCCTGCAAAAAAATAAAAAATAGTGCGTCGAAATATGATTGCGACGTGACTGTAAAGTTTTTTTTATGCTCTATTCATATAGGCAGCCTTATACCTGCCAGAATATATGCACATATCTAGTTTTGCTATGCTGGGCCGGATAGTAAAGTACATACGTATATATTTCCAGTGTTTTTCATAGCGAGAGATGCTTCCTCAATTTCTTTCGTCTCTCTTCTCTCCTTTCTTTATACTATCTCACTTGTTCTCGCCCGTACAAAATGTAATAGACAAAGCCAGGATTCGCTTTGAGACTGGCGAATAGTCGGAAAGCCGTTCGGCATTCAGGAGTTCTTTTTTATTCACAACGTATGGATTGTGAAAGTGATGCCATAATCTCGGCATCTCCCTTTCTTCCTCATTTCAACTCTCTTTCTGTCTTTCCTTTTCCTATTCCCATTCCGCGATCCCGATAGAGACAAAACAAGACGTAAATCTCAAGAGTATCCGACACGCGTGAAAAGTTGACCGAGGAAGCTTTGTCCAGGGCTAAAAGCGATAGCTCTGTTTTACTCTGAGTCGTTTTAAACAGCGTGCATAACTTCCTATGTAATCGAGACGACCTCTAGGAATCGGCCAAGATTGGATGAATACTGGGAAATTTATAGATTGATATAATTTAAGCGTCGATCAAGAATTTGTTTTCATAGCAAATTAAATTCTCCCTTTCGGTTTGAATTTAAGTTATAATTCACCAGTTGACCGCAGTGCTGAGGATTTGTCGTGGCGCTACGGTCGCCCGCTTGACAGTTTCTTCAAACATGCCGTCGCGCTGGTTCGTCTAGTTTAAGATAAAATACGTGGTCGTGTATTGTACGTTATTCTGGGATTCTGGCGTTCTGGTATTTAATTACTGTCCATTTTGTGCAAGGTAATTGTGAGATACGTTTATAAAATTTTGCCTTTTTCTTCGTTCCCTTTTATACGTAGACGAATGAACTCAACCGCTGCTCTCTAAAATTTCGTGACAGCTTTTCCAGTTGAACGTAAAATATCTATTGTCCGTAGTGTCCTACAATTTTGTATTGTTTCACATTTTATTACTCGTTACACGCATTGTCTATTTATTGATTATTCTTTACGCAGCAGTTTTACAAAAGTAACGTATTGTTCAAGTAACGTCAATTGAATTTTCAGTCTCGTGCAAGCCTTTCTGACGCATCTTTTTTCTCGCAAATCCTGGTATAAATTTTACTCAAATTTAATACAGCAAATGTCAATTACAAGCATATAACTTCTCGTTAGTTTTACGCAATTTCACCAGCCTCATATAGGTGGAGTTTCAAGTGCAATTTGTTCCGCAGGATTTTCAACAAATAACACAGCTGCCATTCCACACAGTACATTATCTTGGAAGACATTTTTACTCGCGTCTACAAAACTACGAACCGTATTCCAGCGTTTCTACTACAAATCCCACGGGATCTACGATATCAACTCTTAACAACAATGGCTTCCTCGTCGTACCATCCAATTCCAGGTAGAACAATACTGTACAAGATAGTTTCAAGAAATTTTAGCTTCGCGAAACCACTCGTATCTAACATAGAGGTTAGGTGAATGTACTCAGGTTCATAAACTCAATCCCAACTTAACGGTAGTTTGTAACCCTTAGTAAACCCTTCGAGGTTCAACCGGAACGGTGGCTAATTAAAATTTTGTTGATCTTATCAACTGTTCCTATCCGTAATACGCGGACGTAAGACATTGGCTGCGTTGTTAGTATTAATAAACTTTTAAGCAAACACGCTCGTCAAACTGCTAGTGACAGTAATGACGCAACTTGACTTTTTCACGAGAAACTATTATTATCCTTATCATGCTTATTGACAGATATCACAATATTTAATGCTTGTGAGTTTAAGCTAGGTTAGTTTAGACTTTATATAATATCGAGGCTTACTCGTGTTGCCATTTCTATTCAATTACAATTAGTTGTTTTACTTGTAGAAAGTTGATATTTGTTATTCTCTTTTTTTCAGGGATATAAAACTTAAATCTAAGTCGAATCAATGGTTTGGATTTTTATTTCAAGCTCTGGGTCGTACGTGTTTGCATTCATGGGTAAAATATGTAAGGTATAGGTATATATGATTATAAGTTACGTGGCACATTCGAATACGGTCCTACTTGTACCATATCTCTGAAAGGGTTATACGGTAATAAATAAAAATGAAAAGGGTTTCTGCCTCTTGGTGGAAAATGACACAGATGTTTTCTTATTGTTAATTACGGCCGCACAAGCTACCTCGAATCTGCCTTCTAATGGCTTTCCCTTTGCGAATCAAATCCAAAGGCTCGTTTATTGGCCAAGGCTCGTTTCCTTTTATTGAGGTCACAGCTTCCGACGCGATCTTACTTCGAGATTGGGAATTCGATTTATTAAAGCTTAAAGATAAGAACGATTAACGTTTTACGGTCGGCCATTTGTATTTACCGTGCTGCCATCTAGGTTGGGATTCTTGGTCGACAAAGGAGCAAAAATTAATGCAATTATTTATGTTGTAATTCGAATTCCTTTTTTTAATTTACTATTTCAAAATTAACATTCCTCTGAATTAAATCCGAATCTATCGGGTTTTTCTGGCATTTTTCAAATTGCTCTCAACACCTTCAATCTTAACATAAATTCGTTTCGGCAGTCCGTCTTCCTTCTCCGTGTGGTCATTATTGTGTCAGCAAGAGAAACGACTCTCTATCTCCATTAAATAAATTAGAATACCCATCGAATTTGATATCCTCTTCCAACCAACCCGCGTTCATTATTATGGAGCTTCTATCTTCCGGTAGCTTCGAATTTAAAGTAGGGATCGTAAATTGCGTTTTGGTACCACATCCTACATTTACATTTTTTTTACCTAACCAACGTATTTTTCATGCATTCAAAAGCATTCTCACCCCAATGTTTATTACTGTTATTATTCTATGTTTCTTGCCACTTCCAATGTTTATTACCTAATGGAATCATAATGCGGTCGCTAAAGAAGAAATTATGTAATTTTTTTTCAAAAGTTAATCATAAGTTTAGCACAGGTTTACCTTTAAACGTGCGATTAGACTTTGTTGAAAACAAACAAAAATTGAACAAATAAACTCAACAGTTGTTCATTGCAAAATTTCTCAGGACGATTTTTAAGTGTGATTTGCAGATTTTCATTATTCGTGAGCAAAAGTTCTTGTATTCTCTGCTTCTTACCACACTCCATATATTCATGTATAAATTTTTTATTCTCTCCATACTCATGTCTTATCTTTAATTCAATTCAGGGGCGTCAAGAAATTAAGTCAACGCCTTGAATCATCCAGTATCTCGGAAACTAGCAGTCGCGAAATTTCCACAAATTTACAAACCTTGGCGAGACAATCGCGCACTATGGGAATAAATTACAATTTCACTCTACCGTACCTACAGATCGGCCAACGTTTCTTCGCTCGTTGCAGATTCGCCCGCTCTTTTTCCTCGTCCATTGCATTCTACCGTACTTCACGTAGACAAAGTTTATATATATGTGTATATATATCGGTAGCACAAATTGCACTTTACGGCTAACGTCACTTCGCGTTTACCCACTAGCCAAAGGAAACGACTAACACTCCGCATATTTTCAGAGAACCCTTTTTTTCAGAAACCCGACAGAGAAAAAAAATGGAGCGAATAATCCCTTTATGGCTTGATAAAGAATTGCCGAGGAGCACTTGTCTGATAAAAAATGGACCACGTACCTCCCAGCTTCCTTTCGTCCAATAGGACCCCAAGGATGTTACGTACGTTACCTACTGTCGGTAGTGATACCACTGTTTATTATATACTACATATATACATATATATTTAACGACACATACGCCACCCATATGTAGCCATATAAAACGGCGTGAATTTATTCCCTCTTTAAATCCTAATCAAAACCTTATGAAATGGGTTGAAGGCTATTACGAGTTTTACAGGAAGAGAATGTTTCATTAAAAATTATCGTGAAACTCAGGGCAACCACGGAACATCGTGGCATTTCATAAGAAAAAAAAATCTTAAAAAGGAAGCATGACACGTCAGCTTTTACTGAAGTGTACAGTAAAATTTTTCAAACCTAAACGTATGTAGTGTAAAGGTATAGCTTTTACATTGTCGAATTTAAAAAGTCATCTAAAACAGCCGAATTATCTCGTTCGCCAAATTCAATTTTACCGTGAAGTACACTGTACTTTTCATACCTTTGAAGTAAACCAAAAAAAAGAAACATTGTCATTGTGAAACGCAGTGAAAATTGCAAGTAAAAATATTTACCGCGCGCACTGTGAAATTTATTTGTAGCCGCTCAAAATATCGTACGTCATAAGCAATAAGTAATGAAATGGTAACGATGTGCCACGGTTACTGGTTTCTACGTTAAATTTTATCGTGAATATCATTCGAAAAATTAATGAAAAAATTTTCTCCGTGTAGTCTTACCCACTTGAGATAAATAGCAAAATTGAATTTTCTTCCACGCGATTCCAAACTTTTCGGCTACGTGCATAAATTTCGTAGACATATATATATTGTAACGGAAGTTTCCTTGATCCATATTAGCTAACGTCGAGAGCTAGGCTCTCCAGAATGTGCGATAATTATGCTGGGCGTCAGGCGCCGGAAAAGATGCTAATCACTTATGGTCGACACGACGAGATCGGCTGGAAAATTTAGCGACAACACGGCAGATCCGCCTTTTTCCTCTGAAACGCTTATGGCAGTCGAGCAGGGATCTCAGCTATAAAGGGATTCTACGATACAATAAGCACGGTACCGTTTAAAACGAATATCTAATGGTTCCTTTGTTGCAGGCAGTAATGCGGCATATACGCGTCTCTGTGGGAAAATAACGGTGTTCGAAAAAACTTTTGACAAGGACAATACGCTTCACCGACCGTACAATCACCTGCAGTCGATACGCAGGCGGATAACAAAGGCGTAATTAAGGCGAAACTAGATAATGGTCGAGAACGTTCACGCGCGTATGATTATTGAGTGAGGTGTTATGGGGCAAGTGTCATACGGAATACAAATAATAGTGCACATAAAATGATGAATGAGAGATGAATGAATGATGAATGGGAGGCCGTGTTCGTTTAAAAACTGAAATTAGGCGAAATTATAAATTAAACGAGTACGTTTCTGGACGAATAATTATTGTAAGAGTAAAGCGTCAAAGAGGTCGGGAAGCGATCGCCACTAAAATTTAAGCGCTCCCGTCGCTCTCCAGATCCTCAGTAACGAATACACAGGCGCCAGGTAAGGGCACTAGCGCCATCTACTGTTCCAATTCGCGCGCCCAATTCAAATCGCTCTAAGGTGATTTTGTGAATTAATTACGGTAATCGATAATTATTAAAACCAGACGTCTTTCATCGCGCGACGATGTGCTTCGATACTGTTCCGTTCTAGCGATAGCGATTTCTCACCAGCGAGGTTGAGCCGACGATGTTCCTTTAACGATTATTTCCTCGTCCCGAGGTACCATTCCCGAGGGATCGTTCTAAGTGATAGGGAGGTTCTTCGGGCCCTTTTCCGGGACGTCCGGTTGCCTCGATACTCGCCGCCAAAGTCCACAGGGCACTACGCGTATCATCTCATCCTGGTTAGTCAGTTTTCGGAGGATCTTCTCGGACCGTCGACTTCTCGGAGTGTCCTTCCTCATGTTATTAATGGGTCACTGATCTCTCAAAATCTACGAGTGACGTATTTTGCATCTTCAATATATATTATATATTACCTTGAGTTCTGTCACTTTAATTTCAATCTCTCGAGACTTTGTTCCTTCAATTTTCCACGGTACAGTGTACTCTGACAAATCTTATGTACAGTGTGTGTATATGTATACCTCTTTCTTCTATCAATACAGAAATATATATATACAGCAGAAAATATATATACTTCCGTATCGATACCGTGAAATATTTCGCAACATTCGCATGTAGCTGCTGGTGAAAGTTCAGTTCAGCGCGAGTGGGTACTTGGAAGCGGAAGTGAGCTCCGTTTAATGATATTTTATAACTAGAGAGGGTTTGGCCTGGGAATGGGTTGCTGAAGGGGTTGGAGGGGGGTGGCGGCTACCAAGTGGAACTTTCGAGCTTAACACAAACAAATGGACTACCACTGTCTAGGAGGGTCGCGTCGGCACGGAGTCTGAACTCTTCTTCGGTTTCAGTAAAGTTTCCTGCAATTCGCCAAGAGCCTCAATGAAGTTTCAATCATGGACGGGTAATTTGAAAGGGGACGCTGAATGTCGCCTAACGAGCTGCTGGACGTCGAGGTCGATGTTATGTCTATCGGTGGCTTGCAACTTCGTGCCCTGACCTGTGCTATCTGGATAAGCGCGCCGGTCGTTGTTCGACGTCTATTTTTTGTTTCTGGGAAATGCAAAAAAAAGGGTTATTCAACCTTGGAAATTTAGCGTATTATCTTTATTCGCGTAGCTAAAACGGTTTATGTGTACCATACGTAGTTTTCGGTCTTGCTTGGGGTTTTTGTATGTTGTGATAGGACGGGCTGGTACTTTGGGATAGCGTGTATTATATATATGCGTGTATTGGAAAATTACTATGGAGAATTTAATACTGTTTGTCGATATATCGATGTGAATTTTTTTAGACTTTTTAGAGTTTTTTTATTCTACGTTTTGGGGTTGTAATCAAATGTACTGGTAGTGTTACTTTTTTTTTCTTATCTTTCGTATCTTAAATTAATTCTACAGGCTGGTCTTATTAGCACTTGGTTTACGGACATTTCTTATAAACTTATCTCTACCGACACGCGACAAATTGACGGGTGAACGAAACCGCAGATTTTTTGGAAGAATTTTTTTTTCAAGAACAACATTGTTATACACTATTGGCTTGGATTAATTTAACGTTATACAACATTATATTTATTAAAGTCAGCGAAAGCTGTAAGAGACAAATGTAGACGTTTATGCAATTCTTATACGTAAAAATTAGGCGTCCCATGAACCTAGCGTTAATGTTGTATTTTGATAAAAGTGTTTACTGGATCTGGTTGCGTGTGTTTTATTGATTACACTGATAACGAGAACACGTCTATATATATACATATATATATCGTCCAAATGTGGAACTCACGTGCTCTGTAATGTATGTATGTATTGTTTGGTCTGGGCCAACTATACAGGGTGTACATACAGTATCTTTTACATCTGGTACAGCTTGTTACGTCATCGGTAAAATCAGATTGTTTACAATCAATATGAATAAACAACGTGTTACTTCGCATAAAACGTGGTCTGCAATACGTTGTAATCCTGGACAATGCATATGATTAATGCTTTGCTTTACTTGGCTCAAATCGTTGTTAATTTGCAAGTGGATATTATCCGTCGTTGGGATGAACTTTCGTCTTAACCCTTTAGGTCTGCCGAAGCACGCTCTTGATCCAAGGATAGTCACTCGTGACGCTACTCGGTAATCTTGGATGAATTAGATTTCAAGATCCTCTCGATCAAAGTTGATACCGGCTACGGAAGTATTTACTTCGTTTTCCAGACTTCGAATCTCTCCTGGGAAAGTCGCTCCGGTTTGGCTCGACTCGCCGGAGCGAATTTTTCCTCCGAGTTGTGATGGCGAAAAGTTACGTAGAGAAAATGGCCGGCGTCGACGGGATCGAATTTCGTAGGGAAACATGCGAACGCGACTTTTTTTTTCAACTTGGTGACAGGATTTATTCAGCGAAGAAACGCAATCCTTACAAGGGTTACCATTGTTATTTATATTTTTGTCGAAATATGATAAAAAATGACAATGACTTTTTTTGGAAGATTATTTTCTTTTTACATCGTCACGGTGTTGGTTGGACGGTCGTAAAACTTGATATTATGTACCAAATGTTAGTCTACTTCCTGTTGGGAAATTAGCGCGGAGTGTAAGGTCAAGTATAAGCGATCCTTAATGGCGTCTACTGTTACTTCAGGGGTGGGAGGGGAAAATGGATATCAGGAGTGATAGGGGAGGGGGGGACGTTAATGGAAAAAGACTTATCGGTTTACCAGCAGTTTCCGTAGTTATTAATCGACGGGACTCCGCTGCGGTACTTTTGGGTGAAATTTTTTTTTTTGAAAATCCACGTGGCTTTAGTTTTGAAAATTGCCGTTACGCTTGGATTTCTGGTGAATAGAGATATTACGTACATGATACGAGAATTTTTAATTTAATCGAAGTTTACGAGCAGAACTGTTATTTGTGGTAAGTTTTTCCATTACGATCCATGAGGAAAACGCGAGCGAAGCGGAAAACTGCTTGTCGGTTTGGGTGAAATTTATATTTTGTGGAAGACAAAGGAACAAGACTGCGAGTAGAGTTGGAAGGTGACAAAGGACAAACCACGTGTTTTGACTACGGAACGCAGACGCGCTCGTCGCCTTGGGCGGAATTCTTTGTGCACGTGGCGACGTCGCACGGGTTTCACGAAATGGAAGCTTCACGGTCCATCGAAGCTCGCCGTTGAATATTCCCGAGAGCTTATCAGTGAGAATTAGGAATTACGTTGGCGCGTGGGGGGCGGGGGGGGGGGAGGAGATGTAATGCTCAGGACCGTGAAAAAAATGTTTTAATGGATTTTTATATCTTTCTTTTTTTTTTCTTCAAGGTCTTCGGACGCAGAATGTCAAGCTGCGACAAGGCGTCTCCTAGTCTGACCATCGATCGCGCTGCTTTTCTTCTTCTGAGAGTGAAGAAAGCCTTCAAGAAGAAGAAACAGCAGAGGAAGGAGAAGAGGTAAGCTTATCTGCTATGCTTTTAGGGTGTAATGGAAAATTCAAGCTTTGTCAACGATATACGAATTTTTTATAGTTGCTAGGTGGATTTTGGAGGTTATAGAAAAAAAAAAGAAAAAATAGTGGGCTTGTTTTTTTCTGCTGAAAAATATGTAAAAATTGTAAGAGAATAAAAATTTCCATTGGGTGCGACATAAATGAAAACCGTTTCTCTACCAATCGTCGTTGCCCCGAGGTGCCTTTGAGTCTGATAGAAAATTGGACCCGGTGGTAAAATGGAATACGATAAGAAAACTGATAAAATATGTGTACTTTCTCTTCTACAGCGCTCAAGTCTGTGTGTCATATTTTTAGAAAGGAATTTACCCGCTTCTTGTTTAGATGTATATACAGTGGTGTCGCGGACACTTTGTCTAGGGGACTCCTTTAGCTTGTACCTTCATAGTCGGATGGCACCGCGAAAGAGCTATTTCACTCGTGGACGGAACATGTGTCGTACTATGGCTTATACGCGCGTTGTATTTTTATATGTATACTGCGTGGCGTGGAAATACGTATTTCCTTTTTACCATATATGATTATTAAGATATATGTTGCATATACTATGTTTGTAGTATAGACACTGTGTAGATCGTGACTTTGGGAATCAATAGCGATTTACGAAAAGGGCGAAAATTATTCTCCTCGCTAACGGGACCGATACAGGTTATGGGTAATCGTGTAATAAATTGAATGAACGTGATGGGACGATCCTGGGATGATTTATTTTTAAATATTCATCTGAATTTTCTTTTCTTTCTTTTCCCTTACATCTCACTAACTAGTGAAGCTCCACTACGAACCACGTGAGCGTTGTTAAACCAGTTTGAATTTATCTGCAAGTATCCGGGGAGCGGCGTTAATTTCATGATATTATAAAATATTCAATAGCACCAAAGAAATTTTGACGCGTAAAGTTTCGCTTCTAAGACCTTATACCTTTCTTAGACCTTATTGAATTCCGCTCCGCCTCATATTTATTTTCGAATTTATCGCTCGTGAAAATATCCCCGTACAAAAGTGTACGCGCCAAGCGTATTGACTTTGGAAACGGGCAGTTTTGCTGCGGAAATTCATATGGGAAAGACATAAACGTTAATATCGAAAGAGACTTCCCATAGGAAAATTTTTCATTGCTCGCGCTTCTTTTCCCAAAGCTTTTTGATTTTGAATTGGTTTTCCATAAAGGACATGACCTACGATGTCGGAAACTTTCTCATTGTCAATACTCTTTTACAAATTTTCTCGTTTCTTAAAAGAAATCCGATTGGCTTCTTCACACACACACCCTTCCCCCCTCCGTCACACACCCCAGTAGACGGATACTTATGGCAGAACGAATTCAATAAGAAATCGCTATGGCGTGAAAGAGCTTAGTTGCCTCCAAGGGGGATGACGTTTGTGGACGTAGTGGATATATACAGGATGTCCCAGAATACAAATATGCAAGGTACACCATCAAGTGAACGAGGGAAATCTAAGACGAAAAGTCCTAATCCATTTTTTTTCAGAGCTTTCCTCTTAAAGTTATAAAAAATTAAAACTGGCCAATCAACGCGCGGCTGTACCAGCTGAGGATCGTAAAACGCGGTAAGCGGGGGACAAGGGGGTGCTGCCGAGCGTCGATTGGCTAGCTTCAATTGTTTATTGCTAACTTCAAGGGGAGAGCTCGGATAAAAATATGGTGAAGAAATTTTCATTTCAAAATTTCCTCCTCCACTTGATGATGTAATGGATATTTTTTATTCTTGGACACCCTGTATATGTACGGGCTGTATAGGTCTTAGCAGACAGGGGTGAGCTTCCTACAGGAGGACTTGAATCAGTCAATTTCTTTTTTATCTGTTAAAGAGTCCCTTGGGGATTTTAATGCTGTTATATACAAACGACGTACGATTTTATTCTGTAAAAGTAATTTTTTCTGGAAATCCTTGATCGCGTGATTTTTTCATCCCTCATTCTGCGACTGATACCTTAATGCTCGAATTTTGAATTTTACTTCACCTAAGTTTCCGCCTTCGGCAGCGCGAGGGTTTTTGGTCGTGACGAAGGAGTTGTTGGCTTGGAAAGAATAATGATGGATCATTCGTTAAGGGTTAATTAGGGAATCGGCGGAACGTGTGGCGGGAATTTTGGAAAAATTCGAAATTATGCTTCGCGTTGACTTGTGCAACTTTGAGGGAGATTAGGTTTTTTTTTTTAACGAAGGATCATGTATGTAACTCGTTTTGATTTGCCTGGTTTCTTTTTTTTTTAGTTTTGGGTAATTACATTACTTCAGGTGATTTTTATTTTTCCTTTGATCCTCTTATCTACAATTTCCTGTAATCGATCAGCGCAATCCATCGATCGCGTTAATTACTAGCAATCGATGAGAGACGGGTGGGAAATGCGATATTACGAAAATAACGTTGAACGAAATAACGTTGGTTGGCATTTTGAGAATCTGCCAATTTTGAAAATTCATTGGTTGATACAGATTGAAAAAAAAATTTCCTTTTTATAAATTCCAAACTTTTATCTCGTTGGGATGATTTGGTACTGTGCGACTGGTGAATTTTTCATTTTGACGGTCCCCCCTTTTTTCCCCTTTTTACCGTCGTTCGGTTACGCCTAACCCACCCTTTCCTTGAAAGACGGGAATAAACCTCAAAGCTCAATTTTAACCACTTTGACGTGAATTCTGAAATTCAATTATTTTATAATTACAAAAAAAGAGTGAAAAACGAATATTTTCATTTTGCATCTTTTTCTCCAAAAATATCCGGCCTGCGTCGGTGGAGTGCTGTTAATTTGTTGCATAACTGACGAAGATCATGTGGATGGCAACATTAATTATTACAACGATGTATTTCGGAATTTACTTTTTCGTAGAAAAAAAAAATTCCCTATCATTTCTACCAATGTAATAATTACTTTTGCTTATCATAGATAATAAATACTGATTGACTCTGAATTCGAGGACTAGAGGAGTTACTCGTAGCTTTCCAATCAAAACTTAAACAAAAAGTTGTTCGGAACGAGTTTGGAACAAATTAGCTGATTGAAATTGAAAGATATCATTCACTTGTAAATGATTCCTTCCACTGGTTTTAATGATCCCTCGTGGCGAGGTCTCTCCTAATTGCTGTGTTTCTCTCTCTCTCTCTCTCTCTCCCCCTCTCTTTCGTCTATTTTAAGTCTTATTAATTTTCTATCTTTTTCTCACTCATTCTGTACACAGCACTTCAACCCTTGGTACTTGTGTATTAACGTCACCGCGGCAAAAATTCTACTAACGCGTCAATCTACACTTACAGTTTTTGCGACAAATTATAGAATAAAAAACTTTATGTAAAATCAAAACACTTTCAAAATTCAAAACATTTTATTTATAAAAAGTAGTTAATCAGATTTCGGTGGAAAATAGGCAGATATAGAATTTAATATAGATTCGAAACAGTCTATTTTCTTTCACCTGATGCTGTCGCCATATGAACTCTGATAAATAAGATTTCAAATGATGTCTCGCTGTCCCCCTATGTTTCTTGTTTCTTCATTTAGCACTACCCCACATTCTCTCAACTGTTTGTGTATGAACTCCTGTATCAGAAAACCTTCTATTACCATTCTATTTGTTTTGCTATGTGCAAACAACAAGGTAGCGGGTAGTAGGTAAACGAACAACAAGATTGCTCTTTATTGGCGCATTAGCTGAAGTTTTGCTGCGGTGGCGTTAATACACAAGTACCCAACCCTTTGCCAAATCCTCACTTCACCTTGCAGTCTTTTTGTCTTGAGGTTTCAATGTTTTCCGACTCCCCCTCCCCGCCTCCTCCTACCTCTCTCTTACCTTGATCGGCCACGCTCCCCTGCGCGCAACCTCTCGAACTTTCTTTACCGAACGATCGTCAGTCCTCCAGGGTGGAATATACTTCCAGGGAAAACCTGGCGTAGACGAGAGCAGAAAAAGAAAAAGAATAAGCGAATTCCCAAGCAATCTTATTATCTTGTTATCTTGATTAACCTCCTCCTTCCAACCCCATAAACAAATATTAAGGGGTTCGACCCTTAATATGTTTGAAAGTACAGTCAGAAACATAAATAAGGAGATCAAGTCTCCCACCTTTAAAAGCTTACGGGGTTGACAGACGCAATCGATTTTATTTAATGTCAATACAGTTAATCCGATTTCCTTGGTCTTAAGTTTTTGCGGAATAAACTGTATACGCGATAAAGAATTCTTTTATTAGCTCTACGAAGATCAACGAAGAAAAATCTTCGTAAATTCGTATTAACGCTTTAGGGTTGATCATGCTTGACAGCCTTTGGAATTCGGAAATGTTCTGCCGCGATGTATTAAGTCGTCTGTCTTCGAGGATTGAAGTATAGTCTTTTACCCTTAACGGATAGTCTTTTACTCTTAATGCATAGTCTTCCGGTATCGATGTATAGCCTTTCGCTCTTAACTGCTAATTTTCGAATATTTCTTTACCATTGTTTTCCGTGCTTAACTTATAGTCTTTCACCATTAACGAATAGTCTTTCAGTCCTTATGTATAGTCCTCGAATCTTAGCGGTTAGTTTTCGACTCCTGACGTCCAGTCCTTCACTGTCCACGTGCCTCGAACGTTTTCAGTTCACTAGAGATATTAATAATTACTGAACACTCGTGTGAATATTCATGATCGCGTCTTCTTGACAAGCTTCTCTCTTATCTTATCTAACACCCGTCACTGTATACTCTATTTTAATTGAACGATTTGATCGCGAGCGACTGAAGTGAAGGGGGGGGGGGGTCACGTGCTGCGAAGTCCCGTCAAACTTGCCGAGCCACACCCCTTTGATCAGGTCAAAGGTTAAAATTTCGTATCTTCTTTACACTTTCTTCCTTCCGAATGGACCACCTCTCTGCGATCTTAATTTGTAGAGGCAGGAGGTGTCGATGGATTTTTGAAAATTTATTTATCCATGTGGAACCTGTCGTTTCCAATTGGCGACACGTTTCCTTGACGCTTCAGGTCGAGCGGAATTATTCGAGCGTTAGAATCTGTAGGTTGGCTTAATTATTTTTTTTTTTGTAATTCATTAAAATTATTCGACGAGCTTAATCAGGCTGAAAAAGATATTTTTTATCAAACTGTTTTCAAATTTCTACAAACTCTAACAAGATCGATCTACTTGCTCGTCGTTCCCACACATTTTTTTTCTCGTAAAATATGAAGTCTGCCTTAAAAAAAGAAAAAGGAGTGTCGAACAGCTTTTAGGCAATTTACAAGATGATTCATCTTCCCCTTCTCGCAAATATTTGGGACACCCTGTAGATCCTACTTTTAGCCATATTTCGCGTATATACTCAATCTGAAACAATGCTAGAGCTTAAGGTATAACCTTAAAAAATATAGCTAACAACTGGCGAGCAGGGTTCGTAGGTGCGTTTAAATATTAAGTTAAAATTGAGAGCCCGAGAATTTCCGATGCCGTCGACTCGTGCGGATTCGCCTTTGAGGAATAACATAGGGACGAGAAGCTTGTAGAAAATGTTCACTTAAAGTATACGATTTATACGAGCGTATAACGTATCTCACGTTTTTATCGGATTTTCGTGTTATATATTCATCAGGATTTATGAAAAAATTAATATGTATATATTATGACGGGGCCCCGAATCAACCGCCATCATTGATTTCCAGAGGGCCGCCAGGGGCGCTGGAGGGCTAGGAATTTCAAAAAATTTAGAAGCACTGACCCGGAATCGAACTCGGTATCTTCGGACTACCAAGTTCAGGCACTTACCACTGTGCCACCGAGCACACTGTTCGATCTAATAAATTCTGTGTATTTATATTCTTCGGTCATTCCTAGGTTGTCTCAGCTCCAGCTTTGTAACGTCACGTTACACTCCTTCGTCCTTAAACACGTGGTGTGGCTGCGAAGCAATCCCGGCCAGCGTCACGTTGTTACCACTGTAATCTTAATTACCGACTTACTTCAATATGACTCAATCGATTGATCATCGATTCATTCAGCAAAAGTTTTTTCCTCGTTGACCTAATAAGCATTTTCAACTATGCTACTAGACTTTCGACCCGATTCCGTAATGAATTAAACCGCCTTGTTAAGTCGCCGAATGAAATGAGGCCCGGTGAAGCTGTTTTTTTCCGTACCGAAGTGATCCAGATTAAGGTTAGGTTGGGGGTCACATAGTACGAAATTTTGAAGATCGGCAAAAAATTGTACAATGACAAGAATAATTAATAGATTATGGATTGGAGTGAATTGGAATTAAAACGTAAGGGGAAGATAAACGATTTTATGGCAATAAACTTGATAATTATAAATTTATCAAATCTTCACTACGAAAGAAAAACTTGCTCGATCTTTCTTTTTTCCCTACTCTTTAAACTCTTCAAGCGCCAATGCATTTTTCATGAAATCCTAATGCACTTTCAATGCATCTCAATGAGCACTCAATAACGATTCTTTGAATTTTGCCATTTGCCCGTGTTACGTCCAAGGGCAAAGTTTCATGAGCGAACAACCTGCTTAAGCATTTCTTTTAACAACCCTTTCACGTAACTCAGGCTACGTTCATCCTTCGTCAGGAAATTAGAGTACACTCTGAAAGGAAAATTTTGAGCTTCGCTAAGGGGTTAAGGGTGCAATATATGTAGTATAGATTATCTATTGCATATTATGTATTGTACAACTACGTAATACGTATACTATATATTGTACAGTGTATGCATATATACATATATATAATATCATCGAATAAGATAAAACGGGTTAATCATCCCCACAGGTACCAACACCCCCGTGACAGAGGTCATTGTCTTATTTTTCATGTGTTCACGAATGGCAACCCTTAAATGCTTTTCATCCACCCACACCCCCTATATTACCTGTATCCCGATTACTTACTGTGCGGCGCCCCATTATACCTGTATCAGTTTTCACCCTTTGCACCCCCCCTGCGTCGCGCACGACTCTCCTGCATACGAGTAGGGGATGTGACGTAACGAATAAGAGAGACCCGAGGCAATGCAAAGAAACTTCTATGGCTTGAATAAACTCGACAAAGGTTGGTATAGGGGTCGTGTCCGAGACAAGAGGGATGATTTTAGACGACAGGTATAAACAGCCGAATCTCAAGGGGCAGCGTGATACCGTTTATATAGGGGCGGGGGGGGGGGGTCGATATTTTTATACGTAGCTACGGTGGTTTTTGCGGTAAAAAATAGGGGTAACGCATAACGGAAGGGGTTGAAAAAAAATGTTAGGGGTAGGTATCGATACCGATCAGTGCAGCGTCTGCTCGCGTTTGCCGTTCGTTTCTTTTTACGAGGGCTCGTATCGAATTCTCGGCACGTTGTTAAGCAAGGGGTACGAGTGTGGGGGGGAGGGAGGGTGGTAGGGGGGGCTGTTGATAAAGCGTAGTTTCACGCAGGGTACGGATCTCTTCTCATTTTTTCACTCTGAGAAAGCACTCGTGCGGGACGCACCCCGTGCGAATGGGGAATACAAAACCGTCTTCCAACGCTGAGGTAGGTAAATGGGAAGCTGACGTTTGTGCCGTTGACTTTCGTGACCTTTAACCTTTTATTTTTTTTTCATTCGATCGCTAATTAGTACCGCTGATCGTTAACGGGGACCTTTTAGGGGCTTTCCACGGAAACGTCGAAAGTGACGAGGGTACCGGGTAGGGTTAGGTTTCGTTGATACTGGGTAACCGTTGGGTTGGGTCAGGAGGTCACATTGGCGATTATATGACAATTCACGAGAAACGGGTAAAATTCTAATCAAATATTTGCTCGGTATTTATTGTCCATAGCGATGGCACCGGCTTTCCTGCCGTGAAAGTAGTTACGGCGAATCCAGTCTAGACTCTCGATCTGTCGGTATTTTGTTGTTGTCGAGTTTTATTTTATTTATGTTTTTTTTTCGTGTTTTTCTTTCTCTTTTACGAAAAATTCTATCCGGACTTTTGTCTTTCAATTAATTATTTATTTAGTTCATCCTTGTAATTATCCTAATACGGAAGGTTTACCCATGTCCAGGATATCTTGTTTGACCAAGGGAAGTCGTATGCAAATCCTTTCGCTGTTTGCCAAAGAAATAAGCAATCAGGTATAACAACCTTCCCCTGTAGTCCTACATTATGCATATCTAGGTCGTGAATAGTCTGAAACTTCGGCATATGCATATGTATATATATATGTGTGTGTGTGTGTGTGTGTATGTATGTACAGGGTGTATAACTTAATATGTGTACCAATGAAATAAAAATTTCCAGGCGATTTCGTTAGTGTCAAAACAAAAGTTTGGCTAGAATGAGTCTTTTCTTTCATATTTCACAGTTTTTCAAAAAGTATATATTTCCACCATGTGTTTCGAATATAACTTATCGGAGAGACAAAAAAAGCCGAGAAACTGTCCGGTGACATATTTGTATGTCGATATTACCAGCGCGTGTCATAAAACAAAATTCCCCAAGTATTCTTTCCCCAGACGCTTCTGGTCGTGCGGGTGGCTAAACTTCTGTATCTTTAACGTTGTCGAAACCTTCGCAAAAAACCAGTGGAATTGACGCGAACCCATTCGAGCTCGTCATAGCGAATCGAAAAGGATTTTTCTCGAAAAGGAAGGTCAAATAATTAAAGAAGTCTGTGTCTGAATTTTTCTCGAGTAGTTTTAGACCGAGTTTTGATTTTCGTGGTAGACGAGGAAAGAGAGAGAGAGTGGGAGGGAGAGACGATAAACTTATTGGAAATAAGAGAAAGATATATATATATATATATATATATATTTATATAGACAGTGAAGAAGATTGGGAGTGACTGGGCCGACAGCTCGTGAAACCATTAACGAAATTAACTGGTTCGGTGCAACATTGCCGCACTAATTTTTTTTTTCAGAAAAACGTTTTCAATATTAAATTTCCTTTTTTTTTTCAGTTTTCGAATAAACTTCAGTCGCGTTCGCGTTTCTCGATGCTCCACTAAATTTGGATCTGTTGATATGCGCTATATGTACGTACTGTGTATGCGCTTGGTAAATTATGCGCATATGTATACTGCAAGGCTTTGCACTTGCCTGTATAACTATAGATGCTGGAAAATTGACGAGCTTCCATACGTACCCTCTACTTGTAGAACTGAAATTTATGGTGATTTAAGCGCAAACTTTGCTAAATATATCGACTCTCGCGAGCCTTCTATATATACCGGGTGGGGTCGTTAAGCTCTTGTAAAATTTACGCGAATTACAATTATTTGGGTGTAAAAAAAATATTTTTATCGCAAATTTCTAATTTGGCATTCACTTATTTGCTGTTTCACTCGTTGAACCTTTATCGATGGGTAATCAATGATTGTCGATTATTATTATCATTCGTCTCTTATCACTGGTAAAGCACAGTGAACTTTTATGCCTTCGAGTCTATACGGAGAAAAAGCTTGACCTACGACGTTTCGTCAAGACGCAATCTAGATGAATTTAAGTGCATCGGCGGGGGGTCGCCTCTCCCTCTCCTACCTCGCCCCCCTCCCCTTACGTCGCTTCACTCGATCACATTTTGCCCCAAATACATTATCCAAGACGTCCTCCTCTCGAGATCCTTTTTTTTTATTCAATGAAAATATCCTCGTAAAAGGGACAACTGGAGCACCCCCGCCCCCCGCCGCCCTTCGGATCTAAGAGCATCCGGAATATCGAGATGCGACATCCGTCTGGATCAAAGGTTACGTCATTGATGCAGATCGTACGTATAAGCAGGTAAAATTGTATAAGTAATTTATATACGTATAGTCAGGTACCACGTGTTCGATCCCTTTTTCTTTTGACAGCTCGTAAACAAAGTAATCCCTACCAAGTCACACGTGGTTTTTACCATAGAATGAAAATTTAACGACCTTTATTTTCTTTTTTCCAGAGGATTTTCCCCCAGTAGAAAAGTTATCGTGGCAATCAGACATTCGATGTGGCTGCTGGAGGGATATCGTCTGGTTTTAGTCTGGCTTATTTTTTTTGTGTTTGCATCCTCGAGTAACGCTCCGTAGATCTATTTCGAAGGCAAGTCACATAGTCGAATTGTGTATGGAGAGGAGGGGGGGGATGGTCTCGCAAAAGAATAAAAAACAAAAATGACCAGACGGGTCGTTAAACGTAAAACGTGAAGCCTTTACGAATGTTCTGTGATCGACGTAAAAAGAACCCGACGATATGAAAACGGAAAACCTGTAAAGCTCTACATATATCGCCAGAAGGTATACATATGTATTTCCCACTGCGCCTGACAACAAGCAGTCATTGACTGCGCGCTTGGGTGATTGGTTCCATAAAATAGGGTGGTAGGATGAAGGGTAGAAAGAAGAGGGTAGCTACCGTAAAAGCGTGAAATTTATAATTCAAAAATTGCCTAAAAATCGCGTCGTAATAATTCATCGTTACGTGATTTTGAATTTCGGCGTCATTAAATATGGCCGAAGGTCGACAAATATTTGACAGCTAACGGAGAGTGTTGAACTTTTTTTTCCAAGTAAACAAACCAATTTGACAGGTCTGCCAGCGTAACCACGCGCTATTCGAACGAGTAATATCACTTGTCGCCAACTTCGGACAATTCAGGCGCTGGCAATGCAATCCTCGCTCCAATGATCGGTCGCCTCTCGTACTTCGCCATACATGCTGGAAGGGGCAAGAATGAAAATATATAGGGTGTATATTTAAAAAAAAAATTACGGCAGGTATCAGTCAGTCTTGATACATAGTCGTTCTCTTGAAAGATCCTTAATACCTTTGAGATCCTTTTCAGTTTTTTCTATATAGGCGACTATATTAGCCTTCAAAGGACCGTCGGCATCTCGAAAATCAAAGCGATCCGCTCGATATTGGCTTATGGCTGTTTCGAGGAAATCAATCGCGAAGATTGTCCTGTCGAGGCGGCGTCGCCTGGCAGCTTTACTTATCAGTCGACGTATCGTAGATCAGCGTACGTGGAGTAATTTTAATTTAACTAGTGCGCGGTTTATGCGCTTATGAGTTATGTGTTAATATACATAGTGGCTGTGTAATACGCGATAAAGTTTGTACGGCGCCGATTTTCATATCCTTTTCGCTCAGACGGCAGCCAGCGAGCATTTGGTGCTCACGAGATTTCTGGGATGGAGAGTTAGAACAGAATTTAGTTTGTCTCAGCTTCTTATCTGCCCTTTGGAGTGTGACAATGGCGCAGCCAATGCAAAAGTATACTAATAATAATTAGTAACCTTGACACTGCCGGTCCCACGCACAGATGTCGCCCAAACGAAAAGTCCACTGTTAGTCTTCGGGGAGTGACCCCGCCTGATCGGAAAGTTCTCTATCAGTCTTCAGGGAATGGACCCCGCCTGATCGGAAAGTTAACTTTCAGTCCTCAGGAAGTGACGTCGCCTGATCGGAAGGTTCACTGTCAGTCCGCAGGGACTGCTGGTGGGTGGCGTTGTTGCGGTGCGTAAAGATCTTGGATTATGGATTATTAACAGTTTGGTAAATTTATGCAGGCAAATGAAAAATGAAATTAAGGACAAATTACAGGTCTTAGGTATTGTCGCGTGACGATAAGGATGATAATCGCTCCGCCCCCCATCCTCCCCGCCGACACTCTTCCTACATGTAAATCGATCCTAAACCATTAATTCGCTATGTGGTCATATAGGCGTAAGGTCGTTGTACGTCCACAGGAACGTTTTCGATTTTTTTTCGCTTCCGGTTCATCGATCTCGATAAAATTGGATTACGGCGCTCGAATTTCAAGGGACGTTTCTTCAGATAAAAGATAATATCCGAAATTTAACCTTCGTCATAATTAAGGAAGTTTATCGCTTTTAACTGTAATCGACCTCTTGGGACGTTAGGTCGCTGTTACGTCGGGTGACCTAGTTTTTCAGTTACATGTATACAGGGGTTATGCGGCTAGAAATCTACCAGCTAAAGTTGGGCGCAAGTGGCTGGCACGGCCGTGTGGCCTTTCCAAAAAATGACAGCTCCGTCGTGACCGATTCGGATAAACGCACGCTGACTCGTTGCTGATAACTTGGGGGTTATTGAAATATTTCGGTAGTTTGGTTATCGAAATAATTCGTCGATATTTATATTGGTAATGACAGAGTGTAGTGTCAGGTAAGCTGTGGCTGGCTGTCTTTTTTTGGAAAGGCCGCACTGCCGTGTTGGCCACTTGCGGCCAACTTCTGCCAGCTGCCGCGCTTGCACTGGCTAACTGTATATGAGTAATAAAAGAATATGCATGCCAATATGCCAAAATACAACTGTGATTTTCTGGCTATGGTTCTTTGAGAAAATTCAATTGGTACTTTTTCCGTCCTTTTCAAGTCACCACGGAATATGGATTAACGTTCGATAATGTAGTTCCCTGTAAGGGCGACCTTCACGGTGCGTGCAAACTGTACCCACTGCATCCTCACGGCGTATCGTACGTTTTCAGGGCATACGAAGGAGGCAGATGCATTCGCGTTAACCTTTGCCGGGCTTAGTACCAAAAGTCATAGAGGGCGATAGAGGGTTGTTAGTTCTTTTATAAAATGATTTTTTATTTTTACTTTTTCTATTTGTTTCAAAGTCAACGGAAAGTCAAGTGAGGGTGTTAATTTACTACCAGGTCGTCAGGCGCTTTTAATGGTGGTTTAGGCGTGGACAAGGGTCTCTCGTCTGCCTAGATTTAGCCGCCCTTTACACCCTCGTGGAAAGGGTGCTTATTTAGGGAATGATTTCAAGGGATGGTCACTCGTTGAGAAGCACTGGTTCTGATAGTGTCGTTTCGTCGCTCCGAACCTTCTGTCCACATTCAAGGGATGATACAAATACCCCCTACGAAGTGTGCTTGAAGTCTACAAAGAAATATATGGGCTAAGACACATTTTTTTTACAAAGATCATTCTCGGTAGTCGCAGAGGGATTTCATCTCCGGTGGAAATTATTCTGCTGAAAAATTCTAAAAACATCCCTGCGTCCCCTTTTCTTCTTACCTTTACTGTATCTTTCTCTGTATAAGGGATATTGGACTATATCATTATTGAAAGGCACGAAACGTACTTTGAATGGGGGACGAGATGGGAAGGAGAGGGGGGGGGGTGGAAATAGATCAGCTTCGTTATCAGTGTTCGTTGACGTTAATAAAAATTTCTTTTCTTTTTTTAATTTTTTTTAGTTTTTTAATCATACGACTGCAGGTCGCTTGAACAATCGGAACTTCACGTGAGATACGTAAATGGGGTAGTTGTCGTAAAGTCGATAATCGATATTGACAACGACGCCAACTTCACGTGTATCCGTTAGCGCTTGTAATCGAACGCTACCGATTTATGCATATATAAGAAAATAGTTTGTTGGCATGTTTACGGGACAATTTCATAGGGTTTACATAGGTTCTAGAAGGTTCTCGAAGGTCCTTGACGAATGAACAAATTGTAGGATAAGAATCATGAGCGGAGCGAAATTTGATATAATAAATAGGAGCTTCGACAAAAAAATATCTGAATCTGAATTAAGGGTTGCCGGATGATTTCTTACTTGAATTTGACTTCCGATTTAAAGTCTGAACGCGTTTTTTTCGTGACGAGGGTTAGTTTTCAGGAACACTTTTTGCGAGAACAAAAAACAGGGTGAAAGGCCAAAAAAAAAGTAATGAAGCATCTTGCCGGCAGCTACAGGGTTTGTAAAACGGAAGAAAAACATGTTCGAAATTTCAATTCTAAAAATAAAAGAAATACGAACGATCCGAGAGGGGATGTCAATATTACAAAAAAAAAATGATACCTAGCATTCTCAATTTCGAAGCATAATTATATTTTTTGTAAATATTGTTCCTCTTCGGTCCCTTCGAAATGACGTTGTAAATCCTGATACTGATTATTCGAATTTCCCATATTTCCCGCCTATTTCACGGCACTCCTATAAAATTTCCATGCGGTCGTACCAGCGGGGTTCCAAACGTAAGCCCAAACTTTTTGCAGTCAACCCGATGTAGCAGCGACTGCTTGTTTTGGAGTGCGAGATAAGTCGACGTTGCATTCATAAATTTTTTACTTTTATGTCGGCAGAAACTCTTTGTACACACAGTATATACGCAAGACCATTCTTTTGGTCTTCGATAAGCAGGATCTCGTTGTACATACACACGATATATACATGCGCAAGGCCATTCTTTAGGGTTTTCGTAAAAACAGTAAAGCTCCCGCATCGAAATCTGGGAAATCATTGGACCCGTGCCAAACCTGACGCGGCGACCTACTTCGCCTAGCAATACGCTGAGGTTAGGTTAGGTTGGCTTAGATACCTGAGAGTCGGGCGCGACTAGTAATTTTCCTTCCACGGGTGACAATCTCTTGGCTGGAGGTTAGACGGACGCGGCTAACTTCACGCCTTCAACCGAACAAAAAAAAAAGGTTGTTTACCTGCGATAATCCGGGTCTCCCGGCTTGCCAGTTGAACTTTTAAGATATTCTGGAAGTCTTTCATAACCTTAAAAAATATGATCGATTCCTCATTGGCCGTTATGTTCGTTTAAGTCGATTAAATATTACGGTGAGTTAGGGACGCGAGGGCCGACGGAGAATTGTTTTGGACCTTCGTCAACGTTTGCTGGCAGCCATCAACCCCGTAAATCCCAACCTCATTAGTCATTGAAAAGTCTGTAATGCGATCGGAACGAAATTTTTCAGTGAAAATTTTAGCACGGGTTTTCAGCTTTTAACGACTTTACGTGGCTGCGCGATAGTAACCAAAGTTATGGGTATCCAGAGGACATCTATTACTAGGCGTGTATGAAGGAACGAATAATAACTTTATCCGAAGATACTTCGATATTGTATAATTGTATAATTGCATTTCCCAGGCTGAAACAGCCAATGTATATTTGATAGAATTTGACGGGTCACCCTTTCTCATAAATATACATGAAAACCTAACCAAAACACGCTCGTAGCACTTTACAAGTATTTTAGCAATCTTTAAGCTGCAACGTCCTCATGTTTTACTTCAGGAATTATAGGAAGACGCGATCCGATTAAACGTCTGCCTGCTACACTGTTGTCACACGTAATGCTGTCTGAGTTTAATCTCCGCTCCGAATATGAAGATTGTTCGCTCGTTTTGGCTTTTGGGGTCTGAGAGGGAAAAAGTAATAACGGCGCAAGTTACCGTAAATTATTCATATAAACGCGCCCTGTAAATCGGACCGTGAAAATCAGACCGCTCACTAGCTAACGGGTGACCCGTTATGCAAAGCTTTGAGGGATAGTCAATTGTTGTAGGTATTCAACCAACGTAAATGAGACGAGTACACTCGGAATTAAAATTTTTTTTTACATGCATAAAATCAGCCAGTTTTGTTTTGTCAGCCAATTATACGTAATTTATGGATATTCCTTCTGGGGGAGAGTGTCTCTCAAGAGGAAGAAGCGTCGCGACGCCACCCAAGAGCGTAAATGAATGTTTCGTCGCTCAAGGTACGGGGACGTTACCCCTGTATCTTTTCTTAAAATAATTACGTAATATCCTTTGCAAATTTGCGAGATTAGATAACGAGTACAGTCAAGTTCACTTATTTTTGTTAATTCTATACAGGATTAAAGGTGGGGTGAAACGCAACCCTTAGATAAATAATGTAGGAGCAATTTCGAAAATATATCTTCACTCCGTACCAACCCTTAATTTTAAAGATGACTTCACCTACCCCACCCGGGTCCATTTTTCCAGCCCTCACCCCCCTATTTATATTTTTTACAAAATCTCAGTTGTCCAATCGAATGGAATTCAATAATATTCCTCAAGCTCGTGTAACGTATGCACGGGCAGCAGAAACAACGGAGAAGAGAATCGAAACTATCGTTTTCCCCTGATAAGGAAACTTCCTGATAGCCCAAACGAAAAGTAGTAGCTGCCGGTTTGGGGTCCGATTTACGAGCGTTATACGTCGATTCCTACGAGAGCTGTAAAAACCAGGAGCACAGCAGGGAAGTACGGCAGCAAGAGAGGAATTTAAAAAAAAATAAAAGTAGTAGTTGAAAAAGGACGAAGGAAAAAATCAAGCAAAGCTCCACGGAATCTGCTTAACTGACTGTACAGTTCCGAACTTTTGTACGGGTATCGTAATACAATCCAATAGAAAAGTTTTCGGTCGCTTTTTACTTGAAGTTGAAAACAAAGGACAAACATATGAAAAAAAATGGACAGCAGGGTCCCTCATACGTGACTGTATTACAATGTACAGTACAGTACAAGAATTGTCGCTTCGAGGATACCGTGAAGTCGACACGTGCCCATTACTTAGAATTAGCGATTTTTGGGGTAATACGTAGGTTTTTAATTGTTCCTTAGACCAGGAAGGTGGACTGTGTAATCTTCATGAAACTTTTAGACAAAAGTGTACAGTCTGTTATTGGCTGATTTCTACATACCGTATTGTACCTCGTACCAGGTATATGATTGATGGGTTGAAAATATTGGGAAATTGTGGAAAATTGCTTTTGTCGTTCATAAAAGAATTTATTACGTCGAATAGGATTGTTCGGAGTGTAACATATATAGGACCACACCCACATTTTTTTATGGGCTTGTTTTCATGTAGCTACCTGCTGGCTTTTTGTCTGACGATCGAACCGTCATTACTACTTGCTACCGTACGACCATTGAGCTGGTTTTACTACTGGATCCGCTTGAGCGCTGCAATGTTTATTTCTATTAATCGATCGGTCTGTCAAAAACTAAGGGCAGATTCTCATAGAGGCGGTCTTAGGATAAATCCTCATGCAGGAATCTAAGGGCAGATCCTCGTGCAGCGTTCGATCGCAGAACTTGTCGTGGGAAATTACAATTTTTCACCGATCATCTGATGTCCGCCAATCGTAGTACTGTGGACAAGTGCTGCCACCTGGATTGGGTTTACGGCCTAATTCAGACGGTTGATTAAAATGGGATGATACGGTTATGGAAATCCATATATTGATCCGTTACGTAACGTCATTGCTGCTACCAGAGTGTCTTACGTATTCCGATCACTGTTTCCTTTATTCGTATAACTTTTAGGTTATGATACAGTCCGCATGGAAAGTGTGGTTTTTGTATCAGATCGATAACGTCGAAACCTTTTTTTTTTGGTTACTGGAATGATATTTGACTGAATATTTGACCTTTCTTGCGTATCACCTGAAGTTAGCATTATCCAGTTGATTCTTATGGTACAACCATCTTTAAGACAAACTTCGTAAATACTTGATCTGTCGTATGTAACGCATATCTGAACTACGCTGGTTATAAGAAAAGTACTACTAGAATCAAATACGCAGTGATATGTTATTTGCGTGTTTTGGCATTCCTCGCAACATTCGCACGTTATTCACGTGTCGCGAACGAGGGTGACCTGTGAAATTGGGCTGGAAAGGTAAAGTAGAGTTATAAACCGGGTCAGGCAATTCCTTAGTTCGTGAATCTTCAACCTTTCTCGCTATCTTGGCTGCTTGTCTGACCTGACGATCTTACGAGCTTCTATCCCATTCTCTCAGTATAACATTCTCAGACGAGTCTAACTGTATACTCGTTCCGTGAGTTAGGACTGAACGAACTTTAGAGACACCCGATATATATACGTGTATGTGTATGGATATGTATCTACACGAATAAACTTAAATCATAGGTTCGCATTCAATTTTTGTCTCTCTTGCTGCTCTGGGAAACATATGTTATCGTATTACTATTCAAAATTTTTATCAACAAATTTTAGCGAGTCAGGATAGAAGGAACTTTTCTTCGTTCCTTGAGTCTGCTTTCTTAAAATTTTTTTTAATTTTTCACGTTTCACGATGTATCTTAAATTTTTTTCTCGAAATTATACTTTCTTTCCTTTTTGAATTTTCTAATGCTTCCCGCCCTTCTTTGTTTCCTGGAGCACTAAGCTGTACGTTCGCTACTTTTGGACTGGAAAAATCCCTTTCTCTGACAAGGGTGAGTTTATGACGTTGTCACGGTTTATGCTATTTCCGTGTTTTGACGGGTGCTCATCTAGACATTCGCGGAAAATGGAGTGGAGTTGTCGACATAGGGATGACCGTGGGGTCGCGAATCTCTACCGTTCGGCATTTCCTGTCGGACGGTTCATTTTTCGTTGCGAAGTTGGCATTCTTCGTTGGCATCATTGGCATTCTTTGTCTGCTTGCTTCCGGTCTTTGAAGCCTCTTCGAGCACCGTCATCCCTTTAATAGATCGCGATCATCCATTTTGAAAACTTTTTTAAACGAATTTTTGGTGGAACTTCGATGGCTTAAGAAAATTTGGAATTTCCAAAAAATTCCAATTGGCTCTGATCGATTTGAATTTTTTCCCTCGCTCTTTTTTTCGCGTATTACGTCACACGACGATCATCTGACATATCGAATCCAAGCTCAATATCGATGTAAAAAATTTTTTGTCAACGTACAAATTCAATCTTTCCCACCCTTAATATCACTCTGCTCTATGTCGATCGACCAATCGAACTTGACCATTATAAAAATTGGGGTTTTACAGGTCGCTTCGCACTTTCGTTAGATATCGTGTAAAAATTTTATCTGAAAAGAATTGAATTTCCGCGTGTCGATATCTATACGTGATCGCTCTTGAAGATACAGAAAACTACAAGAGAAGAAAAAAAATTTCTTTTTTTTTCTTCTTTCCTCTAGACATTTTTCCCTGAAATCACATTTTCCCAAGAGCCACGTAAAACTGTCTTGCAGCTGCACTTTGCCATAACTTCTCAAGCGGGTACGTGCTGCCCCCCCTGGCAATGGTAAGTACTATAAAAATTGTTATCACTACATCAAAATATTCCTTAAACAAATAAAAATGCATTTGGTCACAATCATATATATTTAAAACAAAAATTGGCACAGAGCAAAGTAACAACTAAACTCTCTGGCGTAACCAAGAGGGTTGAAATATTGTAGTCTTATATGGGGATGCAGTCAGCCGTTTTCAAAATAACAGGATGTTATCAGTCTTGAGTGTTTGTAGGAATCGAGGAGGATAAACCGGAAAAAAAGCAAAAACAACAAAAAGCATAGAGACAAGCTGATTTGTACAGAGGGATGACAAAGGAGCTTCCAGGTTCAGTGACACAAATTCTAACGAGGTCTGCTGAAAGTTTCGTACTTGTACGTTGCAGAGAATTCATCTCGAATGGGAATATACATAGGTATAGTAAATTTGTATATATATATTTGCCAATGAGTATAACATGACGCTAGTGAAAAAATGACGTATATATTTATTTTAGGTGGAGCGAGATTGCTGCCACGGATTCTCTCTGCTGTAATTTCGTTAGCTTCGTGGAAGAAGAAGAAGGAAGCGTAGGTGTTCCTTTGGAAGCTTGGTAAATCAAATTGGACACCTGCCAGTGACGCATTTAATGGAGTAATAAACGACGAGGGACTTCAGAGGAATATCAAACGTCTGCAACGTTAGTTACCTTGCATTCCGCCAGCTCTCAGAGGGCGCTTCGACCGGAAACTCGATTGTCGCCATCATTACCTGACGTAAATCAAGTACCTGGACTGGGTGTACTGGCTGATTCAAGATATCGCTAAATGACGAGACACGCGCCTGTTACTCATGAAATACTCTAGTTTAATTTGGCATAGATTAACTTTGAGGTTAGGACGAACATAATAATTAGTTCAATTATTGTACGCGTAATTTTTTTTGTACAGTTTTTTTGTACAGCTTTTTTAGGTTACCGAGCTTATGAGTATCTGTGATTGGAATTGTGGGACCTGTTGGGTTCGTATAATCCTCAAAATGGAGGATAAGGATATTTTCGTTATGCAAAGCACGGCTTTGCGGTACCAAAGTCTCAGGGGGTTTAACAGGGAATTATTTGACAATATTTAAGGAAAATTAAGTCAATTAAGAATTCTGAACGATATACGAAAAGATTTATGCATAATTGGTAGGACGAGATAGTTTAGACTTGACTTTAGTATTACAAAATGACTGTGGCTGAGATGGTCGCGTAGAGGAGTGCTGAGAGTTGCGTTACGTGATGAGGCCAAATTTAATTAGGAAGTCAAGGGACGTGATATGAAAATTATTTGTCTTTTTATCAGACTCGTGAAGTATGCCGAATTTAAAGAGATAAGGTGATGCTGATCTTCAACTTTGATCAGGCAGACTTTTATGGAAGTGTCGATAGGGGTTCACTTTTCTTTACTTTCATACAAAAACTTACAGGTGAGTATACGTTTGTTAATTTTTCAAAACATTTTATAAGTGCTATTTTTAAGTAGAGGAAATATAAACAAAATGTTCAAATCATTCATTATTTACTTATACACTGTATTTGACACTTTGCAGACTGGGTAACTGGCAGGATCGTCGATAGGCAGCTTGAATCATCCTTTGACGTTCGTTCAGCATTGAAATTGAACGACTTGAGCTAAACTCACAGATCAGACCAAAGGACGTCTGTTATCCCTATCAGCCTCCCTGGAATATGTCAAGGGTAGATTCTTATTTCAATTGAACCATGAAGAGGAAGTCCAAGACGA
This sequence comes from Trachelus troglodyta, assembly GCA_030142635.1. Lineage (NCBI taxonomy): Eukaryota > Metazoa > Arthropoda > Insecta > Hymenoptera > Cephidae > Trachelus > Trachelus troglodyta. The sequence continues at coordinate 485,960 of JARQTJ010000550.1, read as the reverse complement.
TTTAATAGAATGATTGGTCCTTAGGGACTGACTTGGGAAAACATTTTAGGCAATACCAGTAATGATACCACTTTCCAACTTTAGATAATTGTCAAGTCCTTGTCCTACCGTTATTCGACCCTCGTAAATAGGATGAAGGTAAAAAAAATGTTCATAGTAAAAGAAAACGTCAAGGGAATAGCACTCCATTGATTGCTTTGAAAAACTAAAGAAAAGGCACTGATCATCAAACTTTTTATTCAGTTTTAATACACAGTACATGATACAGTACCTTTTATCATACCTTAGCATTCCATAAAAAGTTTATAAATTATTTAAAAAATCTCCAAAGTAACTGCAATCTGTAAAATTGACTATGTCGCGAACGTGGACGGACCCCAGGCCTCAAATTTAGACAGCACGAAATGACGATAGTAACGGCCAATCAGAATTGTAGAAAAGTGGTGACAGAATTTCAAAATAATTTTTTACAAGCTAATGATAACATTGGACCTAATACTAAAGATAAGGCATGTTATCACGAGTGAACTACTTTTTTCCCCCTTAACAATAGTAATGGAGAGCGCGCAAGTAATATATACGTAGAGTGAAGTAAAATGAAGTAAAGCAGAGTGAATAGTTGCACCCTTGAGCACGACCGTATTACACGAGAGAATTATGAGGTCGTGTTAGGTACCTATGTATGTACGTAGGTAGGTGAGCGGGTATATAGATAGATGGTAAAGAACCTCCACAAGTACATATAGGGGAAACAACCTTAAATTTTCTGGAAGAGGAAATCTTGTGCGAGATATTTCTTTTTTCTCTTCATAATATTCAGTTATTCAGATTTTGGTCTATGGTGGATTTCAAAATTAAATAATCAAAAAGTATTGGAAATCGAAGAATCATTTTTTTAACGAAGGTTTGAAGCTCGTTTATATTACGTGTAATATTATCGAATAATCCTATATACTCCATTAACGATAATACAACGAATTTTTTTACTAACTGTAAGATATACCAATCGAGTAAAATCGATTTACCGAACAGTAAGGAATACACGTGGCTCCTCGAACGTATCAGTATTGTTATTCAGTTTCGGCTTCTTCGAGGGGCTTTCGAGGTAATTGAAAAAAAATCAGAGGAAGAAGCCAAGAGGGCTAAGTAATGTGGTTGGCAAATATGGCATTAGTCTGAAGGTAGTATACGAAGGGACTGAAGGGAAAGACGATTGAGGAACAGGAACAAGTATTTTTTAATATCCTCAGATATATCAGTATCGCCAAACCTATAACGAAAAAGATATCAGATAAACATACTCGAGAATTTCTTTCCTTCCTGGATCATTAGTGATAATCAATCATTGGAATCTTCCGGTTGATCTTATAGGTTGTACCTGCGTACAGCAGTTTATCTTATATCTGTGTACACGGCTAATGACATATACTTCTTCTTTGTAAATGTTGTTTTATTCGGTAGACGTGAATATTTTTCACCAGAATGAAAAAACAATGGCGAAAAGATTTAAGAACGCAGAAAAAAGGGGAATAAAGAACGATGGCATATACCAGACTTTTAGCGTTTGAAAAAAGGAAAGCTATGGAGTTACGACCACTGCCGGTTCTACACGTTTATCCCGGATGAAGAGAAAAGCCAAACGAAACGAAAGCTTCAAGTTTCTCCCGAAGCGCAATGTGTGTTGGTGTCTGTGTATATATATATATATATATATATATATATATATAAACCTAGTCTGTAACAGTGGATAATGTTAATGTAAAAGTAAGTTGAATCCAAAGAAAGTTAACGACCACTCGAAAGACTTGCCAGGAAGCCATTGTGAATGAATTTCCTTAGTATGCTGAATGTCTCCGTAGAATCTCGTGTCCGCGACTCATCGTGACCTCACGGAGGTCGACGGGGGTCACTGCTACCAGGACCTGGTTCAAAGACCAAAGTTCGACAAACCGTTCTGATTGTAGCAAATGTTACCATCATCAACTTCATCTTGTAAAAATGTGTCCCTCGCGTCAATTTTGAAGATAATAAAATTAATTTAAAAAATTTGTCCCTCTACACCCTCTCCCACCACCCACTAATTAATATTATTTAATACTTAATATAATTTTTGAATTTATACCAAGATGGCTGCCGTGGTCGTAATTTACTTTATTCCTCTAATTTACACAGTTTTTAAAAATCTCCTATTTCTGTTTCAGCGTTCCAACCGCAGAATGCAAACCGGAAGTGAGACCTCCGCGAGGTGCAGGAGGTCGTCCCGCGCCACTCCTGCGTTCCAGGACTTTGCCGGCCATAGTTGCGCCTGGACTGAATATACTGCAAGCTCAGATCGATGCACGATACAATGGTACGCCGTCGTGGCTTGTCTCTATTCTAGTTTAGGAAACCGACTGGTCCTTTGTTCAATGTAATTCAGGCGTATAATCAGCCATTTTGTGAATCGCTATAACTCACTGCAAACGTATTCGTGGTAACGAGCATATAAGCGTCCCTTAATTGTATCATTTTACCTTAATGTCTGATTGCGTCAGAGCATGAAAGAATAGTGGAAAATTTAATAATTACCATAATTTTAAACTTGGAGTTTATTGTCTTGCGATACATATGAATTACGATTTTATTATTTTATTTTTATACTATCGATTAAATCTTTTATTTATCAATGTGTCTATTGCATTTTCAGCTGCTTCGACGGGCACTGCGATTGTTTCATCCGGGGCGGATCAACTTTCTACGGCGAAACGTGGCAGTACGGCTTCACACTATACCAAACTTCTTACACCAAGGATATCATTTACGGATGATACCGTAGGTCCGTATAGGATATATCTAAAGCCTGATACACAGCGAAGAAGTGATATATTTGTTAAGAAAAATATTTGATGTCCATCAAAATGGTACTTTTGACAGTTTTGTACTTTTGGGCAGTTCGAGCACCTATTATAAAATCTGAGCAGCATCTAATGAAAAAGAATATGTATATATAAAAGGTCTCATACGGTGAAACGCTATATAGCATTGTAAGAAGAAAGGAAAAGTCATTTTTTGTTAACAACCGAATCGATCGACTGACATTTTTGGGGTAATTATCGACCCGTTGGTTATAAGCCGGAATAAAGGTGCGTTCGTATGTGCACAGACAGCAGGTATGCAGAGAGATAGAGATGAAGATTTGTAGATCTAGAGATATTTGAAATAAGAGAGAGAATGGAGATGATGCTATTCAGTTGAGAAATTGACGATAATTTGTTTACCCCACGATGATTGCAAATTTTGCAAGGGTGAAAGGGTTGTCCGCAGAGCGAAAGGGGTTGGTTTCGTGCCTGACATAGTTATTTAGTGTTATTAACGACGACTCACTTTGCGTTCCATGATAATGTACATATAATTAGGTTCTGCTATCGATTATCCTTCGGTATAAACAAATCAATGTAATTCCCATAAAATTGCGAATAGTGTATTTATCTGCTGTATATTTAAATGAAAATAATTTGCATAATTATTTACCACTTTAAATTGTATAATTCGCGCTGATTCTATCTTCAATTATTTTCGCCTCGTTGGCATGGAGCTTGTCTTATTATATGCTAACATCGTTATCATGCAACAGGACACTGATTAATTGCAGGATCCATCGCATATCGTAATTTTCTGTTATCACTTGTATTCACTCGGAGGTTGGCAAAGACGCTTTTAGCTAACAAAGGTGGCAATTCATGCCTGTGGCGATATTCATCCAATCGCATTTCGAGGATTGGCAATTGTAAAGCTTGTTAGCTAAAAGCTACTTTAGAGGATATACAGTTAATATATATGTATATATGAATATGTATAGGCTTTAACTGTATCCTTGACTTTGTCAATGCTCATATGTAAATTATCACGTAAAGGCTTGTTCACTCGCGACTTGTTTATTTCACGTGGCTTTAGGCGATTTTCAAAGGACTAGCAATAGATTGTACTATCATTGCTGTATCAGTGTCATTAAAGTTCTGCGTGTCATTAGGCGGGCTCGTTATCAGTCGTTATCATTGTTAATTTCATCCTTTCGATTATCGGAACGATGGTTCCGGCACAATTATCTCAAACCTACCTCGGAGCTTGCTTGGTTAGGTAATTTTCTGCCAATTACCCAAAATATCTGCCAAAATCAGAATTTCTATGGGATACAGTCTCGTTAAGTATTTTTGTCGAGGGTCGATGCTTTGAATTATTTGTTCACTTGTTTTTTTTGTTTTTTTTTTTTCATAACCACACAGTTAATTGGGTCGAATTTGTTTGGATCTTTTATTTTACGCGAATTTTCCTGTAACGATAGACATTTTTTGTATACGCAATTTCTTTTATTTATAAAATTGATTTTTTTCGCGGCTTTCATTTATTTACTCAATTTTGCCACATTCGAGACTCGTTAGCGTTTTCGATAATACTTTGTGCGCTACTGTAATTATCGTTAAGGTATCTCTAGCTGGTGAGATGGAAAACAAAAAATGAAGGTTAATGGATTTTGTTTTTTTGCCTAGCTGAGCGTCGGGTTTCTGACAGCGGCCCGGGAAACAGGGAATCCTACAAGGACAACTCGACGAGAAGTGGCAGGTTGAGTACCGCGAGCATAAGCGGTTCTCAACCTTTGACGAGATTGGCACGACTGCTCAACCAGAGGCCGAGTTTCACCCTTAGCGATGAAATTCCACGGCGTCTTTCGTGGGAAAGGTAGGGGTTGTTTGATGATTTTTCTTTCTTTTTTTTATTACGCATTTTTCTAGGTTACGCTGACACGATAAGTATTAACATTTGAGGGCAACTGTGGAAAATTGAAAAGACTATTTTTCAACACATTCACGGGACGTTTTTTTTTTAAATTTACTGTGGAGTACGGACGTTGGAATTTTCGAATCATCAATTCACTGTACGGTTAATTCGGGAATTGAATTTTTTTCTGTGGAATTCCACAATGGAGAAGGGTTTGGAAGGGTTGATATTGGTATATAATAAATAAAAGATAAAGAATTTCAGTGGTGGAGTAGAACTTGAAAATCTGTACCAAGGGTTGATAGGGCTTTTTTGAGTAAGAAATTTCACATACTGCTGTCGCTATGCGGAAGCGAAGTCTAAGGGTTGCTTTAAATGTGAACGCTAAATTTTGATTTAAAAATTGAAGATTTATAGACGCGAAGAAAAGGGGGTGGGTTTACTTGACGTCAAATGGCATAAGTTAACGATATTAAAATTAAGGGGTGGAAATTTAAAAAAACGATGCAATGCAGTGGGCACTGCAATTTAAATACGTGGATTTTACCAGACCAATGGAAGCCACAGAACACATAACTTTTATTTAATATTCTACCCTTCCTGACCTAATGGCATATAAATAATAGGGGTAAGCCGTGCGTAATTGCAGATTTTGGAGGGATGAAAATTCAGCATTTTTAGAATCAAGGAAAATAATGCATTAAAAAGAAAAGGAGCCATATCACGCTTAAAAATCTCCCGTACTGCCAAATCGTGCGATCGTGAATAATAAGCGTTAGGGGTAGAAAATCTAATCTTCAAATAGGGGGTAGGTACGAGAAGATCCGATAGGAGGGTGAAATTTTTTCAGGCAGTCAGGTAGAAGCCAATGGGGATGAATGGGCCAGTTAAATTTCATTCCTGCTCTACAACCCCCTCGTGTAGGTATTTCAATGACGAGTAGCAAATTCCAGCTCAAAAAAAAGCTTACTTACTTAGGGATCTGCAATTTTTCCTGAGCATATCAACCCCTATATCTAAATTATGCCTATCCTATTGCTACTGTAAAAGTATTCTTGGGGATTCTTAAGCCACCCCTTATTGTGCATTCAGGCCTCTCACACTCGTCCATCTCCTAATGTTCATTGATCCTTGACGTCTCAAGGGTGACTTTTCTGCTTCTCTTCTTTTGTTTAAAAAAAGTTCAGAAGAGTAAAATTACTTTGTTTATTTTATGAAATATTTTTTTTACATTTTCCGCAAAATAATTTCTTCTTCGTTTCGACTTTTAACGAGGAATTGTAAAAGGGGTATCCTGGCGAAATTTTCTCTCTTGTTTAAATTTCTCAGTAGTTTTTACCTGTGCATGGTCCGACTCGGTCAAGTTTCCCTCATTATTTATTTTTTCCAAAAAAAACACCCCCTCGACTGGCTGAAATTTTTTGTTATAAAATTATTAACCCAGTTAACAGCACCATTCCCCCTTCACTTCAAAGGTATTTTTTTAGTATTCCATGTTTTCGAAAAACAGTGAATATTTGTCGATAGCTTACCACAGTATAATAAGGGTTGAAAATTCATTCATACGTAATTCCTATTCATCCCAAAAGAACTCCACGGACTTTCTAATACCTGTCACTTAGCAATTGGAATATTCGAAAGCCTCGCAGCAGCCACCGGAAATGGAGGTCGTCCGCAGTCCTGGAAGAAGCGGAAGTGCCGTAGGGAAGAAGTCAAGAAGAGCTAATGGGATCATGAAAACTGGCAGGAAATAAAAAAAATGACGTAGGCCTCAATTTTAGACAGTGCTTGGGTCCCCTGGAGGCTCCCAGTTCAGATATGAGAGGTTGAATACAAAGGCGTAAGTAGGGGAGGGAGGAGTGAAGATTAAAGAACAGGGGCTGACACCTACAAAAAAATAGTAGAAATCCAAAAACGGTGGAAACTAATGAAACAAAGTGCTATTGAAGGGAGAAATTATTTAAACGGAGATCCGAAATTCTCATCCCATTTTTTTTTAAGTTAAACTTGTCCTTTATACTTGGGGTCGTTGCCATTCTTACATCTCCCTTTCTATCCCAGAGCAATCGTCCCTGCCGGAAATGAAGCATTTCGTTCAACGGACCAAGTCGTTTCCGTTGGATCCTACTGCAAAGTCTTGTCTCTCGAATTCCATTGCAACTGCACTCGCAAGTTGCACCTACACGTAACCTTACTGCAACCTCGTCTATTAAACCCTGTACATTATTATCCAGGCTCAAAAAAGTAATTAATTCCGTTTTTCCTGATTTCAATTAAAATTTCCAACGGAAACGTCTACATCAAAGTGGATGATTTTTTGTCTCTTAAAATTGAAATTTTTTTACAAAAAATTCGAGCGACCAAAAATTTGTTTCACAACTCGAAAAAGAATTAATGAAAAAAGTAGGAACTGCGAGAAATTAGTAGAATTTCTAATTCTTCATTAATTAAGGGTGCTAGGGGTATCAAAAAGAATTACTGTACGACCTCCCTTCGCATACAATAGAGCAGTGGAAAATTAGCCAGACGTGATATTACGTACAACGCGATGGTAGCAGGTCATCATCTAATATCTTCGTCATGGGGGTTGTAGAACGACGACATTATGAAATTATGTTCGCACCCTTCCTGTTAACCATCCCCTATGTATTTACCCACGTACAGCATATTAAGACGAACTCTCAAACACATTGACGATGCACACATACACAATCATTAATAGAATGTATAAGGATAGGTCACCCTTAATACGCACTGTACACCCTTATGTGAAGAGTCACCCTATACTCTGTGTGTAGACTCGACGTTAATATATCCAACCTCAGGCAAATGTATCTATTGGACGGACAGCCGTGAAATTGCTGCCATTTTTTTCATTAATTTTTTTTCCTTCACGTCGTTACGTAAAAATTTCAATTGCCTAGCACGACTCTGCATTCTCTTGAAACTCTCGCGAAGATTATATAACAGACAGTTGCTTATGTTGACATGTCATTCGGGACGATTTAGCTGTCAACGTGAAATAAAATTTTGGCTAAAAATATTTTGACAGGTGTATGTAAATAAATTTTAATGAAAAAGTATATCGACTGTAGGTAATTGAATTACAGTTTATATAATTATTTTTGAAAATGAGACTAAGATAAAAATGTTGTCGCGTACAGTGAAGATTTTATATTCTTGTTTACCCGGTCGATAAAATAGATGCAAATGGTTGACGAGATTTTGAGAAAAAAGCTGAACAGCCTTTTAGGGCTAGGTAAGGTTAAGAAGGGGTTGGTTGTCCTCTGGTCCATTTGTGACGAAATTTCAATTCGTTGATGTATTCATGATACCAACGTGACCAAAAGTTTTGATGGGACTTGTTGCAGATGTTGCTAGTTCGAGAGACGATTCATCCGATTGTCTCTGAGATTTCGTTCTGGCAAACTCGTCAATGAATCGCCAATGAGAAAATGTCCAGGTGTCGATATTCCTCTTAATAATTGATGTCCGAATTAGCGTAAGGGGTGAAACAGCCAGTTGTCAATTAACCAAAGTCAATTTGTTATTATTTATTAAATCATTTATATAGAGATGAAAAATAAGAGGGACGAAGGAAGGAGATGTTAAAGGGATATTCCTCGAACGATCCAATTTGTGTGGGAAAATAATGATCCGTTGATTCCTTTTTTAAAATTCAAATTCGGTTACCGTAAAACATAAGGGTGCCCCACTTCTTTGTCCTCCGTGGAAGATAATTGGCTCCACGATGTTCAGGATGGAAATCGTCCACCATTTCTTTCCGGTGGTACAATTTCCTTTGTTTTAAAAAGACCTGCGAAATTTGTATATCAGGTATTTTTGGTTTTGAAAATTTTGAATTGCGCGGGCATCTCAAAATAAATAACTTTGAAACAGATGACGATCGTTACAGTCGAATACCCTGTCAGATCTGTCACTTGTCACTTTCGCTTTGAATAATTTAAAATTACCGCTCCTGCCTCAAAGTCTATTCTAACCTAAAAAGCACGTAGGAAATTAACGAGCACGTTAACAAATTTAATTCTTGCGGAAGAACAAAGAGCGCGCCTCCATTCGCAGTCTCAAATTCTAATTCAGAATTGTTTATCTCCTCTCATGTTTCCTCTCCATTATTATTTTCCCCGTAGAAGGTACCATGACGCAAGCGAGCAGAGTCAATCGCCAATATCAACAACCTAGACCCGCGATACCTCAAGCTCGACTCACAAGTAGCGCCAACGATCGCAGCGTTGTCGCAGGTCTTGTTTGCAACGTAGATTCATTCTCCTTGCAAAAATTTCCCGTCACTTGTTTTCGCGATCTATTTTTGTCACTAGTTTATATATGAAAACCATCAGCAAACCTTTGAAGTCACGTCCCCACGCAATTTCGATCCATCCCCCAGTTCATCCCTAAACTCATCAACTGGTCTCTTCATTCACTTTAAATAAAATCCCAGCCCACGTTTTCCGTCCGCCATTTTCAACCGATCCTTTACAAACGTAAATAAATCCTAATGAGTTGCTCACTGGGGTAAATAAAACAAATGTCAATAAGAGCTCTGATCAAAATATGTAACCTTGTATGTTTGAGCAGACGCGAAGGAAGTACCAGCACGAGTTCCTGTCTGCCAAGAAGTAGCTCCATCGACAGTGTCGCCGAGTGGGGATTGATCGGTGGTGTAGGAGGTATCGGAAGTGTCATCAGTCCCGGAAGTAGCTATGGCTTGATGGTGGATGCACCACCTCCAAGAAGAAGTCCAAGTCCGCTTCTTGGCACAAGAAGCGACAGGCTGAGTCTCGTGTCGCCTAACATAGGTCGACGGGTCAAGGGTCACAGAGCAGTAGTCGGTGAGTGAATGAAAATCAGCCATGAGTTTTCTCTGGCATGAATTGAAACAACGCCTGAATTATAATAATAACAATAAGTCGATTGACCGTACCGTATATAAGGGAAATATAATTTTATGGCATTGTATGTACACCCTCATAATTTCAGAATGAAGAATTACGATGGAGACACCTTTATCTTACTTACAGTTACCTGCACCTATCCATCCTGTTACCACCCAGTGTGAACGCGGCTTTATTGAGCCTATGCACGATCTCAATGATTACACGGATCCGAAGCAACGTCCGCCATTAATCGTTACAAAGCTTCGAGTAGTTCACGTGAAGTTCAGATGGCGCCACTGTATTCAAATAGAAATTCGCTACTTGGCGCGCATATAAATATTACTAATTGATTAATCAGAGGAATATATATACAATACGTATATAAAAGATACATTTGACACTGAATTATATCGTAGTTGTATCGAGTCAACGTACTGACACGTGGGTTGCGTGCAATTACGTCGGCAATTTGGTATTGCTGGAGAATTTACTTTTATCATTGCGTAATCTGCCGATGTAACCAGATTCGAATTATTGCATAGCTAAAAGCCAATTCAGAATGACTAAATATCCAGAGTATATATCGAATTCTTGTTAAATGTAATTTATGTCAAGAAGGACGAGAAAGCAAGGTTACTCGAGCTCCTTAAGATTAAGTTAGGTGACATAGAGGGTAGAACGATTAGAGTGTCTGTACTCGCGAAAAATAGATATTTAAGGCCAGATTACCTTGAAGCTAATTGGTCGTAGGGAGAAAGAGAGCCTGGTTTTATTTTACTTGCGTTTAAATCGTCGGCGATAAAGACATTTACCATGGCAGCACTTGCTTTGTATTCTTTTTCTTTATAGTCACTTTCGTAAACGACCTCAAGCGCCATCTGTATTTTTCAATGTTTATGGATTATTAATTTTGATGTCACCGCACTGTAGGGTATGACGAAATTAGTTGATCCATTGTATATAACCAGTACTTACAATTAGCAGAAATTGTTGGCCTCGTTTTCGCCACTTTTCAAATAATACTACCGCATCGGATATTTTTATGAGAAGCTGGAACGTTTTCATTTTTACTGTTAATTGTATCTAAAACTATTATATTTTACTGTAACACGTTCCAAAGTCCATTATACGTCATTGCGTCTGAAACGACCTGTACATACCGTTGATGGTGCACACTGGGTACAGTAAAATTGCGATTTATTCTAAGATGAGCATCATTGAATATTGATTGGAATATTTAAATAAAATAGCCATTTCTAGGCTGGGATTATTTTTTGCCGATTACGCGAAAACGATGCTATGAATTGGTGTCGCTCGGTAAAAAATTTTAATTTTTTGAAAAAAGTAAACAGGCTGATACTGTATTTGTTCGGAGCGCTGCTGTTTTTAGTCGCGCGCGTATCAGTCTAGTCATGTAAAATGGCGATAATGTGTGCGCTATATCATTTTATACGTTACGGCACGAGTTATAGTTATAGCATACGGACTATCATCGTTAGATGAGGTTAGGCGGTAATAAATTTTGAATCGTAAAATATTATATGTATGCCCCTGCCATACGTGGTGACGTGTATAAAATAACAGAAAATGGGTTTACTTTCGTTTATACGTATCATTTATATGCCGTTGATATATAAAAATATATACGTTACCGCCGTGTAACGATTACAGGCTATATTTGCTTAATGTCTGTGCGCGGTAGTTATACGGTACATAATTATAATCCCCAGAATCCCATTTTGGATGGAACAGTTTGAATTAGTTTGACGACCTTGCCAATAAGCTCGCGATTAGCCTAAAGTCGTTTGGTAACGATTAATGGCGGACCGTTGATGCACGTGTTGAGAACGGAGTATGAAAATCTGACAGTTGCGTAACCACACGAATAACTTTTCGAATTAAGCTTTTCCTTTGACTTTACGAATGTGTAGAAGATTAACTGTAAAAATGACTTATCGATCGTTGATCGATTAGGTAAATTATAGTATTGGTAATTCGAAGGTCAGTGACCCGTTTTGTATAGTGTAAAATAGAATTGGGTACTAGTCTTTTTATGGATACGTATTAGCACTGCTCACCGGTCCTGACTTTATGTCGGTCAGCTGATCGATAATTAAATACAGTCGGATACACATGATAATGAACTTTTATTGTAATATACGGCTATTTAACGAGGTAGTTTAAAGTTCACCGTGTAGGATGAAAAGTGGATTCATGGAAACATTGATATATGAGTAAAGAGAAAAGATAAATATTGATAAGAAACAAACAAGAATATATGACACATCCCGGTAACAAATTTTCACCATATTTCAACGTAGTGACGTATTGTGGAGAAGGAAAATGAAAGTCCGATTGGGATTGACAGTCGCGCTTGATCATCGTGAAAAGGGATATGAGATTTATTAAAGAGAAGGCTTTCTTTGTAAAACCTTGCGGCTTTAGGGTTGCTTTCATGTTACGCCAATATTCGTCGGCACTCATTTTGTCATAAAACAGTGTTGCCTTGGCGAAAGGTACAGTACCGGCAAAAACGTAAAAGAATGAAGCAAAAGATAAAATACATCGAATTTTTTGTAGTTATGATTCTGAACAACGGAATCGACTTTCACGTTCGTTCTTGACATACGTACTTTTCCAGTTAGTTAACCCATGGAGGATTGCACGTAATATAAAGGAACTTCCGGTAACTACAGCCAATAAGACCGTTGCCACGAGTGTGTAGAGTCACATCATTTTGAAGAATGACATATCCCCTTATGATGTTCAAGACATTTTCGAAGGACCGAATATTGAGTTCTAATAATAGGATAGCAATGGGATTGACCTTGATATCCTCGTTACGTTATCTCAAAGTGTATCTGCAGCAAAAGAAAAGACTTTAAATCGTTAGGATTTCAATTGAAATTCCTCTATGGATTTTCATTGTATGCACGTTACTCTGGAGGATTTCCACGTCCACTAGGAGGTCCTCGGAGGGTATCCTCCTCGTTAAAAGTTCAGAGGTCGCGGTCACGTCTCTGGTACCAAGTTAAATTGCCAGGAGCTTACTGCCGTAACGCGAAATCCTCGGTAATTTCCAACAGTCTGTCGGTCCCCCAGGAACATCCTGAAGAAACTTGATCCTGGTAACGACGTTGAGATTGGCTACCGTAAAGATATGTTGGACAGAGAGAAAAATTATTACTTGGTACCTGACGTAAAGGACCCGTCTGACACGGCCCTGAGGACGTTGAGAACCTGACCAATGAGAGCGTGCCCCTTCCGGGAGCCTTAAGAAGTCCCAACGTCAAACCGGTCGCTCCCACTTCGAGGTTGTAGAAAAGCACATCCTTCGAGTGTAGAGGTAGCTACAGGGCCCGTTTGAATTAGGGGGTCTACGGGGGCCCTGTTTAAACCTATATACACTGAAAGGAAAGATACAGGTCGATTCATAAAAGAAATTCAAGACTACGTATGCAGTATAATTCTTTAAATAAATTCCATTCATATCGAGACATCCTTCTTCGTTCAACGTACGTGATATTTTTATGTAAGCCTATCTACGCGTTTTAATCAACTGTCAATTTTTCCCACGTTCTATCAATCAAATCTGAGGATATGCCTTGCCGCGTGAGAAACAACTGTCACGCGAGATACCGCTTATCCTTTTTGTACAGAAGCACGAAACGACCGAGAGATACAAGAAAAAAACATACAGTGTTGAACTTGACTGACGCTGTACCCTGTGTATAACCAAGTCTATAGTATATAACCTGTACACAGACCCTTTCGCGGCAAGCGGGTTAGGATCGGTTGCGACGCGCACGCGCCGTTCACACGCGACTCACACAGCTCTACACTTGTGAATGCACCTTCATACACGCCGAATAAACGATACCTGGAGAATATCTTGTTCAAAAGAAGAAGGTGCCGCGAGTTCGTCGCGACTTATATTGACACGTGTGAAAATTACGTTCGAGCGAATTGTCGCGTACGTCTAACAGTGATTCCCAAGGCCAGTCGATTATCCATCTCGTGTATATATATTTCTCGTAAATATTCACACAACAGTGATCGCGTATTCATCAGCATCCATTCTACACAATATAAACCTATTATTCCGACGACGCGAAGTTATATGCTACGGAATGTAGCTGGCGTCGTCCGCAGGATGGCGCTGCCTACTCTCGCCTTGCGACATTTGCTCGGAACTAAACGTGAAATTTGAAAATAATAAGAAACGCGAAAAAATGTATTATACGCTTTTTTTTATTCGTTAAAGACATCGATTCACGTTACCACGTGAAGAAGATGTGCGTGTAACGACGATTTCTGGATATGGATCCAGGATTTACGCCAAGCAGACGCTTAGAGGCGACTTTACCGTGAGTCGACATTGATAACGTCTTAAATGTTCAATAACAGTCTTGCACGTTTCTATTGCTTCGAGAACATATTTTAAGAAATTATAAACCATTGGATTTTCGAGGATAACGAAAAGTCTTATTGACTCTTCTTGACTTCCTTTGATGTTAGGATTTACTCGTAGATCGCAATGCCTGTCTTTGTTATTAAATATCGTCGGAGGTCGGCAGACTGGATGTTATGTAATCGATTACTGGTCGCCTAGTGAAAGTACAATACGCGCTGCTTATATCTCTTCGATATATTGCTATAATGTGTGTACGGTATACTTCGGCTGAGTTTTCATGGGAAATGCGATATATATATATATGCGAATAGTAACGACATCTGGGATCAGAGGGAAATCGTTAAACCGTGAATTACGCCCGATTATAGCGGCGAACGTGGTCTGATTATGTAGATACGAAATTCCTCGTACATGCTATATGTAAATATTGTTATCTATACAGATACACGATCCAGTCCACGTGCTTTTAATTGAATGGATCATTGAACAGGTAAATAATTTTTTGCCTCTCGGCCGTTTCATGTTTTGTTTTCGTGCTTTTCGGACGAGTCTCTTTTTTTTATTTGTTACGCCACACTGTATTTCGTCGATAATTAGGAAATATTCACAGGGATGAGGTTGACTATCGCGACTCATTCCCGGCATGTTCAATCAGCCTTTGCGTCGGATATAGTGGACGCCTCGACGAATTTTCAAAGGAGGACTGGCAAAAAAATAGTAAACCCGAACAAACTTTATCAACGCGAAGTATTTGAAACTGAAATTTTACGTTACTTATTTTTATTCTCCAATTTATTATTCGTAATTTTAACCTTCATTAAAGATTCGGGTTAATTTTATCTCCTCATTTAACCAGATCGGTGCTGCTTTACTTATACCTATGTGACTTTCTGAGGCCACGTATGTATACGAGCGTCGCGACGCTCTGTATCTTTCTTGCCTTTGCATCATGCACGACGTAGGCGTTTTCCGGTTTAGTGTCAGTAATAAAGTAATCCCGAAGGGATTATACAGGGAATTAGAGAACACGTGGTAGTATAGCGAATGCACTGTACATCCTTGCTCCCAGTATAGTGTGGATTATAAATAACGATAGAGAGATAGAGAGAGAAAGAGGAATTAATAAATATACATTTATTTCGCGCGTGTAATGAAAGTCCTGAAGAGGGTAAATGGTGGGCGACAGTGGAGGGGCTCTATAAAAAGGGTTAAGGAGGAAAGTTAAAAGAGAAAAAAGTTTCGTAAAGGTTACGAACAGGTTCGAAAGACAATTTGTCAATAGTATATATTCTGACGTAAGAAAGAAATAAATAAGGCGCTCCCCTTAGTTCCTCAAGTACACTAATGCGCCATCCGTGCCAACCCTAAGATTCGAAATAGCTCCCTTTGCCACGTGCCTGTACTTGAACCTGCCAGAAGTAAGTCGTGCATTTTTCTTTCTGTTGTAGTTTTTCTTTCTTTCTTTTTTTAATTCACTCTTTTCTCTCTCTCTTTCTTTCTCTATTTATCTATCCTTCGCCTCGCCATAAATTAGACGCTGTACCTAAGACCACTCTTTATTCCCTTTATGTGCAGACTCCTATCTCGTGCTTCGCGGGCTGGGTGATAATTCTGCTCTGCGAATTTCTCACAATCAAGCTACGTGGTACGAGACGTGATCCGTTGGGATGCTGCAAATTGAAAACGAATTCAGAATAAAAGATTCAATCGAAAATATTCTTTCCCTCTGAACCATATGTAATTTTACCTGTACCTTAGATATAGGTATACATGTCTGTAGAATTATACCTATATGTAAAGTATGTATTAATACGTATATATATAGGCACACATACCTATTCTCGTACTTCTAGTTATTACATTGTAATCCTAACAGGATATCCGCTGGCTGAGAAAAGCATAATAACGTTCTTCTTAAAATTTGCAATCCCTTTTGTCCTGCTTACCCTTTTCTATACGTACGTATTATTAGAGACACGTTCCAAAGGAGCGTCGGGGTTCGTGTAAACTTACCTTGAGAAGCATTGTATTTGGATCTTCAGGTCCCTATTTTTTTAACTCTCTTTAAATTTCTCTATATATCTTGTCTCTCTTTCTCTCTCTCACTCTCTCTCTCTCTTTCTCTTTCTTTCTCTGTCTCTCTCTCTCTCTCGTTCTCTATGTTAACGCGGTAAATTAACGTTGTACCAGAGCACCGGAAACTTTCCGTTACGATGACGGTTTGCCTGATCTTCCTGTCCTCGGTTGAAAACACGGGAAAGGTGGGCGGCACCTGCACTACGAGGTAGGAAAGTACAGGTTCGTTAAAAAGTAACGTATCCGTGCGAACGTTGCCAGGAACTTAATTCTTCAATTTTCTCCTGCGATATTTTGAAACAAGCTGTATGCGAACAGGCGCACAAAGCAGGTGCCCTTCTTTTACCTGGCAACCCTGGCCACTCCTGGGATGGGAATATGAGTGCTTCTGACGAACAATATATAGGCTGTTTAAAATTGAAGAGTCCAGTAGCGAAAATGTTATTTTTGGAAAATTAATAAAATTTTAACAGTATCAAGGCTTTGTACGGTATTTTTGGTAATTTTATATAACAGATTTATTTTGAAAAACTCTCTGTATAAAATCACTATTTTTATGGACTGAAAGGCGCTGTATCTTCAGCGAGCTGTTGGAGGCATATTTTTTGGCTGATAACTTGCTTTTTTGGGTTTACGTAAAGCGAACGTTTCGAAATCGGAAAAATTATGGCTACAGGTCCTTTCACTTTTTAGTTTGGATATTCATTCGTTCTGTGCTCTGAATTTAACGATATTTTAACTCACCTGCCGGTTCCGTTCCTGTTATGCCTCGATGCTCTTGGTTCCCCATCTGTTCCAAGCCTTCCTTCTTTCAGTCAGTGTCCTTCCGTCCCTTCGTAAGGACCTCACGAGACGCGTTCCCTTTATCGCCACGTAGTGGAACAGAGAAAATTTTGTGTTGGATCGGATGGGAATCGTTAAGCCTGTTCACAAGAGATCGACATGCACTGGCTGTAGTTTGAAACGTGAAATACCTAATAATTATTGTGACAGTGTTATACAGTAAAAAAATTTTTTGGAAAATTTTCAAAAATATCACACGCGATCGTTCCCATAGAGAGGGATTTGATGAAAATTGAAAAATGACAAATTAAAGACATTAATATATATAATTAATTTTGGAAAAAATTTTGAATGACTTTTCGAAAATATTTTTTACCTTTATTTCATTTTCCACCTGAAGACATATCCGACTGCATATTTCTAATCAATTCTATCGGCTCTACGATGTTCAGCTGTCTTAATTGTGAACTCGCCTTGTCTTTATCCTAATGGCGGTTTTTGTGATCGATGGGAATACCGAGAGTCAGACGTTGCACGAGTTTTTGGATTTTTGTTATTGTCATTCCGTACACGTGGCATTGCTCGATCAATCGTCGATCGTGACGAACGATCAATAGATCGATATCGATCAGTGAAATTTTTCATACATAAATTGTGAAGTGATACCAGTGATTAAAAAAATTAAAAATCTCGAATTATAATTTTTTTTAAACAATCATTCAATTCTGCGATCTATCCATTTCCACGTACATTTATCCGAGTTTGACTGGTCGACATTTTCACTCGATTTGGATCCTTCGGGGGACGGTGGGACAATCATGGTGCGATTTTACGGTACGAGTTGAATTGAGGTAAAAATTATATTAAACAAAGTAATTAAGAACTTTGATAAGCATCAGCTTTGCATGGGCGTAAAAGAAAAATTGATGAAAAATTAATTTAGCTTTTATAGTAGCTAAACGTCGGAGGATTTAAGCGATTGCCCATGAGAGTTTTGTTGATTAGCTTTTCCGAATCTTACCGAAGTAACTATTGATGACGTGAAGACTTTTTTTATTAAAAAAAAAAAACATCTTCAGCCCTAGTAAAAAAATTTTTTTTTCCATATTACCTACATTGAAACGATTTTCAATGTCTGCTTATAGCCAGTCGAAAATAGCCGGTTTCACCTAGGGCAGACATTTATTCTGACTCAGGGCAACAAATGTCTGCTTTCTGACCGCTAAATTAGTTGCTGACTTCATTTCAATCCTGTCAGAATCGAATTTGTTTATTTGAAGCTTCTGAATATTTGTCGTTCTGACAGTTGTTGTGTTTGTTATTTCTTGCTGCGCGATCGTTCTGAAATTGCCTCCTTTCGACTGGCTCCAAACATTTAAACTCCCAATTTCCATGCAGGCAATATGAAAAATATATTATGTGACCTGGAATGAAACACGATTTCAGACTTTGGGTGACGTCAGCCCTCCCCTCCGGCACTGTCAGCCAACTTCACTCTAGTCTGAAATCGTCTTGTTTCATTCCTTGCCACATAATATACTATTCTCCTATAATCCTAAGTTTGATTTTTGCAAAAATCATTATCCTCGATTTTTTTTGGAAATATTTCATCAATTTTAATTTTTACGTCTCTGAAACGTCAACTTATCAACCCATCACCACCCTACCCGTACCAACCTCCACCCACTCGTTATCTGAAAAATTGGCCCAAATCAATTTCATGCTTGCTAAACACAAGCGGCAATATCGGAAAAAAGTGTTTATTCACGAATAACAAAAACATACTGATATATCCTTATCAACCCTCATATCCCGTTATCGTTGATTATGCTCGATCAATGATAATTTATGGTTTCTTTATCAATATTAGTTCGATCATTATAACTTAATCTACAGATCTTCGTCTATGATTATACAAGTGAATAGGAAAAAAAAAACAGGATTATCCTATAATTACGTAATAAATTGTAACAAAGCCTTATTGCGCAATAGCGCAATAAGAAATAGTGATTACAGACCTGTAGTATTTACAAAAAAAAAAGGTTTCGAAGCCTTATATAGAGGTTTTAAGGGAAATATATAAAGTTTGTCCATTTTCATTTTCTTATGGCATTTTTCATTGGCGTCTCGTGGAAAAGGATTGTCGTCGCTACGTCACTGCATGCGAATTCAGTCATGACATTTCCAATAGATTTGCTAAAATGGCATCTGGAGAAGGGCTGGAACATTTATTTTCTGGAATTTAATTTATCTTCTGTATGCGACTAATGGAAAGAGCGTCCCGACGTTCTGCTTGACAGCTAATAACGTCGTTAATATTTACTTGCTATATATATAAATTTGGCGTTGGGGTATTTTCGAGACAAATATTCTTCGAATTTTTATCAAAGATACCAAATTTATATATATACACATATAATATCAGATTAATGCATTTGTCAGTTGCATCCTAGATATCAAAATTCCAATGCATCCCTGTAAAGTTATCGTCAGGCAGCTGTCGGTAACGTAAATTTCAGGTGACGTTATCGACCAAGCAGGATATTTCCAAGCGACGGCAATCGACGCGACGTCACGTTGAGAATTGGACAAAAAAAAGTAAAGTCGGACGAATATTCTTCGAATTTTTATAAAAGTGTCAGAGCCAGGTACCCACAGCGTTTTCGTTGCACACGTGTATGCATGCAGTTACGTGTAAGTTGGAATACGTGGAAAATGAAAAAAAAAGCTTAAAAAGCAAAAATTGGAAAATTTTATGAAAAATATTTCTGACACATTTCATTGCTACGGTTAAGTTTTTTTGACGTTTTACAATTTTCTTATCGACGCGGTGCCAGACCTTTCTTCATCCATCCGTCACGATGCACCGCTTACTTCAGTGCAACCGAAGGTAGCAATAAATAAATGATAGTCAAGTAGAAACTGCATTCACGTCGGATAGAAAATTCTTTTAGAATGTCTTGACTTTTTTTCCTCCCCGGTGACTTGACGCGCCTGCCACTCCTTGTATCCAGTGGAAATGTGGGTGAACGCCGTCGCCGACTTGTGGGTGCACCTTGCGCTGTCGGTAACACAGTCCTTGGAGTCTACTACGGCTCGCAAATAGTGCGTTCAATGTAAATGCAACGAGCTATATTTTTCCATGGGTGAAACTCCCTATACTGGATATATGTATATAGGATATATGAGTTAGGAAATAGATGATACCTCTACTATGCTTTTTTTTTTATTTGAAGGCACAATATTACATCTAGCTTCAAATAACTCACTTTCATGAACCAGATGGCTAACCTGGTCGGATTCATAGACGAAAGATCTGATTTTGATCTACTCAAACGGGATACTGTATGCAGAGTTGATCGTGCAATTTTTATGAGGCATTATGTGCAGAAACGAACGTCGACGAATAAATCTCTGTCTTACTTTGACCGAATTATATTGAATGTCAAAACTTTCTACTTGAAGTTATTGTTTTTCTTTTTTATGAAAAATATTCATTAAATTCATGATCATAACCACCGTATGTATCCTCGGGACTCGTTACGTTAATTTGCTTACGTCAATTACGATTCGTTGTATGCCTCGGAAGACAAGAATAATAATAGTAATAATAATAATCGGCTCATTACCCTTTACACGGTGTTACGAAATAATTAGTAAAGTTAAGTGTATAACTTTGGAAGAAACTGTGCAAACTGGAATGGCCTCAAGTCAAAAAATGTTGTAGTGAAATATGGGAGTTTTTGCGTCTTTTGAAAATTTTTTAATTTAATGTAAAATTAATACGTAATTCAAGTTCAAGTTGAATAATCTGAAGGTTTGATAAGATTGTCGTAAGAGAAAAGGTGAAAGGACCTGTGGACACGAGGACACTAATAGTAATACAGGGTTGTTTGGAAAAGGTTAAAAGTAACGTAACTGAATTAGGATAAAATTCATCTACTTGCGAAACCCCGAGTAAGTTGACTTCGCCGGGATTATAATTAATAACGTCATTAATGTTAATTAGCAACAAGGAGCGCAAAGGTAAAACGTATATGAGGGTTATACTCGTTGGAAATGTATCTTGATCTAAGATTTGAGCAATTTGTTGAATTAATTAATTAAGAGGTACGATTAACTAATCACGCGGTATAGGGATTCGTATTGAAACACGAGGTGGCAATGACTTTCGTTTGAAAATCCCGCGCCGACGGAACTTTCGTTATGGTGGCGCTGCAAGCGTCCAGACTACCAACAATGCATCGCGAGGTCACGGACTGACGATGTCAATAGACATCTGTCTGGAGATTGAATTTGGTGAAGTAGAAAAGCTAAAGAAGAAGTAAAGGAAAAGATATCAATGCATTTTTCTTTTTTTTCCCTCTTTTTTCCCCGATATTCCGTCACATCAGTGACAGTTCCTTGCGTCTACTGCCATTTTTTTCGCGAGGTATTTTCTGCCTCGAATATCTCTTGGTGCTATGAAATGTTGAAAATTGTCCAAAATTCGTAGAAAATTATATACCACCCACCCCTCACCCCTTTGTCAAGAGCTTTTCGTTGGTTCGCCCGCGCACCCTGGGGATATGAGAAAAAAGAAGTAGGAAGATTACTCTTTAGTCGTCGAACCTTTTTAAAGGGTTTTTGGTAAAAAGTATCATGATCTTCTTTCACGGGCAAAAATTCTCTAGACGGATCCTTTGATAAATTGCGAGGAACCCAGGGATGGATGAAAAAATGTCTTCAATTTTTCTGTGAATTCATTTTTAAATTTTCAAAAATACCACCTTAAAATAGACACCAAGTAACGCATTTGGCTAGGGTAGTTTCTTTCGAATTAATCATCCTGTATATTTGTACCGTATGACGTATCGTAATTTGCTATCATTATTTTCTTGTCTTTTCCATCTATATACCGAAGGTCGCATATTTTATTGATACCAATTTAATCGATCCTCTATCCTACGTAATATATATATATATATATATATATATATATACAAACCACAGATACATTTGTGTTATTTAATTTTCACGAATGTCCTCTTGCAATTACGATGACATAATTTTTATATCGACATCCTAATGAAATCCATACTTCATTAGTGGCGCCATAACGCGATTAAACCTGGTTGGAGATAAAATTTCTAATGCGAATGTATAATTAAGTTGGCAGCCATTAGCTGATACCCTTTGGTGTCTCCCACGTGCGTACGGAGTCGTCCATCGCTATTAGCAAGAATTAAAATGAGACAACAGTACGGAGGATAGCGTATACGAAGTATCTGGCACAAGGGGTGTTGTCCATCTCTAAATTTAAACGTAAACGATCCCATAGCGGTAAACCACCCCTTGATTTATACGCACAGCGACACCCCCGGCTGTCCCATAAATATGTACACGATTCCGAGTAACAAGGGAATAAAAAACATGATGGGGATGAAACTAACAATAAGTCAGTTCACCCTTTCTTATGGGGTTGAAATCGAATTTTTTACATTCAATCCAGAAAACCCATATCGACTTAACCTCCCCCATTCTTCTTTTAAGTCCTGGATTGAACTTTATACGTCCTTCGAATATACCGGGTTAAGGGATGAACGTTAAAGACAAAGCATTCTGATTTTCCATAAATAATATTAATATCTCCGTAATAAACATTCTTCCCCTTCTGGAAAGCCAAACTTTTGCCCCGGCAGGAATCTCGCGAGTCAACATTTATTTTAACAAATTGAATCTCTCGCAACGAGGGTGGTCCCGGTGTTCCAAGTAAATTTCAGGGGATACAAATAAAAATCGAGAGACTTCGGAAGAAAAATGTATTATTTTCGTGAAATTTTGAGAATTCTTTTTTTTCTTCCTCACGTCACTTCCCTATTTCCATTTCTCTTTAATTGCCCCCTTTTGTCTCGTTTGCACCGTCCAGTGGTCTTTCGTGAAACAGAAAAAAATGTAAAAGAAGAAAAGCACGATCTGCGTTTTAAACGAAAACGGTATTCTCGATGTGAGAATTTTAATGCGACGTGATTCCACTTTTTGCTAATTGAATTTCCCGCCAACTTTTGATTGGATTTACCGTCAATCCGATTGATATGGTGAATATTCGAATTCCCGTGGCACTACGCCCGACGCTCTACTGGTCCCTGGGAGTCGTAGAAAGAACTCTATAGACCACACGCCGCCCCGATAACTCTATGTAGAACAAAGAAATATTTCCTGTCGAAGGGTGGTTGGTAATGATAATCATGATTTACGTTTAACTCGTTTAATCATCTTTCTCGTTGAATATTAATCGCCGTCCACATTACTATAAATAATGTAACATCACAGTCGCGGTAATAAAGATATTAGTCATGACTCATTTATTCAACCCCTTTTCAAGAGGGTACCATGCCGCCCGATAATAAATTGTGCAAATTCACGCGAATTCATTAATTACGGAAACATCTCGTGTTTAACGTCCATACGATTAACTTCGCTTAAGAACAATTAATAATTCAATCAGTCACGCGCTGAAAACTTTTACAACGTGTAAAACGTTAGACATTAAAGAATCGTCTGACAACAGTTCAAACGAACGTTTAATCTACAATATATGTAATAGGCACTTGGTGCAGATAATTACTTTTAACTAACGCAAGCCTAAGAAAAAAAAACTAGAGCACAAAGGAAAAATTATATACTTTCGTGCGGGTTCGCAATTTCTCCACCATTTTGTTGTGCTTTCGTAGCTCTAGCGGCGATTAATACAACTAACGGTATATGAAACTCTGATAACAAGCCTTGGTAATGGTACAAGGTGATACGCCCTATAGGCTATCAGTAAAAGGTCAAGCGAGGTCATATTGTCTGGAAATCCTATACGACCTCTTCGCGGATTGACCACCTACGTGGAGGCAGGTGGCGTTAATGATTTTACTCAAGAGACAGAAATTCTCTGAAGTCAAATTTACTAAACAATTGAATGCGCCGTGTCGCCATTTACATTTTATGGCACATTTGTCAAGCAAACTTTAATAACGCGAAATTATCTCGTCGTCCTCTCCTGGACTTCGACTTCCTGGTGTGATTCGCGAACGTAAATCAGAAGCCGATCAACGCGTCATCGTTCCGTATGGCAATCACGGCTACTTCTAATATTATGCTGGTGTTGTGGCAGAGGTGTATACCTCACACTTTATTCGGCAGCCTTCAAATCCTGAAGACTTTACTTATGGCGATCCTCATGAGAATAATCGTACAGCTCGAGACCTCGTTTCGCAAGGAAGCGAAATTATTTCCTGTGCGAAGAAGAAATCTTGAAAGTAGAAAAGAATCTTTCCCACGTAACAATAAGCCAGTTTTCACTACTTTCATTTACATGGGTGTTATCGACGTGGATCACGATAACGAGACAAAGAAGAAAAAAAATACTTTCTTGCATGGATACATACCTTTTTCTTTTATTCCATAAATATATCACGTGACGGCTTCCTTGTATCGCTTGTGAAGATTGTCAATGGCGAAGTGTTGTTCAGCAAGCAATTGATCGAATGGGTCGACAACATTGTCTTCGATGTTTACACAATCCATTGCGTAATTGAAACGTATGCAAAATGAAATGCGACAGTAATAAAGAATGTAGAAAAAAATTATGATGACTGTCATTTACATTGGACGTAACGACG
This sequence comes from Trachelus troglodyta, assembly GCA_030142635.1. Classification (NCBI taxonomy): domain Eukaryota; kingdom Metazoa; phylum Arthropoda; class Insecta; order Hymenoptera; family Cephidae; genus Trachelus; species Trachelus troglodyta. Next base: position 461,385 of record JARQTJ010000550.1, on the reverse strand, counting down.
TCCTTTGTGTCATGAAAACGAGTTAAGCATCTCTTTTTGACGACGCCATTGGAGCTCCGACTGTAAAGCAGAAGATTGCGTTAATGGAATACAAGAGAACCACGATTTTAAGTCACCGGAAACGACAGTGTCGAAACTGGCTTTTCACTACGACACACACTTACCTACCTGAACAGGATCTACCTGGCATCAGGGTAAGTTCAAAAGACACGAGTTGCCGTGACTGAGATAAAGGTACCTCAAAGACACTACATTGTTCAATTAAAATTCTCGGACTACTCCTGCAGTATGTACAATTTTCCGTGACAGTTTACAGTGTGTTGTATAGAGAAAAAAACAAATAAAATTATACCAAAATATCCTGACGAGCACAGCATTTGAAATAAAAACGATATAGATAACGGTCGTGAATCTATCTCCATAAGCAGGAACATTTCGATAAGTCGATCCGTCGTATCCTCCAGGAGTTTTGACGCGTCTTGCAGAATCGAAATTGTCGGCCTGGCAACCTTCTCGAGAATGCGGAAATGGCGGACTGGATATAAAAATGTAGTAGCTCTAAGATTCCGAAGGATCTTTGGTGGATCGAAGAGTCGACATTCCAGGGAGCCAGATATAAAGGAGACGTCTCAGCCGAGGGAAAGTCACGGTCAGAAAGAATGGAGGTTATGGTATACCGGGTATAGAATGGGCCTTAATGGTGGGGATAAGGCAGCTGTTTGGCCGGTAAGCAGGGTCGCCCCATGTGTATCCGCCGGCAATTCGACATCGGTTGCGTCGCGGGAAGGCGTCCTTGTCGTTGAGTCGTCAAGCGTCGTCTGTCAAAAATGTAGTACGAGTTGTCCGTTAAAACAAAAGTGAATTTCGATTTCTTGCCGTGAATAAGTGAAAGAGTGAATATACGACGAAGAGGGAAATGAAAATGGTGCGAGTGCCGGAAAGAACGAGAAAGAAAAAAGTATACCCTGAAATTGAGTGTCTCGAGGGCTTTTGCATTTCGTTCTTCAATTCGTAGACAAGCTCTGTCTTGTGGATGCTTACGCTTGCTACGTATATTCACGAGGAAATATATCACTTTATCACTCAAGGATCTTCTGTGTTTTATATCTACGTCCTGTGATACAACAATAGGTAAGTCATTCTTCTACTCGTAAATTTAATTCTCTCGTGATGTCTCTCTGGAAGAAGCACAAAATGTCGAAATTGTACATTCAATTTCAACCCCCTCTAATATAATGGTAGGATACGTTTCGTATATGAGTTGGAGGAATGATTTTTGATTTCTGTATTACTCGAATATATGTGTCTCTTGCACGTTGCGTTATGTAATATCGACTTCTTCTTTACTGGTTTTTTTCCGCAGCGTTCTTTGCTATTTGAGAACGATGAACTTTGTTCTTTTGAAATACATATGACCAAGTGAATTTTTGCAAGTATCAAACCGTCTTATTGGCACGAGTAGAATAAAGTTTGATTAAATTTACTGAAAGGAACAAATCAATTTAAATGTTACGCTACTGGCATTCGGCAATCTTCGTTATCATCATTGCAAGGATAACCTCAAAAAAGGTAAAAACGATTGATACGTAAAATACACAGAGAAACACGCAGGCTGTGTAGTTGTTGTACAAAAGGAAAAATGCAGTACAAAGAGCATCGGAAGGGAAGCGTGATTGCTCTTATCAGTAGGAGTGTCAAGATAAATTGAGAGAACATCGCAAAATATTGTGTGAAAGAAGGGTTGAGGAGCAGGCGAAAGTACGAAAACAACAGTTTACAACGAAACGATTTTCTGGCGATATAAGAGCACATCAAAAACGTTTAAGTTATTCTGCAGGATCTGGTATTGGTTCTGTCTGTCTTTCATGTCCAACGGGTCTCTGATGATTCTCTGTACTAGTATTACCAAAGTATATTAATTCCAGACTGGTGAGTGGCGTTCGTTCATTGGCTTAACAGGAGAGACGCCTCTTTGTCCTGGACGAATCGAATTACTAGACACGAAGATAATACGGATCGTTTGAACTAGCCTTTAGTACTAGAAGCTTTATCGTTTATATATATATATAAAGGATAAGACAAATGAAGAGACGCAAGTATCTCTCTCCTTCTTCTTATAACTTTTCAATTTCCTTTTTCATTTACTATCCCACTCTCTCGCCTGTATATTTATATCTCTCAACAATTTCTATCCTACTCCAGCACCCTTGTCCTCTTCGATTCTGCAGTGAATGTTAGGCTGTCAATTTTCTCGTAACTCCACCAATAATTGGCCCAACCAAGAGCGCCTTTGTAGAGATTGTTCGGAGGCGTTAAAACAGGAAACGGTCAATGGCACTTCCTCCCCGTACAATTTTCCATTGTCATAATTTCTATACTATCCATACACATACATTGGATCTAACGTCGCGTTATTTATTTCTAGATGCAATTCTACCATGAACAGTGACGTATCCTGCGTATCCTACGGTTCGTCACCCTGCGAGGCCTTCGACCTCGTAATCAAGCTTTCTCCCTTCTTTCGTTCCTCTAAACGATCTAATAGACTTACTCGTTATCACTACGATTATGTCATTAGTTCTTATTCCCTTGTTATCTACACAATAAACCCAAGGGTCCATGTAGTTATGAATTAAGAATCAATTGTGACAGTTATTTTTATTTCTAGGGGAGAAACAATTTTTTTACCGTCAAACCTACCGGACGATCTGAGAACTATAATTGAAATTGACAGATTCCATGATAAGGAAGAGTCAATTTCTTTCAATATACAATCAATGACTATGGAGACTTCCACGTTAGATCTTTGCTCATTTTTATTCATTCTCTACCCTAGGAACGTTGTTAACCTCTATACCCCGTGACTCTCGGCACCCTTATCTAAAATTCTTATCAGCTGTCGCGCGCCTTGTTCTCACGAGATTCTACATGCGTGCTCGACTCAATCTCGTTCTGTGATTGGTCCCGATCCTAAACCAACTTATTACACGGAACGGACGCCAGCAATAAAATTTATTGCTACGGTAAATTGGCCGAGTGGCTTTGCAGGAGACGGCCGGCACCCTCTTCCTTCGTAATGGGCAATTGTCCACGAAGAATTGCCTAAGTGTGCGTCCTAAGTAAATAATAAACCCGTTTCGACTTCATCGTCGCTACGTTGTAAAGCGCCTTGAGAAGACTCTTTCAGCTAAGTTACGTCTACGTCGAGTTGAACTTATCTTTCAGTATGAAATTATTTTTCTTTATTTTCTTCTTCTTTGTCGCAGGATAGTTACTCTCAGGAATAAATGATATCTCTTGACGACCAATCAAAATTCTCTCAGAACATTCTCATCGTGCTAGAACGATTTTTATTTTATTTTTTTCCTTTTACCTACAAGTTATCCTTCTCTACCTCACCGACGGATTATCTCTACTAAGACTTTACATAGCGAGAACTTTAATACGTTACTTAAATTCTTTTCTAGTTACCAAGTCGACAGAGTTAACAGCCACTATCAGACTCCATTTTGAGCTTTAGTGCTCTGTATGCTTCTTGGTATATTTGTAGTTTTCACAGATTACGACATAATGTATATATCAGTGGTGACTGCAAAAGCATTTGAGCATTAAAAAATTGTTGTAGAAGACCCTTTTTAAATTTTACGTTTCGAGCTAAGCTTTATGACTTACTGGATTTTCTCAGTTTCGTGAAATGCTTTGAAACTTTTTATATTTGTGCTCCTTTCAGAGTTTTTTTTGTTAATGGTATTTGTTTCATCTTTTATAAGAGAGATTATCCCGTGAGTTATTTTATTTTACTTTGTTCTTTTGCAGCTTTATCGTGCCAAAGATCGGACAAAAGCCAAAGAATGGGATAAGAATGTAATTTATTTTCCAAAGAGTGGAAGAGTAAGGACTGGCAATTAAATAATATATCTCCGATACTTTTGCGTTAATCCTATTAAGGAATAACGTAGCGAAGAGAAGACAAAAGAATAGATCCAAATGAAATTCCGAAAGTCATCAGAGAAGTCGCCAAAGATGGAACTCTTGTCGAGGAGGTCCTCAGGGAATCGGATGTCGACGCTGAAGAGATCTAGATCCTTCCGTGCCTCGGTTCGACTGGTATCCAAGATAAGGAATCACGCGAGTCATCGACTCGCCACGAATTTCGAAGTATCGCCAGTGTCGCTAGTGTCGCCAGTATCCTTGAACCCGACGGGTGTGGAGGAGGATAAAAGGATTCGCAAGGATTCGAATAAAGATTCCTACGTTGCCACTGATGATTGTAATGAAATTCAAGGGCAAAATGAGGTGGAGCGCGAAAGAGCTTATCAGATTAAACAGAATCAGATCTTCAGTAAGGAGAGAAAGCTAACCAAGGATCTCAAGTGCAAATTATCCTTTACGGATAGGATATTGGGGAAGCACAAAAAGCTACAAGATCCTGAACAGGATACGACCAACGTCCTTAAGTCACCAAAGAATTCAGTGAAATTCTTCAAACGTAAAATTAATACCAGCAATACTTTAATCGAGAGTTCAAAGGACGACGATCCTTCGGCCAGGATGTCCAATCCTGCGGGAGAATATAATTCCTACGAGAATCCCACCTTCTTGCTAGATAGATCTATGGACTGTGAGATAACATCTCACGTTAATGGTGAATCCGAAATTCCTTGCTCGTTCCTCGGCGAGGACTGTCTGTGCGATAAGGATGATAACGTGTCCTGTGAGAAATCAGCAGATAAGAGAATTCTATCGATAGACGATAAAGACAATGTCCTGTACAGAGAGAAGGACTACGACTTCGAGGAAATAGATTGTCTGGCTGCGAGGAACGGTCACAAGGATAATAATAATATTCAAACGGAAGTTCACGTTGGAGAGGATAATTGTAATGGCGAATCACACGAGCGGGTCCTTCAGTCCGAAAATATCTCGCAGGATCACACGAGCGTGTCAAAGTCCTCGCGAAACAGGACTGTCGACAATTTTACTAATTTTTGGATCACCAGTCGTGGTGCCAGCTTTCGTAGCAAAAGGACTGGTCGCAAGAAAAGTACTAAGGATTCAAAGGATGCCGAATCGACATTGGACGAACCGCGTGTCCTTGTGACAACCACATCCGGAACAAGTAGGACAGGCTTTTTTGAAAAGTTTATTTTCGGCTTATCTACGTAAATGAATTGAAATTGAAAAAATAAACTTTTAATCTCAGTCACGAATGCCAATTACGTCATACGTACATCCTGCATTCCGTACCAAAACAAATTGACATTGATTTCCTGTTTTGTCATTGTCGTAACGCTTACAACAATGACAGGTCAGAAATTCAATGATCTCTTTTTTTTAACTTCCGTTTAATTATCTAACATATCTTTCTCTCTCGCTCTCTTCTAACTAATTGTTAAGTAACAATCGTGGCACAGTTTCATAATGAAAACAGTCAGGTCACTCTAGGTACGATTTAGAAAAAACTTAACACTCTCATATTACACATGAAATTTTTTCTTTCTAAGCATCGAGCACTGCTATTGGATATGCAGGTTAACTGCAATAAGACGTACTTTAATGCACAGTCTAGTAAAAAAGAAAAATATAGTAATTCCAGTCTACCTCTTTAACGTGCAACTTTTCTATATAACTATTGACGTTTACAACGCTGGTTTTACCCACGTACGTTAAATAAGATATGTCCTGAAATTATTTACAAAGAGAAAAAAGTGCTGTTGACTATCACACTGGCAGTTTATATTGTCTCTTGTAATCTATATAAATGTTTAGTATGCCGTCTACGCTCGGGGCGGTAATGACAGTTAGCGGTTGGCAATCCTGTTCTGTGGCAACTTTATGCGAAACGAATTTGACAGATGGTGATTTACTTGGTTTAGTTTCGTGCAGTGTATACGTGGAAGATGAAGTACACGACAATCATGCAGTACACCTTACCACGAATTTCGCAATTTACTTGTAGTAGGGGTCTTTGGGAATTTTTAGGTTATAAATTCATTATTTTCAACTGATTCCTTAATTTACTTTTTTTATGGGAATTTCATTCTGTTCCTTATTTTTTTTCCATTGTTTTATTTGCCTGGTACAGAATTACACTCGCGACAAGGGATGGAGTTCCTGGAGGGTTTTGGCAAGAAAAAAGCCCATCAGCTCGACCCTCTGACGTCCACGCATATCAGTCCACTCACGGCACAACCCAGCCTCAACATACATCTGCATGGTAGCTACTTTTATTTTGATTTTGTTATTTTTTATTGTCCCTGTTTACTTATGATTTATTGACTCACGGAAAAGAAAAAAAGGTGGAGCAAGGTTACTCGCGAGGGTGTATAATGATGGGGGTGATGAACGAATGCCTTAATTATGTAATGTCTGTTGATTGATAAGGAATCATCTTTTTTTCAGCCCTATTCGCCGCAGTGGAACACGGGCACCTTGATAAGGCTAGGACAATTTTGGAATCGACGGATGTGGATGTAAACAGGTGAGGCGACAGTTGGTCATTTTTATTTTTTCGCCTTTTTCTAATAATTTCTTTAATGGAGTCGTTACTCTTTTTTTACCTGGTATTTAAAACTTGCCAGCTCCTAGTTAACGAACAGTTTTAAGAACGGTCTTATCAAAACGGTTACCAAAAGTCGATTTAACAACGTGATTCAAAGGTATCGTTCAAGTTTTCTCTCTCGCCTCGAGACGTCTTATCAGTCGGTTAATAAAAATAAGTTTAATATTAGTTTTGGAGTAAATTATCAGAAAAAAAAGTTTCTGACACGTTTATACTCCTTTTCAATTTTTTTTTCAAAATCAGTCAATGGAAAGATTTTAAGATCAAAGTGGGTAGAGTATTTCAAAAAGATATCAGGTAATATATCTTCGGCGACGATGATTTCTCTCAGTTGGCTGCCAACAAGTGTAACCTTTAAGTGCGGACACCCGGTCAACGCGACGGAAGCAATAACAGGAGTGAACCAACCCTTCTGTTAGTAATGGTGAATGTGGACAGGGAGTGTCGTTGTCCAAAATTAGCTGAACGACTTGCTGATCAATATCTAGTTAGAAGTCTGATGTTAGAAACTTTTTTTAAAATTGCAACCCTAGCTTCTCAAATTCGCCCAGACTTCCTGAATTTGTTTGTTGTTTATTAATATGCTCAAAGAAACTCACCCTCTTTTCAATTTCAGTGTAAATAGCGACGGATTGTCACCGCTGGACGTTGCTGTTCTGAGCAACAACAGACCACTGGCAAAGATGCTGGTTGCTTTTGGAGCCCAGGAAGGTAACCAATGTGAGTAGCACCTTTAAGTGACATTCCTAAAATTATAATGGAATCTTAGGAACAGTCTGAATGCGAAGTCTCAGGACAAACTGATACTCCATTCTAATGCTTCTTATCCAATAAAAAAACCTCACACTAGATTCCAGCTCGAAGAATTCAACGTGGATGCATATCTTTAATGGTCGGTGAATTCAGCTGGAATTTTTTAATATTCTTCAAGAAGCTTAAGCCGGATATCATGGATTAAGTAAGATGCCAGTCGGTTAACAGTGATTATTAATTCACACTCCCTGCTATGCTGGATCAAGTTGCCTACGTCACTTTCATTAATCATCAGCCAGACTTCAATATTCTCAACAAGATCAAGTCTTATACGTGCAATCGAAGCAGCTTGGTGGCGCCATCTGTCTTCTTCATCAACCTCCCCACTTCCAAACATGACAAATACAATTGTCAAGGTTTGTTTACGCGAGTATAACGTCGCCAAAGAATTACGCTGGTTCAACATCTATCTGAACCGTTAAGCCTGGTTTATGCTAATCTTCACAAAATGGCGCCGACCTATTCTAACGACTACGTAGGTGTTCTTCGTTTCCGTCTCAAACGATCTATAAATACGTATAATACTACCGCATCTAAAATGCTTATGGCCACTATGTTAAATTCTGTATAGAATTTTCTAACCTATGACAACTAGCGCTGTTTATATGATAGAGCGAAGCTCAAGGACGATTTCGTTGAATTTCTATTCGCAGAAAGAAAAGTAGATTAAACTACGATGCAAATTTTCACTGAGCTGATGTTTGCCTCGTCACAGTGTGAATAAATTGTTATCCTTTATTGTTTCCCGACTGACGGTAACAGCGGGTGTGTCTGTGTCTTGAGATAGGATCGAGTGAATTCGTATCAGGAAATGCTGCGTATCATGCTTTAAATTCTGTTTTTTTTTATGATATCATAAAGCATTGATTAGACCTCCGATATATATGTATTGGGTACTGAATATATACATATAAGTAAACTTTGTGATGAGAAAATTAAATACGCCATCTGACCAGATTTTTTGATACAGAAGATATGGAAAGTATAAAAAAAAATATTTGTCAATGGAACAGTACAGTTGTCAATTAACGGCCATAAAATAGTTGATCAATTTAGATAAGCAGCTTCTGCTCTTTTTTTTATTGTTATCATACCATTAATCTTTAAATGGCGAATTTGTATAATTTCTAAGGATGGAGATAATTTATTCTGTCGCTACTACTGCTCGTTATTATTATCTATTATGATGCATCGAAGAATGAATAAATAATGTAGTGCGCATAACCACGCAGTAAATCAATATTTATTAGAAATTATGTAAATGGCCGTTACGATGAACGTACTTAACGCATAGTTAACAACTTGAGTTTATATTTCCGTTTGATATCGCTATGTACGCGTATAATAATCGTATTGGATTCTGATATTGGTCTGTTACGTATCATCATATATGATAATGGGGGTGTATTGTGCTGCGAGTTGCTTGATCTCGGGGAGTTTAGTCCTGATGCCATTCACGTTAACTTGCATAATCTT
>JARQTJ010000550.1:382960-452434 GCA_030142635.1 Trachelus troglodyta | reverse complement strand
ATGCTGCCCCCCCCCCCCCCCCGGGGTTCACTACGACCAAATGTGGCCTTGCTGTAAAAAAAAAATGATGTCAATGCCAAACGACTTTGTGAAACTCGGTCATCGTAAAAGAAATCGAGAGTCTACCGGTGTTACTACAAGCTGAACTGCATAAAAAAAATGAAACCCATAAAACAATAATTGCCTACAAAGTCGCCACAGCAATTTCTGGTTGTTTGATAGAACAAAAAGAAGCTATGAAATATGACGAAGAGACAATTAATACGGTAACAGTGGGAAGACTAGAATAGAGAGAAAGGAGAAAGTACAGCAAGAATTAAATTATCGTGTCATCACAGAGTTCAACTTCCGGTCTACGAGTTAAATGGGCACATTGCTTATTCTTGGTTGGCATTGAAATCTCTTAATGAAATCTTCAGCCATTAAATTCGTCAAGTTGAGAACGCAACTTCTTTTCTTGCTGAATTGTGTATTCCTATTTACAAAAAAATATTTTTGCTGAAGCGTTAACCGCTCTTTAACTGTTTTGTAACGAAATTGAAAAGTTTTCCGTGACTCCTTACAAGGGAAGGGAAAGTCTGAAGAAGAACTGGTGGAGGATCGTCGAGGGAATTGCTGTTTCAAGAAAAAGAGAATCGCCATATGGCAAAAAGGATATTCGCTCTTGTTTGTATCTGTCTTTGTCGTACATAACACGTGGGACATGACGATCTTATGTGTATTCACGAGGAATTCTTGCGTATGTGTTTCGTTCCTGTCACTTGGCAAGTTCGCCGTTACTGGACTGAGTTCTTGGAGTTCAGTCAGTCGCTTGGCAACCATTACTTCAGTTCCTATGTAATAATATCGCTCTTAAGTAAGGATTGAAGTTTGCAGTTGATACATGTAAAAAAATTATCGCGCTAATTACGTATGAGTTGACGTGAAAGTTAAAAATAATATTTAAAAACCGCACCGTGAATTGTAAATAAGTTTTAACGAGCAGCCGGTGCAATCTAATTAAAGCGTTCTACGGTAATAACAATAGTAAACACGTATGCGAGATTGGGATTTATTAATTATTAATTAACAAAGCTTAAAATAATTATAACGAAAAGGAAGGGACAGAATATATTAAAATAAATTAATTAAAATTCTTGTAGTTTGTCATTTGGACTCTTCAAGAGAATTTCTTAACGAAGAGAGGGTAAATATAATATCCAAAGGGATATTAATTACGTGGCATATAATCGATTTCGTGCTGATGACGAAGAATATCCTCGGTCCTTTGCCTCCGGGAATTAAAGCCGAAGTATCTAGGAATCCTTGAAGATTTATCTCGTGCCGATTACTTCTTCAGGAACGAACGATGTGGATTTTTTTTTAAAACTACAACAAGATGATGCTGGCCAGTTGTTTAACGAAGCTTTATGCGAATTCGATTCAAGGTGCTGGAAGTTCTGAAATGACAAAAATACAAGATCAGGGTGGGTAGTGACAAATAGAGGTATCAGTAAAGAAAGGTGAATTTTATCTTACCAAAGTGACAGGAATGGATATCATCGGATCCTGTTGCGTGATCAGGAACAATGATCTAATTCGACGTGGGGATCATCCACGAGAATTGTGAATCAGTGCAAATGGTCAAATCAGTCCAATTAGTGGGTACTCGTTCTACCAGCGTTTCTCGGATCTTTTATCTTCTCCGCCAGCCCTTATGGCGACCCCTGAAACCAATACAATGGCACAGTGTTATCGTGTCTGCGCTCTGGATTACATTAATTGGCTACTTCTGGCTAATGAACTTCCAGTTTATCTGGTTCTCTCGATTCTGCGTAAGGGTGCGAAATAGCATCAGCATACCAAGTCCTGAGGATTATATCTAAATTACCTTTCACCCTAGCTAGATCAATCTATTACCATTTATCCCAAGATTTAATTAAATTGTTACCATGCCAGTGCATCAACTATTCCCATTAGCACAAGAGTTATCGAATATTTGGCAGACGTTGTTAATATTATTTTTATTTTCCTTCCAGTCAAATCCCCGGAATCGTTGGGTAGTCACTTGGCGTCGTTACTCTCAGAAGCGGAGCACAGGGTCCAGGAACTCGGTGGTAACACTTCAGGGAGTGGTAGTAGTGCGACGCTCTTAGAGCCGCCAAGTCACAGGGCAAGTTTCTCTACGCAGCACAACAATTTGACTGGCTGCGGGGGTAGTGCCGAGGACAAACAACTTGCCCTGTGGGAGAGGAGAGCGCGGGCTCTGAGGAAGATGCTGTTAGGATTCGATCAAGCTAGTGAGTACAGTCCGCTCGCCATGCAAACCTCTGTAGCTGGCAGCTTCAAAAGTTCTAACACAATTCCGGTGAAGTGTTTGTAAATTAGTTTTGAAAACTCTTCCTTCGCTCCAGGACCACCCGATATGCCGTTCCTGGTGGCTGTGGACGTGACTGGTACCACCTCGGTAATAGTCCGCTTCCAGGAACCGGATTCCCACGACTCACCGATCTGCACAAAGTTTAAGATCCAGTGGAGCCTGGAAGAAGGTTTTTCCACTATATGTGGAGAACGTGAGGTTCTGGATATGAAGCAGCACGAATGCAGGGTGGAAGGACTTACCCAGGGTCAGAGATATCACTTCAGGGCTGCTGCTGGAAACCTTAAGGGTTACAGTAGATTCAGGAATTCTACTCCAGCGCACGTGACACCTAGCAGTGAGTGACATAATCAAGATTTATTTAAAGTCATAGTACTGGAATACCTTATTATATTCCTTACCATGTTCCAGGTTGGAGAGACATCGATGGTCGTTTACCAAGGTTTGCTGGAAGATTGGAACAGCTAGACACCCTCTTCACGGACATCAGAAGGCCAGAGTATACTCAGGAAACGCCGGCAGTTCAGAGACGGAATCATCGCAAGAAAACTACCATAAAACAACTGTTCACTGCTACCAGCAAGTTCCAGAAGAACTTGAGACGAGGTGTATTCCTTGCTTGTCTTCTTTATCACGAGGATAAGATCCTGGTTACAAACGAGGACTTTCTGCCTGTGATTGAAGTCGACGAGACATATCCCAGTTGTATTTATAATGACTTTCATTGGCTAATGAAGGTCGCTTGTACTTGGGACGACGTGAAGTCCTTAAGGCAAGACATGGAGAAGAGTCATAGCAGCTCCACGAATCACTTCAGAATAAAATTACTACAGGCTGCTGCACAAATGCAGGTCAGTACCTTCTTTGATTCTCGTCCACGCACAATAATGATATACTATGGTACGCATGATTCTATGTTCTTATTGTAAATGAAGTAATGAAATATGTTATCGATTGTTTCAGGCTGCTCTCTGCATTCAGGACCTGGGGCAAATGTATCATAAACCAATCAGAGACATTCAGGGCACACTGGTGTTCTCTACTGTAAATTACGTAAAGTCCCCAAAATTGGTATCGGTTCTGAACAGTCGTTGGCTTCCATTGAGTAAGGTTACTAAAAAAATCATCACTCACGAGGACAGCAACGTGGCGGATATATTAATGGCCAGCATCCAAGAACAGATGACCTATCACCAGGTCAGCAGTATAAAGTTGTCGAGAGGTCTTTACCTGGGTTACCTCAAGATGCAGAGCAGCGTAGACCTCATCCAGGTAGTCGTACCCACCAAGTCACCGAATGTCTTGCCTCACTGCAAAATTCGCGATAATCCTCACGTTTCTGCGTAAGTTTTTAATCGATTGGTACTATCCAAAAATACCTATCCGTTTCATCATTGTCCTTATCGATTGAGTAAAACCGATAAAATGGTCAATACCTTATTATAATTTTTAGCGACGAATGGGACTACCTAAGGAAGATGACACGTATCCAGGCTTCGGATTCTTCCACGGAGGATTCAGAGGAGAAGGAGAACGCGACCAATGAAATTCAAGGTACGGAACAACAGAAACTCTTCGTCGACCTGGTCTCAGCTACAGCGCGTCGTCTCTTTGGATACATGGAAATCAGTCCTGAGGATTCTCTCGTGCATCGACTGTACGACGCGGAAGTAATAGACCTCACTCACGACGTCAGCTTCCTGATCGCTGTACCACCAGCGGAAACTGCTTGCTCGGTACCTGGCACTAGGGAAATCTTATTGCAACGTGGTGATCTTCTATCCCTGCCAATTCAAGTCTTCGAAATGGTCCATCTAAATACCTACCAGAAGGATGTAATAAACCGATACTCCAGACTCAGCTGTATATTAGAACTTGATACTGCTCAAGCGCAACATAACCATAGAGAAGCATTCAGCTCTTCTGAACTCTCCATCGCTAAAGACAAGCTGGCCAGGTTACAGGATCTTCAATCGCAAGTAAACGTAGTATGGAAGGGAGCAAGATGGTTGATCGATGTCATCACCTTCGCCAGGGACAGAGGATCCTCGCAGCAGAACGTAAGTCACTTTAAAATTACCCTTAAGCAAAAATTTGTCTTTTTCATGGAAATCCTGGTGATATCTTCAAGTACAGGCACATATAATATAAATTGTATTATGCTCTAGGTAACAACACACGTGGCAGGCATATCCATGAAGCATTTGCTAAGTCTGGATCGGAATAAGAACAGCAACAGCCTCAAGCGTAGCCTGCTACAGCTACCACCTAGAGATCCAAAGCTAGTGAAATCAAGTCCAGGTCGTGGCAGTTGGCCAGGACCAAACTTAACGAATTCATCCTCAAACCTATTGACCACCGAGTTCAGCAAAAGCGAACAACAGCTACCCAGTGGCCAATACATTCGCAAGGGTAGCAACACCTCAAACATTTCAACCGGTTCCGAACCTGCTAAGTCCGTACCACCGAGCACAACCAGTAACGGCAACAGCCTGGTCCCTGTATCCAACACCAGGTTGCCGCCGTCGAAATCCGAAGACACGTTACTCCTAACAAAATACAAGCACAGTCCCAGGAACCGTAGCGCCACCATAACCTCCGTTTCAGCGAGCACCAGTCCGTTGCTCAGTATAAAACCCATTATATACGGCGGATCGTTGCTAAGCGTCTCCACGGCGATGACGAACACCACCAGCATGCTCAGCGTCAGCAACACCAACTCTGACAGTCTTCATTCGCTGAGCAGCGACGAGTACTCCACGCCGAATTCTAGTGTCTGCTTGAAGCCAGGTCACGCCAAGGTCAAGCTGACTAAACCGACAGCCAGCGTGGCAGCCATGGCGACTTCCGTGATAGAGAGTCAGCTGGACGAAGAGAAGGACGAGGCTACTATGATGCCTGCACCTCTACCAGGCATTCTTCAGGTACACCTTTCCTCCACGACGACTAGACGATGCTCCGGTTGGATGCGAGCGTACTAAAGCAGTGTTACATGGATACCCTTGTTCTTCTTGTAGGAGACCCGAGTCTAGCGAGACTGTTGGAGCTTGCGACAAGCTCGCACGGTCTCCTAGAGTAACCGAAATAAAACATGAGTAAGACGTTACACGCTGCTCCGTAAGACGCTTCGCTAAAGCTTTCGCTTTCACAGATTCACACGTTATGTTTATCTATTGGTCGTTTCACGTTACTTGTATCTTTATCTTTATTGATCTTTCTTTTTATCTGGTTTATCTTGATGTACCGTTGTGTCGCATGAATTGGCTTGTCGACTGTCTTCCGGTCTCTGTCGATTGAACTCGAACATTTTCATGTTCGTACTACGCGATACGTCAATGTATTCCGGTAATAAAGAAATCATGTAACCGGGGTCTCAAATTTTAATCGAGGTGTCTTCGCGGTTGTTCTCTGTGCCGTGTTGCGCGTTTACTTCTTGGTCAATTGTTGCGGATTCTGCTTGGGCAAGGATTTCTTCATGGTTTGTCATTGCTTTCAGGTCTACGCTGCCTATGAGACTGGTCTGGCGTCTGGGACCAGCTTGAAGCTTCACGTCACACCTAGGACGACTGCCAGGGAGGTCGTTGACCTTGTCGTTAAACAGCTCAATATGGCGGTGGTCCTAAAGGGCCAGGAAGGCCCGATTTACACGGCGGACGAGCTACCGAATTTCTGTTTGGTCGCTGTTATTGGCGCTAGGGAACGATGCCTCAGGGATGACTTCAAACCGCTTCAACTTCAGAATCCTTGGAAGAAGGGCAGGCTTTACATCCGTCAGAAACAGGATGTACTCGCTGCCCTTGAACATAGCAGCAAGCATACGGCGTACTTGTAGCATCTTGAGGTCGACGAGGAAGGAGCGGACCTCGTCTAGATCCTCCTTCTCTTCCTCTCTCCTCTTCTCTTAACTCTGCACAATTTATCGTGACCGATTATTTGTTTTCGTTTTTTTATTTTAAGTTTTTTGCATTTTCATCATTTCTTTGATTCAGTTTGTTATACTTGCAGCATTCGTTGTGAGTGGAATCGGTATAGCTACAGAATATTTTACGGTTACTTCATTAAGGCTTCGTTTGCGTTCCTTTGTACGTACTTTAACACTAAACGTACCATCGACCGGTCATTTGACCGTTTTAAAGCCAAAAATACGTTTATAAAAAATTGTCGGTATGTTTAGTGTTAACATTATCAGCTATAAAGGAAACATATCAGAGATATAAGAAAACTTTATGATACAAATTGTACGTATTTAGTTAAATTCTGCGAAACAAACTGACTTTACTCACGACGAATGTAGCTTATCCTTATTAATTGTTGTGGTATCTGAAATTTGGAAATTGTAGCTTTACGCGGTTGGCAAAATATCAAAAGATTTCATGTTTACGGAAATTTAATCGTAATGTAGGAACAAAGTCGAAGAGAAACGAGAGAAGTGTTAGAGGTTCAGGATGAGGTCGTTATCAAATTTAAGAACCAAAAGAAAGAAAGCTATAACACGTAATGTAAATTTGCGTTAAACGGTCCATTCTGAAATTCGGACGTCGCCAAACGTCATTTCGAAGGCGTGCCGAAAATATTTTTTAAAAGTTAGATAATTTGTAAAGGATCCACGAAGAATACTCAAAATATTTAAAAATATTATATTTGTAGGTATTGATCTCAGTGTACTAATTAAATGAGAGCGCGATTATTGAACGAGAGAAGTGCATCTTATTCTCGTCATGGAGTAAAAGAATAATGGCGTATAATATCAGACAGACAGTGAGAGAAAGAGATAGAGAGAGAGATAACAAAAGATAAACTAAAGCAGAAATAACCTTTTTCGCAGTGTACAATAATGCCAGGTCCGAGATTTTCTTTTGTTAATTAATTTTTCTTTCAATTCTCTCTCGAAGCACGGCATTTAGCTCGCGAGAGAATAAGCAAAAGATGTTATGCATTTTTGTAAATATATCAAAGCAAAAGAAAAGCATCTTTAAAACTTTGGTTTAGTCAGTTAGTAGGAAATTGAGAGAATAATAAGGCGGTCGAAATGCGATAGAGGGCGCTTGCTATAGACTGTTTTAGGATAGATTTAAAAAAAAACATTGTAATTTATAGAAAACAAAAATTTTCTTTTCATATTTGTTCTCTAAGCCAAGAGATGCGAGCGTAATGTGTTGATATTGTCTCTCGGTTGATTACGACTGATAAACAGAGTCCGTCAATGTATCTTATCTTTTTATTCTTTATTATAATTTCCTCCACCCACCTGGATTCCTTAGTACTGCGTATACCTTCAGAGTTCCTAGACAGTAAAGTAGAGTAATTTTTAAAAGTAAAAACGTCCCGTACGATTATTTGTCGGTCGAGTGATAAGAAGATAAATCCTACACTCGTTAAACCTTTTATTTAATATTACATTGATTACGGTTAGATCCTGCACGTTTAGAAATTCTATTTCGGAGAAGGATTTTTTTTTAATGTCCTCGACTGTCAAATAATCTATTTCGATAATGGTGTATCACCACTTTCAATTATGTAAATCTTTAACGGACTATGTAGCGCTAACAAGTGGCAAAGAGATATTTAAGTGTCGTCAATTTTCGCATGATGAAGTATAATGTGCTTGTATATACAGATATACGTATTGCTAATATGTACAGGGTGGCTCAAGAAGAGTGAACAATTGCGTCGTTGACATTATGTCTTATCACGAATTCCAAATCGAATGTATATTAAAAATTTTCTTGATCCATCCTGCGCGTCATTCGTTTGGGAGCAGTGCGAATTACCCTGTAACACCAAGTACGTTTAAAGAGTGAAAAGGAAGAATGGAGAACATTGAGAAAGAAATGCAAAGGAGTAGAAAACAAAGGGTCGTAGAAATGAAATAATCTTTTGGGAAGCACGAGGGAAAAAAGAAAGACCAAAAATGCAAAGACTGGCTGCTATCTAAAAAAATATACCAACAGTTCCATAAAGCCAGTCGAGGCTATTCGCCAGTTTTCTTTCTCGACTATGAAAATCTGCTTTCAGGTAATATCGGCAGCTCCTCGAATAACGTATGTGCGAGGAGGGGAAATCCCAGATACAATAGGGAAAATTAAAAAGTGAGAGCCGATATTGCTGTTCGAGCTGCAGGTGCAAATGGCGTTAACATTAAAAATTAGTCGTGCACATATTTTTTTATCTAAATACGAAGAGGAAGAAAAAAATGAAATACGATAGAGATAAAGAAAAGTGGCGCTAAGTGTTGTTAAGGTAACATATGTATAAGGAACGCGTGAGAAAAATCAATCGATTTTATTGTACGTGTATGCGTGTCATATAGGCAATCACGCGTGTACGTACGATTATCGATTGCGTAGATCTAAAATGAATGTTTATCGATGTTTGAGTGTATAATATTTGCGTAGATAAGTGTTACCATTTTTTTTCCTTCATTTTCACGTAAGACCAAGGAGACAAGAAACTCTTTTGTTTGGAAAAAGTGTGAAAGGAAGAAATTGGAAGTCGGAGGATTTTTTTGGAAAATCAATCCTCGCAATCTGTAAATAATTGAGAGACGTAGCGTGTCCTGGAAGCAACGGAGTGGCTGTAACAATTTCTTAACGAGATATCCTTTTTTATTCTTTGTTAAAAAAAATTGCGTGCGTCCAAATGATCCATTGACAAAGTTAAAAGAGATTCACATTGAATAAAAATTATAGACTAGTTAAGACGATTTTTGAATTGCGAAGGGGGCGTTGACATATACATTGTTATCGGTGGTTAAGTACTGCGTTATACATTATGAACAAAGAAAAACAGCTGAGAGAAAGAGAGAGAGGGAGGGAGAGAGAAAAAAGTAACGTTGTATTTATAATAGAATAAGAAAAAAAAAGCATACATTATCCGGGCATACGGTCATACGTATTAAGGTATCGTATTACCTATGTACTATAGAATCGATGTTTATATAGTTGGAGAAAAGCTTTCTTTTCTTTTCTCAAGGACACTGTGTACGCAGGAATCGCACGAATAAAGAATATTATGTTAAAAAAAAAGAACCAGCATCTTATTACTGTACATACATGTGTCCTCTGTATACTTTCTAACCTGACTGTATCCAGCTTCCATATTTTCTTCTTGCAAGGAGTCATAATTTCCCATTAAAATTCCATCAATCAATTTGTATGATAAAAGTCCCAGGGTCAATCCGAAATAAAATATTCCACAGGTTAAAGGAGTAATTGGATATTTTTTCTTTCTCATAAAAAAAAAAGTATCATTCCTTTACTTCAATGGCCATTTGTAAATCTAACCAACGGGAAACGAACTGAAACGAACCCGGACTCTCACGACCGAGAGTCCCGGTGACCCACTTCCGTCTTATTTCTCGTTTCATCTCGTTCCTCGCCGTCTATTCTCTTTACACCCATACGACCTGAGTCATTAATTGTCTGCCGATTTATCCTAGTATCAAACTTTATGACCCTCTAGTTCACAATGACGAAATAAATAAACTCATTGACAACCCTTACGCCAATAAAAGATTACGTCAGGTCGTACCGCCATTTTACAAAACTACGTTGCACCGCGGGAGAAAGTTTGGTTAATTGAAAACGCAAATTATTATCATTTCACGCGTACAACGGAGAGTCACAAGAGACGTTTCACGCGTTACGCAACACTCAACTTTAATTATGAAAAATAATTAAGTATTCTTTGTTAATTATATTTTTTAAACGCATATCCTTTCAGTAACGAAATTTCGATTTAGTTAATATCGAACGATAGATGATAAAGATCAACGAATTTTTAAAGATCGCGAATGGCTTGTTAGAGTCCAAAAAACGTGTCAACCGCTACTCCACGTATTGCTGGATTGACGGAAGCTTCAATAGAATCATACTGGTTTCTTTGACCTCGGGTTAATTGGTTTTTTTGCTAATGTACAGTTAAAATTCATTGTCCTTAAGTGGGGCTTTGTTAAACGGTATTTGCTATAGCTATCTCTTTCTCTCTATATATGTATATATACACATACAGAATCGATTGCACGACTCGAGCATTATTGTTCTGGTATTCGCCCTCGATTGACCCCAATAAAGAATGTCCCACTGCCGATACCAATACATGCCTATCAACATAAAATTGCACATGCAAATATAAAATCATTTGATCGTGCAAAGTCAATCAATCGAACGTAAAACTTTTGGAGAATACATAGACGCTACCATACAGTAATGAACCGTAAAACACTTTCTTACTGTCTGTTTGAAAATATCCATTGCATAATTTACCTCGTTGAAGAAGTCTTTTAATCGATCACGATCCAGATCTGCTCGATGGGTTTGCAATGTCGTAATATGGTCTTGATTAATTGCCATGCTGATGCAAGGTATGCTTCTCTCCCTGTACTTCTTTTTTTACTTACGTTAATTAAAAAGGATTAATGCAATGACGACTTTGTAGAGAACCAGTCGTTTCGTTGATCCGGATTCTTCTCTATGTTTTGACCCCGTTGTACCACTGACCTACTGACGAGATCACATCTTTACTCAAACCCAGCTTACAATTTCCATTCTGGTTTAACCTGGAAAATGCAATTGTGCACTGGTGGATCGTTCGTGGATGAAGAATGAGAAGAAGGCATTTATTCACTTAAGTTTAAACAAATATTCGATAAATTTGATATATACATTTCCATTACATTAATATCATTAAAGTCATTTAAGATTTACGTTAGCTATGACAGTTTAAATGACCTATTCGAGTTTTACTACCGTAGTCAAGTGTGTTTCTTTTAATTGTACTTTTTTTTCGCGGGAGATTCAAATGCGCCTATTAAATGCCATTGGGCTACGTTGTCCGTATCTAGCTCGAGGCGTTCGTGTTTGATTGTCGTGAGAGACGTATGCAGTCAGTATGGTTTGAACGTTCGCTGCGTAAATTTTTACGTTTTGGAGGTTAAGTCCTCGGTAGTGCATAATCGCGTACTTGCGGTCGTGACTCAGAAGTCAGAGACCAAGAGTGGAGCGCGTTTTGCCCCTCCTTTTCCAAAGGCAACGGAGCAGTCTCGCCCGAGAAAAGAGAAGAACCTCCTTCAGGCCTACTAGCCAGGGTATTTGGAACACGGCCGATCAGTACCTACGACGCGTACCTGACAAACGGACGAGGAAACTTTTACACGTTGAACGGTAAAAAAAAAGGAAAGACTTAAAGTGACCCTCCTGCGTGCTTTTATGATTCGGTTTTTTGTGACACCGCTTTCTCCCACGCACGTTGAACCCGGTCAAATTTTACGCGCGAAAAATTGTACGACGCCGATCGCCATATTTCACGTATCGCGTAAGTCAATTTATTTTTATACATTAATTAAAGTGAATCTAACGAGGATTTATATTTATTTTTCCTAATTTCACGAGTTAATTTTTATTTGAACTTGACGAAGTCAAAGCTATTTCTCTTTAAGAATCTTATTTAAACGTTGATTTGTATCTGGTGGTGGATTCGAATATTGCCGTTGTGCAATGCCCAACACAGTAAGTCGTATTAATAATTTTTATTCGTCTATGCGTATCCTATTACTTTAATTGATCCACAGGTAAGTTCTTTACTCTGGAAAATGGTTATGTTGTGGTTTATCTAATTAGCTAACCTAGATTTTCTCGGATTACGATCGACGAATCATGTGTCATCTTCACGTCAAAGTAATTTATCTGTGACTACATTCGTATTGCACTGTTGCAGTAAATCATAGAGCAATCAGTCGCCTGGAAAGTAAAGAGAAACTTCTTCAAGAGTAATTGCCCTTGTCACGTTTCTTGAGCCATGAGGATAAATACAGTTTTTAACAAAGTTGTCACATAAATTTCAACTCTAACCCTTAAAATTATTGTGCCGCGTTCCTAAGTGCGAATTATCGCAGAAGTATCGATCATGAAAATTATTTATTTACACAGAAACAAGTCAGGAACGGTGCTCGACCTGAAAAAGTCTGTAAAGATTGTCAAATATGTCGGAGGGTTGCACAAGGTGCAGGGGCGCCAACTACACAGGAAGTTCTTTGCAACTGAGCTCGACTTCCGCTGGTGGAACCGGAACAGGATCAGGGACTGTACCAAGTTGCACGACTGCACGAAGAGTACAGGTGCGAGCAAAAGTTCTCTATGGTTCAGGAAAGGCCATAGCGAACATGCAAGCTCAGGAAAAGGCCGCAAGACACTGACAAGGTAAACATTTCTTTTTAATGTTTTTTAAAAAAAATGAGTAAAAGCAAAGACCAAATTCGTAAAAAAAAGTTAAAAAAATAAGATGCAACTGTTAAGTAATAACTATTGCAATTTTTGGTAATTACAAATCAATCTGGCTTAATGGGACAATCAAGACTCAGGGGATTCCCCGTGTAAAAGTCGCGAAAGCGGGCGATCAAAATTTCATTAAGGATTCGCCGACAGATTGTCACGAGAGTGAACACTCATGTAAAGGTCGTCCACACTGAAATAATTGACTAACAAGATGCGTCACGCATGTTCTGGCTTAAGCTATAGGTATAACAGTAAAAATGTGCAAAAACACAGCAAAAAAATATCAAATCGCCCCGGGCGAACTTCGTGCACGGATAAGACGGCTGGAGCAGCTTCTTCGCCGGTTAGTACCTGGCTAACCACGAGGAGGGAAGACCACCTTGACCTTTTATTCGAATCGATAGAAAATACTTTGAAAAGGGCTCAATTTCATTTTATTTTTTTTTCACAATTTTACATTCTTGTGTTTATTAAAGTGATATGGACTAATCAAAAGTGAAGTCAATATTAGTGTCAAAAGTGATACATGATGTATTTTAAAATATTGTGAGTCTTATATTTTGCAACGGTTCTTCACATTGAAGAATTTTATTCAAAAATATTACACTCCATCACATTCTTACTCATTATCCTTCTTATTTAGTAGACTGATAAAAATTTCAAAAATTGTTTATCACCCGTTATAGTATTTTCGTAAGTGTTTATGATATTCGGATCCAGGATACCGTTATACGTTTCTAACAAACAGACGGCTTATGTAGGAAACTTGTAGTTCCTTTTTTAATCCGCACATCCGGCAGGGGATTGGTGCGGTCCGTTTGAAATTACAGTCATTCCAATTCCTCTTGTTTGATGTCATTTGCTTTGAACTTTTTTCCGAAAATCATAGGTTTCGTGTTATCTCGTTTCGAACGAGTTTCAGCCAGTTCCGTTTTAAATGTTGTAAGATACTCTTGTCTTAAAACAGTAAAATCATATGAATAATTTTCTTTGTCTTATAATTTTATATTCTTAATGAATGATAGCTGTAATAAATATTGATAATAGAAAAAACGTGTTATCGGTTGAGTAATTTCTTAAGAGACTTTCATCATTTATATCAGATTTTTATTGCGTTATCTATACAAGTAACGATACCAGTCGATATAATAAATTATGAATAAGGTGTAATTAGAAGATTATAAAATATAAGTTAAATTGATTTTTTAGAAAGTGAAATCATACGCTAGTGTAATCTCTATTATATTTATTGCGTTGTTTAGTTTCTCTTTTATTAGAATATTTATTGATTCTTTGGAAAGAAAAGGGGGTATTGAGTATGTCCGATGAGAAACAGATAACTGCTTTCCGGTTGAAGATTGTGAGAAAGTATCGATAATAATAGGAGTCTATTTGTTAACAGAATCACAGTGTTTTCCCTTTCCTCGATATTGGCCCACGACCTGTTGAAGAAACACGAGCAAACTGACGTGCAACGATCTTCGCCAATCCTGGAGGAAGAAGCTGGAAAAAATATGGAGAAAGCTTCTGTCTTTGTAAGTGGGGTCGAGGATATAATAGAGAGAAAGCATGAGGATCCAGACTCAGATTGTCTTGGCATACGGAAGAGCAAGGGTGATAACGTAAAGATTCTTTATGGACCAATTGATTCTGGATATAACAAGGAAATTGAATCGGCTTCATCGCTTTCACCTCTTTTGGAGGATACTGAAGAGCTAAAGGGAAGAGAAAATGAAAAAGAAGAGAAAGAAGGAAGAAAGGGAGAGAAATACAATGGTAATTTGATTAAAGTTGTCACTGAATCTATCGACTTCACGGGACACAATGGTGGATCTATTGATAAGAGCAGGTCTCTGATATTTAAAAAAACACGATCATTTGATTTTGGTGATAACGATGATAAGAAAGTGACTATTGATAACAAAGATATTATGGGGAAAGGTTTGATCGGTGAGAGTCTGCCAGAAATATCTAGGGAGTATGACAAGGTCGTGCAGAATGTTCGAAGATTGGTTGAAGTTGAAGAAGAGAAATTGAGAGTTAATACAAACGAAACTTCTGATTTTGAAAAAGGAATTGCTAAGGAAGCGGAGGAGGATAATTTTAAGATAATCAAAACTGAAGAATCTGGTGGCAGTGAGGAGAGTGGTAGGGTAAGAGATGTGAATAAAGAAAGGACAAAGCAGGATAGCGGAGGAGAGAAAATTTTGAAAAATATTTCAAGAAATGGTGGAATTGAAAATAATTTAAGGAAAAGAGAAGACGACAAAGTTTTGAATATGGAAAATGTCAGTCCACTGTCAGACGCCAAGGAATCCGATACTCGCAAAAGATTTATTAAAATTTCAAGCTCTTTGGAAACAATGAATTCCACTGATAATGAGAATATTGAAAAGATTCAATTTTATCCACTAAAAGGAACTTCTGTGAATTATCAACAAACTACCTTCAAGCCCATCCTGGCCGAGGATCTGCGTAGGAAACTGGAACATCCCGAAGCAGAGGTACAGTATCTGCCAATGGAGTCTCAGAGACCAGGAACGCAGACAGAAAATCAAAATCAGCAGTCGATAGGTGAAGATTTCGAGCCGAGCGAAGAAGATGTCATGGCGGCTGTAAATTTTGGAATTCGAGCTATGAAAAATCTCTACCAAGTCAAAGAACCTGCACTATATTCAATGGGTAAGTCTACTGATAATTATCCATACAAAAAATCTAAAAAAAAATAATAAAAATATTCTTTCATCAATTTTTTAAAAAATCTAGGACTCTTTCTAAGTCCTGACAATCCGGCACGTTACGTAGCAGCTTTCAATGATCAAACACCGGAAGCAAAAGAATTGGCAAAATACGGATACGCCGCCTTGGTTGGTGTCAAAAAGTTTATAAGCAAGTAAGTTAAATTAATCTCGTTAACAATATTAATTTCTTCCAAATTATAGTAAGTTCTTTTTAAGTGAACATTTTTGGGAGTGTGCAAGGAGAAAGCTGTTTGAAGGAAACGCTCACTTAACGAGAGACGCCACTCTTCAACAGTTTTCATCAGAATTAATTTTTCCTTATTTCGTGGCGTTAATTCAAAAGCTCAAGATGAGAGTGTTTGGAAGAGAAACGTTCACTTATCGAACATTCACTTAACGAGAGTCTACTCTACACTATATGCCTTAACATTAAAAATCTTTCAATCTGTTATTTCAGAAATCCTAATATTTCAAGAGGAATAGACATGCTAAGAGCCAATAGACGTTTTTCACTTCAGAGACAGTGTCCTCAGAGAGGAACACCCGAATGTCCTCCAGCTAGTTTGAGATATAGAACAGCCGATGGAAGCTGTAATAATCTTCAAAATTTATGGTGGGGATCTGCCATGTCCACGATGCAAAGGTCAATATCAGATTACATTAATTTTATCAGAATTATTAATTGAAGGGCCGCGTTCTATAATGGGTTACCGTGCTCGGAGGCGGGTAAAAGTATTGTCCAAATAGGTTGGAAATAAAAGTGCGAAATATGATAAACAAAAAATATGTCTGGATCAGGTTCGTTCGGACGAATCCTTTATGTCGAGGCCATTTTTTTGTGCCAAAAAAACTTTTCCAGATAAAAAATAAAAACGTACTTTTTTACGTAAAATAACACGCAAAAAATCAATGTTTCTCAAAACTGAATTTGCGTTTTCTCGAGAAGTACTTGACCGAATCGCTGCAAATTTAAACCACGTGTTCATGACTCATTGGCGGAGCCTATGATTCAGATCAGAATATTGCAGCGCAAAATTGTTGTTAAATATTGTAATAGACAAAAAAAAACGTGTTTTCCATATTTCACCTAGCGAGGAAGTTTTTCATTATAAAAGTCTCATCAATATCACCCCAAAAGTACGGGTCCTTAACGTTTTGCAAGTTTTTAGCAAATTTTGATCGCAAATAATTGAAAATTATTGAAATTCTCGAGAGTTTAACAAAAGTCGGCATTGACGCGCGACGCCAACTTGGCGATCGCGCGCGCGAGGCGGATTCGAACTCTCTCGCCGTCTTCATTGAAATTCATACTTTTTTACTCACGTTATTTTCCTATGATTATTTTACATCCATAAATGCGATTCAGATTTTAGCCGTCTTTACCTTTGCGATTCTTGAAATCATGTCTTGACGCACGGGAAAAACTACACGACAGACTTTTCAAAAACACATTAATTAACGAGTTATTACGAACTTTACTCATCTACTCATGAACTAACATCAAGACATGTTTTCAAGAATCGCAAAGGTAAAGACTTCCTCGCTAGGTGAAATGTGGAAAACACGGTTTTTCTGTCTATTACAATATTTAACAACAATTTTGTGCTGCAACATTCTGATCTCAATCATAGGCTCCTCCAATGAGTCATGAACAGGTAGTTTAAATTTGGAGCGATTCGGTCAAGTACTTCTTGAGAAAACGCAGTTTCAGTTTTGAGAAACATTTATTTTTGCGTGTTATTTTAGGTTAAAAAAGTACGTTTTTATTTTTTATGTGGAAAAGTTTTTTTGGCACAAAAAAATGGCCACGACATAAAAGATGCGTCTGAACGAGTCTCATCCATACATATTTTTTGTTTATCACATTTCGCACTTTTATTTTCAACCTATATGGACAATGGTTTTACCCGCCTCCGAGCGCGATAACCGATTATATTCAATTCAATTGCACCATTTTCATACAATTAATTTAATATACGCAACAATAGATTATTGCCTGCATCTTACGATGACGGAATACAATCAGTGCGGAGATCAGTAACAGGAAAAAGTCTGCCAAGTGCTCGAAAAATATCTGACTTGATTCACGAGGATCGAGACGTTCCAAATCCGTCGATTACACACATGCTGATGCAATGGGGTCAATTTATAGACCACGACATTACAGGTAATAAATTACCTAATCAAGCAAAATAATAAGATTTTACATCAACGTATTTGAATAATTAATTTATTCATTTGTTAGCCACTGCTCAGACCAGAGGATTTAACGGAACAGTACCGCAATGTTGTATCGGTCGTGGAGATGATTTTCAGCCACCGGAATTTATGGTACTTTCGTGGAATATATTAATCTATCTAAATAGAGTCACGTGGTTTACCTTTTTTGTTCTGGAAAAGAATATCTGGTAAATTGTAAAAGTTGAAAAGTTTATTTTAATATTAAATTCACGTCCATTTCAGCATCCAGAATGTCTGCCGATCAGGGTATCACCTAGGGACAGATTCTATAGTCGATTTAATATACGATGTCTTGAGTTTGTAAGAAGTGGTCCAGCACCTAGAGAAGACTGTGGTTTTGGACCTAGAGAGCAGCTTTCCCAGGTGACGAGCTATATAGATGCTTCCACTGTGTACAGTAGCAACGCCAGAGTTAGTGATAGTCTCAGACTATTCCGCAATGGTTGGTTATAATTCTTTAGTTTAGTAATTAGTGTGTCTTTTGATTGGTATACTTACTGTATTATTATTAATTGCAGGACTATTAAAGTATGGCAAACTACAGTCTAGGAAGCCCCTTTTACCTAGACAGAATCTTCTGAATGATCTTTGCCAAAGAGGATCCTTAGCTACTGATTGCTTCATGGCTGGCGATGGTCGTGCTGTTGAACAACCAGCACTTACAACACTTCATGTTGTTTTTCTTAGACAACACAATAGGATTGCCACAGAATTGGCAGCCCTGAATCCGCACTGGAGTGACGAAAAGTTGTATCAGGAAACAAGGAGGATAATAATTGCACTTATGCAGCAGATTACTTACAGAGAATTTTTACCAGTGGTTCTCGGTGAGTCTTATAGAAAATATTGAAAATTAATCCCTCATAGTATCGATTAATTTAAAAAAAGGAAAATTTGGATTTCTTTATTTCCAATTCCATTCTATTTCCAGGTAGGGCAGTCATGGAGAACTTCGATCTAAATATTCATAATAAGGGTTACTTCGATGGTTACGATCCATCGATTAATCCAAACGTAATGAATTCCTTCGCCACCGCTGCATATCGTTTTGGCCATTCCCTTGTCCAGCCAAGTTTTGTTAGATTTGATAGCAGACATCGTCCAATACCAAATAGTATGTCATTCAGTAAATATGTTTTGATACACAGTAATAGATTCTCTAGGTATTTATATCGTTCCTATATTAATGTAAAACTTGATTAATTTCATCTTACTCCAGATGTTTCTATCCATGATGAGTTCAGTAATCCGATAAACCTGCAGACTGCAGGATCAGTGGATAGATTGCTCTTGGGATTGGTAAATCAACCATCTCAAACAAGAGACGAGTTCATAACTGAAGAACTGACGAATCATCTTTTCCAAACACCAAATTTTCCATTTGGCATGGACCTGGCTTCCTTGAATATACAAAGGGGTCGTGATCATGGGATTCCTCCTTATGTGAACTGGCGCGAGCCATGTGGTCTCAGTCCCATCAGGAACTGGGAAGATCTGAAACGAGTGATGCCGACATCTTTAGTTAGAAAGTTTTCGCAGGTTTATGTGTCTGTGGAGGACATAGATCTGTTTCCTGCTGGACTCTCCGAGTTTTCCGTTCCTGGTGGCCTCGTAGGACCCACCTTCGCCTGTATAATCGCTCAGCAATTTAGCAGTCTACGAAAAGGAGACCGTTTCTGGTTTGAAAATCCAGATGCAGAAAACAGCTTCACTCCTGCGCAGCTACAACAGTTGAGGAGAGTCACGTTGTCTCAGATTTTGTGTAAAACAATGGATAGCATTGACACCATTCAGCCATTTGCCTTCCTGATTGCTGATGACTTCAGGAACGGTAGATTGCCCTGTGAGAGTGCACTGATTGGCAATCTTGATCTGAAACCTTGGATAGAGAGAATCTCTGGAAGAACAAACAGCCGGGAAGATGCTGAAGGTATCTCTGCTGAGTCGAAGAACAACGAGAAGAGCTTTTTTTCTATCTTCAAACCAATCAAGACTAATATACATCAGCACAATAAGATCGCCGTAAAGCGTCCTCTGGGCTCACATGAGAATCTCACTATTGTTGTTCAAAATAATGCTGTCAACTCACCGGTGTTTGTGAACGATGCTTTTTCAGGAAGCAACTTTCAACTTACACAGCAGACAACACCTGGCTCACAGAAACCTAGTAAACCATCTCCAGGATATGGAAGTTTTGGCAGTACCAGTAAACCGTTCCATCAAGGAAGTTATGGTCAATCTGAAATTCCATCAGGGATACCAAGGCCTATACAGAGTCATCGTCCAAATGGACCATATATCCCACACAGCTTTAACGATCCCAGTAATCCAAATCCTCCAAATTATGGATTTGTCACAAAACCTCTTAGTGAACATATATCCAGTGATGTATTTTTTGACTCTCTTACAACCTCTACCAGCAGTCCAACTCTTTACACCTACTACACGACATTCAAACCTAGACCTACAAGACCTTCCAAACCTGTTAATCAGCACGATGATCCCAAACCAGGATATCCACAAGGTATCGGTTATCAGGATGAAATTTCGAGACCACTCTACGGAAGCTCTAGACCACCTCACGATAGTTCTAGACCAATTGGAGGATCATGGTCATCCAGTAAACCACAGTATGATAGTCACAGTCATTCACCAGGTACTTACCCGACATGGACCCATAAACCAGTGTATGGTGGATGGAGTTCTGAAGAATCCGGGTCCAATAAACCAATCAGTCAAAGTGAATCTCATGGTTGGACGAATATACCATCCTATCAAAACAGACCTAGTGGTCGACCCACGATACAGAGTGATCTAAATAATTGGCCAGAAAATCTAAATGGACAGAATAAACCAATTCCATCAAGACCTCAATATTGGTCTGAATATGGAGATTCTACAACAACAAGATATCCATCATCAACAAATAGGTATCCATCATCAACCAGCAGATATTCATCCACCACAAATCGATATCCAAGTAGCAGTTTTTACTACGATCAAAACTTCCAAATACAAAATGCTCAGGAGCACATAAATCCGCGTCCGTTGAAAACACAGAGTGTCACCATCGTAACGGAAACGGATGAGGCTGTTCATTACACTGAAAACAAACATTACGCTTCCGGAAACAAGAACAATGTCAAGATTGAAATTCCAAGGCCGCTGATAGCCGAGCACAAGGACGATGAAGTCGAACTGTTCAAGAGAAATGAGCGTAGACGACCTGGACAGTATTATTACGAAAAAAATGTCCTCCATCGTTATCCTGACATGACGTCAATTAATCAAACAAATTTTAATCAGAACAAAACTCAATATTACTATCATGAAAAAAATGACGATTCGATTCCGTACAAGAGCGATGATCAGCATATGACGAATGACGATGACGAAGACGAGGATGTTCCGTTGCCTGACTTACTTGATGAGAATGATGATGATCAATCGTACCAGGGTAAAATAATGATTGATAGTAAATATCAAATTGAGCATTTAAATGACAACAGGCAGATGCAATTTTCGGTAAATTCTGTGACTAAAGCCCACATTGTTCAAGAAGAGGTCAAACTTACTACTACTGCTACGATTATTTTGGACGATGATGATAACAACGATGGTTCGAAAGATCAAGCATCCGAAGATTATAATAATTATGAAGCTGATGGCGATCTCAAAGGAGCTTATTCTGATAATATCAGGAGCGTTATTAAGTATTTTGACAGGTAATTCTCAAGAAAGATTGTCATTGAGATACATTTATTATAATTAATTATATCTGTGATACTTGATTCTTGAAATTGATTATATTTTTATTCAAATTCCAGATCAACGCAGCGCAACAAAATTTCGAAGACGACGTCGAGTGTCGAAGACTCAAAAATGGCGTCGAGTGAATTCACGAGTGCCAAGGAATCGTCGGATAACGTTAGAAGACAGGGAACTTAAGCTTCGCCGATAGTCTTCCTGTTTCAATGACTGTTAAATCGTAGAACATTATATATTAATTTAACTCCAAGATTACCCGTACATAATATTAATTAGCTCGAATATTCGTTGTCTGCCAGTGATCCGTGATCAATAGAAATAACTATCAATCGATTAATCGCATTCCTAGCATAGCTGTTGTCTCATGAAAATACTGAGAAGCAACCCAGAGTCGAATTATTATTTATTTTCTTACTTCTAGACACTTCAATATTCCTATGTATCTCATTACTACTTATCTGGAGTCCGACCTGATTTATTATTTCGAAAGCAACTTCGTACTGCAAACGTAATCATTTTCGAGAGCAGCACTCGAGTCAAAGTGTCTAAGTACATACTAGAGATAATTGCCATTGCGAATTCTGTGAAATCAGCAACGAATCTCCTATTGGAAAATTCCTTTTGGATGGAGTGGCCATCCAAGACATGTAGATAATTTAATCAGGTTTATATAATGTTCATAAAAATTCCAATAACATAACTACCAGTAGCAATAATTAGGCATAGTACAGCAATCAGATTTACTTGACTTCCCTGTAAAAAGAATTTTATAAAGCGTTTATAATACGAAAGAAATATTCTTCGCGTCTACAACAATGAAAGATGTATTTGTTATTTACAATTACGAATATTAATAATATAATTTTTATTATAATATTTTCACTCGTGTCCGACCTACTACCAGACTTTAGAAATAGTGTTAGTACTTCCTGACCAAAGTACCACGGTCTGACAGTAAATATAGACTGGTGCAGCTTGCTCGAATTATGCTCGACACGTCGCAGCAGCTTCTGTTTCTAAGCAAATAATATCATGAAAATGGCCTAATTGAACTCGTTGCTCCAAATCTTGTATTACAGCTGAGAGCAGGAGAGAGAGGGAGAGAAATAGTCGGTGAATGTTTTAATGAAAAAAGGGAGAAAAAATGGGACATCCCATATGACGTCCATTACGTGTGCTTTTGTCACGATTCCTTTTTGTCCACGTACACATATAATGCAGCTCTCGTTGCAAACGTTGCATTCCTCTATGCAACGTTAGATGCACTTTTTAAAGTGTTTTATATTCTA
This sequence comes from Trachelus troglodyta, assembly GCA_030142635.1. NCBI lineage: Eukaryota > Metazoa > Arthropoda > Insecta > Hymenoptera > Cephidae > Trachelus > Trachelus troglodyta. The sequence goes on along the minus strand of JARQTJ010000550.1, from coordinate 429,765 downwards.
CGTGTATAACTTTGTGCATGTATAAAGTCGACGCTTCGTAGTCGGGTGAGTTGTGTATAAAATAATGAATTTTTAACTATGAATTTATTTTATACTGATTAGCCTTAACAGAGTTTCACATGTTACTCTATGTGAGACTAGTATTGATTTTCAAAAAAATTTAAACTTTGAATAATAGTTATTCGTGAATATTATGAATATATTGATTTTTTGGAAATTGCATCATGCTCTTTTTTTAATATACAGGATTTTTTAAATTTATATTAATCATTGAAATCTTAATGTATTTTCACTTGGAATTCAAGTCATTTGAATTTGTCTCAGTGGAATTCAAAGAGCGTAGCCTAGTTAAGAGAACTTTGAATCTTCCTCGAAGTCTCGTTGACGAGTGTCGACTATTTTAAGATCCGCAAGTTTCTGACTCACGAGTCAACGAACGATGCATAAATTGTTACGTTCGGAGAGACATTTGGTGTCGAAGATGCAGGATGGAATTTCAGGAAATTTATCGCGTAAGAATAGTTTTTTTATAAATCACGATAGTGATGTCACGTAACAGCGAATCATGATATACATATAAGAATCTTTTAAACAAAATCATTTGCCAACGATAATAATTGCTGACAGACCACTACTGATTGAATAATATGGTTTAGCACGATAATGCTGGATAAGCACGGATAACGTATTATCATTGAATTGTATAGATTGTTCAATATATTAGCCACCATGTCGAGTGATTGGATCGATTTGATGCCAAATAAAAAGCATAAACGGTTTATATTAGCTGTGATATTTTTAGAATTATATTTTCATATCAATTCTCATCATAAAAATCGATAAAAGTACCAGACGATTTTTTTATAATCTGATAGTACACATTTATAAATTATACAGGTATAATGAAAACAATAGAAGAAAAAATTATAATTATTTTTTCATATCTCTGCATTTCCATAGATTATCGATTTTAAAAATTCGTCGTCCACGTGCACGTACTTTCGTGAAATTTCGTTTAACCCAATTATCTCCAGTAAATTCCTGTCGCGCGGATACGTCAGGCCGTGCGATTTCGCATATGATTTATCTTTGAAAACGGAGTCGAATGTCGTACAAGTAGAAACAAGTTCACGCTGTCTGAAACCTTTCACCTGGTCGAAAATTAGAAAGCCGTTAGAGCAGCCATTGCTCTCAAAGGCGCAGGCGCACCCTCTTTTCCTCGAGGGATAAATTTACTTAAATATTCAAACGAGGAAGATAGTTGGTGCGTTAAGGAAAGATCAAAAAATGATTTATGCTTCAGGCTCTGCTAACCGATGCGCGTAAACACTTGGCTCGAGAATATCGCTGCTTCTGGTTTACGGGGTCAGCTGTGAAGAGCAAAAGGAAATTCAAGCCGGTCGAACGATCGTAATGCAGTTTTCGATGTCACGACCTGGTTTTGTACCACGCGCTTCGACTTATCTGGAGACGGCAAGGCGTCCGTGGCGTCGGGACGCAATAACAGGTTAGTCTATCATTTAACTAATTAAGTTTAGCCAGAGATGCTGTTGCGACTCGTGAAAGCCAATCTGGCACAGGTGGAAATAAAAAGAAATTCAAGGATAGAAAAAATAGAGAGGTTAGGACTCGTTACGCAGCTATGGACAAGTGCTCGTCTATTTTTGTGTAAGTCAGCCTTTTTATTTTAACCTGCGAAAGTTTAATGCTCTGGCTTAGACACGCCTAGACAAGGATTCATTAGGTGAGACTATTTGGAGGCTGCTTCGTAGTAATTCTTTAAAATTGTAGCTGGTAAGGAATGGCCGTAGGCTGCTTTGATTAACAGCTTCGCTGTACGTTATAAGCGTCAGCCCAATATGAAAAACCACTAAAACGTAGGAAAAAGAGAGTTATTAACCCCCAGAGGGTCATAACCATTAGTATGCATCACGGCTTGGTACATGATCCCACCTACATATTAAATCAGCGAGCAGTAGCAATGGTAAAAATGCAATTCGTGAAAAAATCGTAATTACCAGTCTGAGACATTGCAATTAAGGTTGTCTCACAAAAATTCTCTGGATTTTATTAATTTACTATGCAAGCTTTTGATGTTCCAGAGCTCATCAAACATTATGCATCGTGGTCAACAAAGCAGGACTTTGAGATTTTAGGCTTTCGCGGCGAATATTACCATTAATACCTCATGGTTTCCGGATGGAAGCCGCATCTGTGTTCAGCTTCGTGCCGACGTTTCGCAAACGTTTCAGTCTACATCATCAGGGCTAGGAGGCTCCGATACTGAAGCTCCCTGTTGTCAGGAAGTCTTAATATACCTATGATTGCTCATGCGGATCAGTGCTTCAGCTGATCATAAGTTGTTTAGTTGATCAGCTGATCAGTTTAAAAAACCGGGAGGACGATGTGCCAAATGGGGTTTACTTGATATCCTCGATCCCTGTTAAGGTTTTTGGGTGTTTTAGTATCTCTAGACCTTCGCGGTGTTTTCGGACGAAGTAATCTGTAGAACTAGCTAGCATTTCTGTCTTTCCATATTCCACTGAATGTCCAGTGACCATCCAATGTTCAGCTAGGGCAGATTGAGAAAAATTACCGTATTTGGTACACCGTTGATGTTCTTTGACCCGTGTACTAATCTTTCTCCCGGTTTCACCTATGTACACTTTTCCACAGGAGAAAGGGATTTTGTATACTCCTGGGGCACTCAGTGGTGGTCTACGGTCTTTCGTGCTAGGAATTATTTGTCCAATCTTCTTTGGGGGTTTGAATATTGTACGGATGTTATGCTTCCGTAGCACCTTGCTGATGCGGTCTGTTGTACCTTGAAGATGCGGTAGAGCTACGATTTCGAGATGTTCCTGTCGTTCGGCTGGTTCATTGGAAGATGGGGATAGATTTTTATTTTGTAGCTTACGTAATACATGGTTAATTTGTTTAATTATAAGCATATTATAGGATATTAATCAAAGGTATATTAAGATTTTCTGACAACAGGGAGCTTCAGTATCGGAGCCTCCTAGCCCTGATGGTGCAGACTGGAACGTTTGCGAAACGTCGGCACGAAGCTGAACAAAGATGCGGCTTCCACCCGGAAACCATGAGTATTAAAGCAGGACTTTGTTTTCAAAAAAGATTGCTCTTATGATCAACTACAAGAGGATACCACAAACAAAGAAAAATCTTTAAGCATCAAGATAATAAATAACTATCATCAATAATAATCTTTTGTAATATTTCAAATAATACCGCCAGTCTACGACTTCAAAGTCCCAGCACAGTGCGCATGCGCGTCGGAGCAGGAATGGCGATATCGGAGCAGCAAGAAAAACTGGACGTGTACTGTATCTACGAGCTGGTAGTGATGAGAAGAGCAGGATCAGCCGCGAAGTTGGGGAACGCTGGAAAAGGAATGCTCGAAGTATATGTTGTAATCGTAAGAGTGGGGATAGACAGTTCAGATTCCATCGTTCCGAACGGCCGAGCATAGGAAACGTTGGACAGTCGCTGGCGGCGCGTCCCGGGCGCTAGTCGCTACGATGTTCTCTTGGTGCGTTCGTTTCAATGGCCTCCCAAGGCTCATCCTTGGCGCGCTCGCGTTCATCCTCATCTCGTACCCGTTTAGGGTCCAGTGCAAGGATGACTTTGCCTCGCGGATGCTCGACATCACGGAAGATATGGATGAACAACTCAAGGAGATAATGACCTCCCAGGTCGTGACGTATTCGACGATCAACAAGACAGGACTACCCTACAACGCCACCACCAAATTCAACCCCAAGGGTATGGGACAGCTGTACAATGTGACGAATATGTTCATCGATTTCGTGCAGAGCAAGCAAGCCTACCCCGAGGGTAAGTCCAAGTGTTTACCTTAGAGGATTGAAGCATTGTTTCCTGTTTAAAGACCAGAATTTGCTGTCTAAGGATACGCCCTGCGAAGGTATCGCGCGAAATGAAAATGGCCGGCTCGTTGTTGGTAAACAGATCGCTGTCAAAACTACCCAACAAAATCGATCGCGTCTACCTACACTCCCCCTTCAGCAGCCCCATCAGATTTCGTTAAACATTTTGAATATTCTGCGTCGTAAATCTTGAGGTTTACTATAGTGTAATGCTTCATTTTTCTTCTATTGCATTTCGTGGGACTCCTCTTCCTCGTATTCCTCTTCGTGTCTGTTTCTTGATTAACAGTGACTCAAGCAATCGTTGACAGATACACGACCACTGAATAGTCTACTATTCTGATACCCCGATGGGACATGTTTTTCACAATTTATTTCTGGCTTCTCAGTTCCCTACGTTTACGGAATGCACAGTGATAAACGTCTTTACTAAAGTCGATGTGTAGGAGTCCGTTGGTCCTTGTAAGAATGGCTTATCTCAAGCGGTATCTAATCCTTAGTGATCTCACCGAGAAAAGCCTTTCTGATTGCATTGACTTATCTTTTATCTTGACTTTTCCTTTTGCTCACTACGTTTAAAACGGAAGGCCGATCGATAACGGAGAACAACAGCATTATTGACGTCGAACAAAGGGATGCTCACGTTTCTTCTAGCTTCCTATTACCATTCTCATAGTCGATGCGCTGCTTATCTGTAGCTCAAGAATTTTCAAAATTTATTCTTTTTTTAACGAATATCTTGTCTGTTGGTGGTAACCATTTTTGACCAACTTCTTTCTTCTTGGATACGAGAGTAACAGCTGTTGCCACGGACATCAATTTTATTTTATTATCCCTGTATGACACGGAGAGAACGTTGACATTTAATCACCTCGTTCCAATGGTTCACATCGATTTTTTTCACCCTTTTCCTCCTTCATCATGCTTTATCGATTCACGTTTATCGGCTCGACTGAAACTATCGCGGCTTCCGTCGCGACAGCGTCGCCAACGAATTTATGAAATTAAATGTGAAAATTGACAAGTTCGAAAATTTTTTTAAAATACCACGATTAAGATTTTACATTAATTATTACTGACCTCACGATAGTATTTTTGTTTTTATCGGTAGTCGTAACATTTTATTTTTTATACGGCTAGTCATGATTAATTTTCATACACAAGTCCTGCACTGTGATTACAAGGTCTTATTTATTTCTGATAACATTATACAGTGCACTCTTTTACTCGGAAGTAAAGTGTTCCTCGAATGCCTGGTAACTGATAATAAACCTACAACCAACCAGTTATCTTTTCCCTCGGAATCCTTTGGTTTACCCTGGAAAAACGATTGTGTCTCCCGGTCTTCTTCGGTTAAATGAATTTTACGACGTCGTACCAGCCGGCTCTTCCGGCATTTCAACGGAATGGCTTCAACACCCGCGCAAAAGAATTTTTCGCATTTCCACAGGATTTCCGGCAGTTTTTCCCCACGAACAAAATACCATTCCCATACGCTTGGTAAACTTTTTTTTACCGCTGAAATAAAACTGTAATATTCATATAAAGTTTCCCGTTTGCGCAGAAGGTATCATTTTTTTAAAGCAAACACAAGATTCCTACTTTTTCCTTAAATCCACTAATTACTACTTGAGTCTCGCTTATTACAATATCAAGTCAGATACTATTTATATTGCAATGAATATTCTTTTTAAAGAACTTATCTTTATATTGCGCTACAAGATTTTCTCATCCTCACAAATAAATAAAATGTGTAGTATGAATTTTTTTCATTCGATCAAAATACCTAGAGTGCCAATACTTTTGACCGCTACTGTACGTCGAAATTATACTCGAGTATTTATAGCTCTTTTATTTATGCACATTGTGTGTCTCCTAGTATTATATAGGTATATACTGCCATATGTATCCTAGCATATAGAAACAATTGACAGTACCTATATACATATATATGTATACATATACACATATATATAAACTTGTCCCATATTTCGCACAAGTGCATAGCTTGCACCGGTAATCGAAACGATTCATCATTATTGCATTGATGGAATTCGATAAAGCAGTCAGTGCAAGAAATTCTTTTTTCTCGTGATACAACTTCTAAGAATATATAACTACGTTGTACGAGTAAGAAATGCAAATAAAAGATCGTAATAAAAATTGTATTAGATAAAGAGTCCTCGCGATAGAACGACAGATAAGGAATGACTAATTTTCAATCGTAATACGTTCAATTATTTGTACGTTTTCCGCATAATTTATAGGAATTAAAAAGAATTCTTATCACTAACCAGTCGGCTGATTCAGTATCAAAAAATTCTATACATCCTTTGTTGTCAAAATCCATAATCTATATCAGTACGCGTTAAAGTACCGTTGCACTGCAGTCTAACTTATTTACAGTCAATAGCAGTTGGCACTATTGTTGCACGTATATGAGACCTACTGGTTTCCATTTTAGATATCGATTAATCGAATTTTTAGTGATACGATACGCAGTTGGTCGAACGTACCGGGAATGTGACTGGAACGATTAATCATTTCGCGAGAAGAATCGAAATCGATATCGACGGCGTTTTCCCGAATCGATTATCATTAGGACCATGTCAGTTATTGACGACGCTGGGGTCAATACGCGTTTATTAAATCGTTGAAAACTTCATGGCCATTGACAATGAAACACAAAGGCTAATTCATTCGGGCGTGTCTAATCCTCTGTAGGAAATCAGTGAAGCGAAATTACGTCGTTGGAACGAAACGACTCATTACTTAGTCCCGACTCTTCAATTTTCTACCAATCATAAGATACTGGAGGACATTGATATTGTTGATTGACAGAGTCACTGGTTCTTTGTCAAGATTAATTAAAAATTATAAAGTTTCTGGGACAAAAAGCTAGTCATTTCGTACTTACGTTAAAGGTATAAGTTAGGTTAAGTTCTGAATGACACTAAAGATCAGTGCGTGATTATGGTAACCCTATAATATTTCTATTATCTCGAGAGGGTACAGTTTCCATCGAATTACTGTTACGCAATTATGTAGGTCTACCCTCGCGCCACGCCAGTGGCGCCATCTACGCATTAGAAATGAACCTTGAGGGTATCGAGGGTTCGCCTGTTGGACGTGGTACAAAAGTGTACCCGATTAGACAGGGTAACTGGGCTGTGTCGTTCATGCGAATCCTTTGTCACAGCAGAGTTAGATAATATACATATATATATGCGTGACTAATATGTACGAAGAAAATTGTTTTTGTCCCCTGTTTTCCCCTTACTCACGGTTCTTGCGCTCTAACCTAACTCGACGCTTTCGACACTCACTCGCGTTATGCGCCAGTAAACTCCGCTTAATATAAAAACTTAAATAGACAAAAAATGTACCAGCCACCAAGGATACCGTAAGAGGAAGGTTAAAGTCAAAACCAGAGTGGCACTTGTTGCGAATCCACTGAAAAAATTCCCTATGAATAATTCATACCCAGTTCGGTATAATGATTTTGAAAAAATTGCCAACTACCGTACACTCCGTGAAACGTAACTCTGTCGTATACATCCATAACCTGAATTCAAATCTCAACCGTCGTTTCGCAACTGAAAACACAGCACAAGTGATTGGTCGAGGGGGATACAAAAAAGATAATGATGATTAGATCCAGGATGACTGTATCCAACCTTTAGCAACTGTCAATTCAACTATCACCGTCACTTATAGCCACTACGAAATTCCTCGGCTGGCGCTGGCAGCCAACATGGCGGCGAACGAAAAGCGGATACGCCGCATGCTGAGAGTTAATCATCGGTTAACAGCGCGCTGAACCCGAGTTTATGCCGGTGATTGTACACTCTATATGTATATATACAAACATCACGTACTCATGTGTGCACAAGAATATCACATATGACCGAGTGTCCATTGCGCCTTTGCGATTCTCATTGGTACGTCCGCGCGAATATGCACCGACGTTGTAAACACGTCGTCGTCGAATTCTCGCAGCCCAACTTCACGGCGTTTCTATACCCCGACCACGATAATAACGACTAACCAGCATCGCCACTTTATGAACTTAGCTTTAGACTGGCACGTAACTAAAGCTAAATTCATTCGACTGGAATAATACTCAGACCTTTTGCCTACGGAATATTTTGTCCTTCGTACGTTGGATATCCTGCGCTATAGTCCGTATCTGTATACCTGCTGTCTAGGTATAGTTTAATCTGTTTCTCCGTAATACTTGTATCTACGGATGGCTATTGTATTAGCATATAGTACGATTACTAGCAATTCCTGTACTGCTGCCTATCTCTCTTGTATGCACTAACCGGAATAATCCTCGCCGCAGCCTTTCATGTGTATCTGAAACATATACATATAGGGTAATATAGATATACTTATCGTCTAGACTGTCTAGTATGGCTTTGTGTGTTATGTATGTAGAGGTTAGGCGCAGTGACAGTTGAATGACTCGAGTTTTGTCAGATAAAATCGATGAATGACCGAATGAATCTTCTAGGCATTTTATCACGGGAAAACGGGAATATGTTATCATTGGCTTTGATTGGTATGGATTGAGTGGATTTTTGTTGAGTCATCTGTGAAGAAGTATACACGTGTATATATGTATATATATATTTGAATGAATTACGTTGTGGTATATGTATTCTCAAATGGTTCTTCTTGAATGCTCGGCAGCTGCATGACGGTAAATAGAACTGTTAGGCTAATACACGTAATAAAGGCAATACGCTGGATCAGGTTGCGTCAGGTTAGGTTTGATTTTATTGGTGATATATATATAGGTATAGTCTAGTAACAGTTTATTATTAGTAATTTACGTGGGGCTTCTTCGTTTGTTTGTTGGTGACGTAATTTATTGTCGGGCTGGATGATTCTTTGTTTTTTAATAGTGGATAAGGATTAAGGCTGATTTTCAGTGCAAAGTCGGATCGTAGCGAGAGGTGTCGCTATTGCTAGGTGTTCGATGTGCTGGGTGCATTGCGTGGCAGACTGGACAAGTATTTATTCATTCTTCTGAAACATGGCGCGCAAAGTAACGGCTTTTGCGGTCCGTAGCTAACTTCACGATTAACTACGACACAATGTGACGCTTCATTGTTTCTTACGCGTGGGGATGCTTGGGTGGTGTGACTTGCGGGAACTTTACGCAACTGATCGTCCTTGCAGTCGTATAGTTTGAATATCTTTTGTCGATTATGTACAGTCTGCCAAAAAAAAATATTGGTGTGTGGTCTTATCGCAGAGATTTGTGTTGACAAATTATACTTGCTGGCGTATAAGGTTCTTCCTCCATGTTTGTGGATATACTCATGTCGTTTGCAAGGATGATGGATTTTATTTTTGATTCCATATATAATATCCAGCTTTCCTCGACAGTTCTCACCGCACGTCTGTTCTGCTGTTGTGCCTCTTCTGCAGGATTTTATTTTTTGGTTCCATGCTGAATCAGGAACGAGTTTTTGCGAGATGGGGATAGGGTAGGTTTTTCACGAGCAGGATCGGGTTCTGTAAAAGGAGGAGACGTCGCTGTCCTCTGCCGTTGATATAAGTCTTGGGTACAACCACAAACCTCCTGGAATCCTTTCCCAGGTCGCGATACAGTGTCGCGCGGTGCAATATGGTTTTCGAAAAATACGCCCCTGTCCTCGTAGACGGTTACCACGTGCACGAGTAGTTTTGGGAAAAATTTGTAATATATTTTTGACACAAGCATCCATCCCCGTGTGTTCTATATTTCTTAGTAAGTGCATTTTGACTTCCACCGGTTGCGCTGACTAACTATAATTTTTGTAATTTGGAATGAAATTCAATTTTCACATACCTGTGGTTCAAGTACGACTACATCGTTGACGTATATAATATTTTCTAGGTCAAGGGTTAGTTCCTCTGACGATACTACAATTTGGTATCAGTGTACAGTACCAGTAAAATCTTAGTAATAAAACTTTCTTCATCCGTAGACAGACGCCTCGCGCGGCGCTCGAATGGGAAATTTCGTCGGGACGCTTAAATATGCACAGGGCGATGCATCCGGCGCGACGCTCCTGAACTCTTGTCACTTATACTGTCTCTAGATCCTAAGTCTCTTGGATCCCTCCGCACAGGCACTAGTGCACTATGGGTAGGCACGTATGTGCACAGCTGCAATCTAATACGAATGCACGTAGGTATTAGAAGCCACGTGCACACCAAACACGTGTGTCATGTGTGTACGGGAGAGTATATGAACTTATTTATGTGTAACACTATAGGTACTTTATATATGTACACTGCGGCATCGTCGACGTCTCTCGTCAATTTCGATAAGATGTCCCGGCGTCTAGTTTATCCGACGCTGCCGGTCGGTGACCTCGTTAGTAATTAATCCAGGTTTATTAATAATCGAACCCACTACGATCAGCTATAATCGTTTCGAAGACACTCCTCGTTGAACCACTTAGAATTCATTGGTGGCTACTGTGGGACTCTTCTGAAAGAGAGAGAGAAGTTAGGTCAGGTGTGCAAGATTACGCCTTGAAAGACTGAAGCGTTAATGAGGCTATAACGGGTGACTCAATGGTACCCGGAGAGCTGGTTGTATTTCTAGTAATACTGGAATGGTAAATTATACATGGGTGTCGATATCTACATATTTTTATCGGGAGAAAGGTATTAAGGGGGATGATTTGACTCTCCTATTGAATATTTTTACTGACCTATCAATATGACGACGTAAACTAGAATAGCTTTGGTTTACTTTTCACCATATTGCTAAGCGGTTGGCATATTTACATTGTGATCACCACTATTTTGGCTCTGCTCGTTTTACGTCTTTTGACGATAAATTCGTGGCGATTCTTCTTTTTCGAAATTTTTGGTAGGGACAATTGATATGTAAATAATCTGGGTTAATTTGAGGTAGTAGTATTTTTGTTAGGAATGCTTACAGCTACGAAGACCACATCACTTCTGTCTCGTTATTCATATTGAAATGGACCAGTCACATCGGCCCCGTTGAATCACGTAGTCCTGCCCGTTATCCTCTTACGTTTCGTATTTCTTTCCGAGAAGTTCCTGTTGATGGAACGGATGAGCTAAGATATTTTTTTGCTCTTTTTCTAACTTTTTTTCAATGCTTATTCATGAACCTAACTGTGCTCGATGGACCCTGTCGTGACGCGGAACCTCATACTTTCCTCCATTTATTACGGTATCGTCTTCAATCTGTATTTGGATTATAATACGATTAGACCGTTGTCGGTCTTTTGTTTATTGTCGTATTCGAGAATCATGTTTGAATACAATTTTCAATATGACTCGCGTAGCCCCTTTTGGTCACTAACTGGTCTTTATTGTTAAGGGAATTTTCATCTGATTAATAAAGAATCTAAGCGAGGGGCATATATTGTATATACATTTATATTGTAAGGCTTGTACGTAATGTATAAGTATATACCCATACAGTACAATATCTATATACCCTGTTTTTCAGAAATTTAACGTCGTAATTTCTTTCGGAAATTCTTCTCTCATTGGCAATGATCACCAGTGACGTAAACCCTTCGATTTTTATGTTTTCACTAATTTCCTTTGTCGCAATCACGTACGCGTGCGTAAAACCAGTCGAGAGTCAATAGGCCTTTCGCCTTTTTCTCCCTCGAAAGTCAAAAGTACGACAGCCCCACGCAGAGCCAACGGTTGTCAAGTCTGTCACGCGATATTACAGAACGGACGCCACCATAACCTCAAAATTCACGAGTCTCCCCGATGCGGTGCAAGTTTCACTCATGCACGAAACTTTTCTCGACTAGCGTCGGTGTTGCCGTAAACGGGGAATAACTTTGTGCAAAACTTTCGAATTCTCACAAAAACCGAAGCCACCCACTGAATCACGGCCTTCATTCAACAATGTCAACGGCCGCTACGAATTCGTCACATTCCAACGGAAATGCGTTCAACTAACGCGTTCCCATTTTTTGTAATTTCACTCCGTAATTAGGTAGACTCATTAGGTGACTTAGTATATACCATTCCGTGTCAGTGGATCGTCCATTCGTGGACAATATTCACGAAAGCACTAAGCAAATAAAGGGACTAGATTCTCAAAAGGACTTCGTGTCATTTTCACTGCCAACTGTATTCCTCTTGTTTGGGTCTGCACGTGCACGTGCGACCCTAGTCCAAACAATGACTGGCGTAGTAGCAAGCGGGACGCTATACCACGAATCCAAGTCAAAACCATAGTTACACGTTGCTACGGCTTACATCGCAAACTCGATAATTATACAGAAAATTAACTTTTCCACACTGGCATTAATTACACTGACAATTAAGAGCACCATGCAGCCTCGAAGCTTTCAGTGTTTTTTTTTGTGTAGGCGTACCGGTTATGCCGAACAAATACGTACTCACACACAAATACTCCAATACGAATACTTGTAAATATAGGATTAGGAAAGGTGATAGATGGGTAGTCTTGAACCGGCATTGCAAGCGGACAGAAATATAACGTGGGCGCGAGAAGTATGCCTGAAATATTAATTAAGAAGGTGGTGATTTTATATATTCCTCTTCTTTCCCTAAAATTTATCCGGACCAAGCAGTGAGAAACGGTCCTCTCACATTTGGATCTACAATTTACGAATCTAGTTGTCTCGTCTCCCTGTTCCTGTCTCGGTCGACTCTGCCGTCGAACAAAGAGTCCAGATGGAAACAGCAGGGACCACATGTGGGATTTCGAAAAAGGCGTTACCATGAATTTAAACTAATCGTAGCAGACAGACACTCGCGACCACTCGTCTAATGACTGTTTAACGGATTGGATTAATTGACGCCGAGGAACGCGTTCAGCGGGGCCACCGCAGGTCGTCGGAATACGTGAGTCATGGCTAATGAGAAGAACCAGTCTAGCAAGCTGGAAGGCGTCAAGTATTATTATGTACAAGGGACGTAGGGCAAAGACTGTATAACAGAATTTCTCTAGTTCAGCCAGGTAATACAGTTTGAATATGTTCGTTAGAATATACTGAATTGATTTAAGTGCAGCTACACTCACTGTACTGTTGCACCAGTGTAGTTTTTGACTGTAGTGAAGTAACCAGCGTGCGAACATCCGGGATATAATTTTGTACGTCATTTTGGTTTTATTTCTCGGTGGCTTCTCTTGGCCATCGACGTTTTGTTTGAGAAAAAGGATTTTTTCTGGAAATTTTATCCTCCTTTTTGGCTGTGCAACCTTGTAGGTCCTCACCACGTGCTACGACACATGGGACTTTTTTCTACTGTCCTCTGCTGTATGTATCTGCATGATAACATGTGTAGGGTCGAGGATCGTCCACATGTTTTATGTTTTTTTATTATTATCTTTTTTTTTATATTCTCGCATCCTCTGTAGATTCGCTGTGTATATTTTAGCTTGGTTCTTAAAAATTATTATTCGTAGGTTCTACGCTTCCTTCCGGTGGGACCAGGCAGTCCTTGACTGTCGTACGGATATACCGGGTGATTAAACTGGATCGATGAAAAAGGGAGATCGATTGGTAAACTGTTTGTTACAAATAGATCGATACTTTATATCGATAGGATCGAATGGTTTTTTCTCGACTTTTCGAGGTCGCCATTCGCTCCACGGTGTCGACTTTAGTTTTATGTGAATGACCTCATCTTTTTTTTGGGGGGAGGGGGGAGCTAAATTTTTTGCTCATTGTTTCATTTTCACAGAATGACAAATTGTTTCGGACGGAATCGACAGAACGATTTTACTTGTTTTTGGCGCAACCTTTTTCTTCTGTTCACGCGACACGGAAAACACTCGTTTGTTCCCTTCTTCTTGCACAGAGCCGGGATCGTTAATTTCTCGAGAGTGCCGTTAGACCGTGTAAAACGTTCCTAGTCGAGATACTTACACTAGATTATCTGGATACAACGGCACAGGTTGCCTATGTAACGGGTGTCCAAAAGAATCACACAAGCAGTTCCCGCTTAGCTTCTTGGAAATCTGACAAATTTTTTCATACCATTACGATCATCACTCGGACGGAAATATGGTGGAATTGCACGGCTCACACTACTTGACACGCGATCAGTTTATTTTGATCCATGATATACATAGCTGATAAGCATTGACATATAATGACATAACCCAGTATCGATGAAAAGCCTATATAGATAATATTTGCTATTTCGTGACGTACTGATACCGTCACCTCAACGCATACCCTGTGACCGTTTTATAAGTTAAACATTTTTTTTGTATTAAAGCAAAATAAATCGTATACCCTTCTATAAATATGTATTTATGATATTGTGTAAGATATACAAAAAAATTTTTTATTCTCAAAAATAGTTTCTGCGATAACTTCAGTGTTAACGAACTGCAAGTTAATTGAACGAAAACCAGACTTAGGTCATCCGCAATCGATAACGCTTCTCCCTATCACTCTTTCTCGTAACTCGCGATGAAAGTGCAACGAACGGCAGAGGAAAGAGACCGAGCGCACTGGTGGAACACGCAATCCGTGCATCATACATATATACACCCTTGGCAATACTGCATGACGTCAGCGTAACAGCGTAAAACGTAACAGCAAACGGAACGATCGAACGATCGTGCTCCAGGAGTAAGTAAAAGAGCTGCTGCTGCTGTGGTCTCTCGGATTCGTGCCGGAACAATCGACCTACGCGATTCCGTCACGACTTGGTGCAGCTACGTGGGATGCGGTAATGACTTTCTACAGTGCAGGTCCGTGACACAAAATTGGCCTTGCCGCTTAGGCGTTGACCGTTACGACCATGGAGTACACTTTCAATGATTCCTATGCTCGTATGTATATTAAATATGTACACAATGATTTTTGGCAACCCTGCCAGTCCAGACTGATTTTAGTACAAACGCGTTACACGAGTCTCTGTACACTTAGTTTCCACGAACGAACTGTAGATGTAGTTAGAATGACTTGTAAATTCCGTCATTAAAAAATCATCAGGCAATCACTTTAGTGCAGGCACAAGTCTCGGTACACTTGGAACGTACACAAACAAACTGTAGGTACGGGAGAATTTTGTAAAAAAAAAAATTATGGTTTCATCGTTGGATTTTTTGATTTTGACATGACTTTTTTTCGTCTGGACAAATCGTTGCGTGTTCCATGGACGCTTGTATTATGATCTGCTACCGTGTCGACCATGGCGAAATTGTTCTTGTCGCTTCCTGTCGTCCGTTTCCATTACGCGACATCAATTTCATTTCGTTTGGTCGTCGTTTCAATGGACCTCGGCGCGATGAAAGGCAGCCTTGACTTTTAAATACGATCTTTGACGGTTTCTTTGTCGTTCATCGGGTTCAGTTTCAGGGTGGTGTTTTTTTTTTAATATCTCGTAATTGATCGTTCATATCAAAATTGATGATACTGGTATGCCTCTTTGTTTACTATCCGTGTATAGGAAGTTATACTGCGTACGTATCGCGTTTCTGTCGAGGATAAAGAACAGGAAGTTACGGATATGATGTATTTCTTCGTTACCGTATGGTACGACGGAGCAGTTGTTTTTCGAACGAACGTAAAGCGACTCTCATCCTGGTAATTCTTAGGGGAAGAAACTTTAGAACTTTTGTAGATATATGTTACATAAGTATCCATCGTCCCTGCGTTACCTTTTTAGTTTTGATTGTTTCTCTTGAGACAGACTGCGCGGCGGCCAGTATGTCAAGCTGCTGCCACGGCTGTCACTACTGCCGACGGCCGGCAAACCCTGGACGTCTGCCGGTACTGTAGCCAGCGGACGTGGTAAAAGAGCCAAAGAGTCTCTCTTGGGTTTTAACCTGAAAAAGTCGGAGGACTTTGTTCTTGAAAAATAATGAGATGTGCGTCTCGTGTTGTGCGCATGTGCATACGTTGTACGGCGCTACTAGGCAGACCGACAACGGCCGTTACAAAAAAAAAAGCTTCCGACAATCGAATATTTCTTTAACAAGATGGCCGACGCGACCCACTTTTCTTCGTTCTCCTGCTGGAACTGAAGAGAAGGGGGTTTTTAGGGAATGAGAATTCATACTTTTTGCTTTTTATTGTTATCTTTTTCGATGACTCTCTCGGGGCTCTGGTGACTTTTTTTGGTTTCTTTCTCCACGTCTTTGGCGGTATCGGTACTGCACTGTTGCTGATCCTTCAGATACGGGCGAACGTCGTCGCTGATTTTTTATCGCTTGGGAACGCTCCTTGTCACGCGATCTTATACGGCGCTCTGAGCTACCCAATGAAATTATTCTTCCATTTCTCTTATCGCTGCTCGTAAATTTTCTGGTACGCCCGATATTTAAAGTGCAGCAATCACTTGCGCATTGAACCTTGCGCGCTGGGATTTATGCTTAAAAAGATTTTTTATGCTTCATTGGTACTTTATGCTTGATGCACATGTACTCGTATTTTATTTATCGCCTTATATTCTGTTATCGTGTTTTTGACTATATATGTATATATATTGTTACGATCGCTGGATCATTTTGTCTTTCATCTCTCTATAATTATTTACTTTTTGATAATGTTTATATGCCTCATCGATCTCTCGCGCATTCATTTGTTCATAAGTAGAACAATCATTGCAAACATCTGTTATTGGCATATCGAATGTAAGATTTACAAAATGGTTAAAATATTTACAGTAAGTTGATTCTCTAATGGGACATTTTTTGTTAGGGTTCTTTGACTTGCAAAACTGTACAAACAATTTAAATAATTCAAAAAAAATTCAAACTAGAATCTTTAAAGTAGTTTAGCGATGTTTGTTCATATCGGTAGTGGGACTTGGTGTGCGCTAAACTCTCACAGTGTTCATGTATTAGTTTTTTTGTATCGTCGGTGAGTTTTTGAAAATGTTTTTTGCCTCCTCTCTTATCACTGAGACTTTTATCATTTTTCATTTTGTTTTGAACTTTTTTGAATTTTTCTCTCTTAATGTCTAGTACTCTGCATACGAAATCACGACAAACGACGGCTTCTTCGTTATATCTATATTGGCATGGAAAATAATGCTTACATAGGGTCAGATTTCCGCTGCCATTAGAGTTTTCTCGCAGCTCAGCAAAGCACTTTGATGTGACCAATCACCTGATTCCCAGAATCTTGTGCAAAGCTTTCGCATTTGGTCCTCGCTGATTTTCCTGTAGCATTTTTTTTTGCAACAGAAGTTACAACTTTAAATTCTCTCGCCGCAACAGCTTTTCTTGTTCCTCGAGAGACATGTTCTTTTCCCTGTGCAATAAATACGATGAATAACAAAAGTAAAGATATCGAATAATAAATTTCACTTTATGCAAAGTAATATCTTGTTCCTGGCTTTTTTAGCTGTGTTGCGTTGCCACAGTTCTGGATTCCGCGTCGTTTTCTGTCATTTTGACCATCTTTTTCCATGATGATGACACTTACTGATGTCACCTCAATTAGCTCCAAGCACGTTCCGATCGGGAATAAAAGCAATGTGATTTTTATGTAGAACGACGAAAATAAATGACGAGCGGAAAACAAAACGAAATAATTTTTCCGATCGTCAATTTTCCGAAAAAATTATTCTGTTGTAGTACTCGTTGATGAACAACAAATAATTATTGATTATTAGACTGTAAATAATTTTAAGGCGTGGGACGTAACAATATACGTATTAGGGAATTGTATATTAACGAAAATCGCAATATGTTCATATTTGGTAGAGTTAATGGATTGGACATTAAGCTAATGAAAGTATCGATTGACCCAATGAGTTTCTGGGAGCGATTAAAAAAAATCTTTCGACTTCCCTACGCGGAAGCGATTCAACGCGAATTGTAAATTTACCGTCGAATACCGATAAGCTGTAATACAGGAAAAAGGCGAATATTCAGAAAGGCCGTGAAATAGAAGCACCACGAGGCCGACAGCAGAGGGCGAGTTTTCAATTAAAGCTTAAAGACTCGGGAGAAAAATCGGTACTGGCTCGGCGCAACCGGCCGTGATTTAAATCTGCGCTTTCGATGACTTTTGCTCGGTCCGTACACCCAAACCGGAAGAAGGGAAACAAATAGAGAACAAAGCGGACCGGGTTGCGATATTGAAAAAACCTGGAAAATTAACGAGTGCGCGAATATCGATGGCACCTCGGCTAATATTTGATCAATTGATGAATATCTTTTTTATTAGGATAATGTAGGGAAAAAAAAACTTTTGTATAATCCGTTTATACAAATTTTTCCGTTTACTCAAAGCTTTATTGGCGGTTTGCTTGAAGATTTTTTTTTAAGTTTGAGTCGATCTTGTACATTTTTTTTATTCTATGCCGCCCAGGTATTCCAGCAATGTTTTTCTTGTTGGTTGTAACACCGTCTTTGGTCTAGTCTTTGTACTTAATTATATGGTAGTAACTTTTTTTTATATACCGTCTATAGTGATCAACCGTGCTTTCTATCTTGGTGTAATAAAAATGGCTGGGGCAATTAAAAATCGGTCGATGCAGATGATCTAGGCGCGGAAAGGGTTAACTAAAGAGTATTATCATAACCATCGAGTAGGACTGTCGAGGTCAACGACATTTGAAAATCGATCCCAGCGCGCGTCACCTTGTCGGCTGTCGTCGCTTAGGGATTTAAATACTGATTGTCAGGGTGACTCTCTTAGCGTTAATAGTAATATGCAAATTTTTAGGTTTTTATGATCGAACTTATAGTTTTTTTGAACTTATTTTTTAATTCTCCCGTGACTAACTGGGTCGGGGTTAGGTGAACATTTTTTTTCGACTGGCCTAAATTCACAGTCATTCGTGACTAACTAACCGGCGGGAAAATTCAAACGTCACGCTTACTCGTTTATCTTCGATGTTTGCAAAAACTTTTCATTTTCGAATTAGATAAGAGAATTGGCGGATATTCAATCTTTGGATTTTTATTATTTTCATTGATGATTTTTATAGTGGATATTGAAATATTTGATAGCGTACTATAAATTGTGTCTATTTTGGGTATTTGGATTATTGACTTTTTTGGGAAGGTAATTGGGTCAAGTGTGTTTAGTGCTTAGTCGGAGAAATTTTGTTTGCAATTTCATTGCGCTCGGTAGAAATTTGCAACTGCAGCTGCTACGTTTGCATAAAACGATAATTCGTACAGTTGGAAAAGTTGATTATAGTAAATTTTGCTTTAATTGCAAAATCCACGTAGAAATCGCACTCCTCGTATTTTACGGTAAACTCCGGTACGACTTCATTTTTCTAATGACGTCACAGTCATCTGGAAAATCTCGTAGCAGATAATCATTTCAGAAATTAATTTTTCTAAAAAGTAGCGCGCATAAATTTTTTCCCCGCACGGAAATGGCGAGCACTTCCGCATTGACGAAACTTACAAAGGATAAACCGAATGAGCAGCTACGACCTTCTGAGACGTTATTTTTTATCAGAGCTTTGCTCTACTTCCTGATAAATATACTATCGACATCCGGTTGCCCGAGTACGTGATTATGCCGTACGGTGAAAAATATTCCTAGCACTGCCGGAACTTCCGGTGCAATTTATCCAAATTTATACCCTGGTACGACGTTTCAGCTGGCTGAAAATCAGAAGCGAGAAAAGTAAAATTAATTGACGCTTTTTCCGTTTTAGTAGTACGATTCGTCCAAAATAAATATAACGTAGCACAAGAAATTGTATTCACATCATGGCAGAGACTGAGAACGAAAATAGGAAAAAATATTTCAAACTAACCTCAAATAAACACGTAGGCGAAGTAATGTATCTGCTGTGGCAGACGAAGCAGACAGAAAATAATAAAACAAGTGATAGAAGTCAGAGTAATATCTTTGTCTTGAATTCTCAGCGTTTTTAATTTCCTTCCTTTTTAATTCTCTAGCCGAGAAATGTTTCCCGCAGGGACACGGGAAGTTTCACAATTAATACCTTCCTGCGACCAGGCCCCTATTTCTGTTGGTACGTATTCCACGTATATTCACGAATAGATACGCGTTCATGCACACAGAACGTATACAGTACGATTTTACAACTTACACATAAATTATTTTTCGTTTTTATACGATATTCGTCTTGACGATTCGACAAAGTCGTTTGTAAACACAGACGACAGTAGCTGTACGCGCTACGCCATTTTGTCTGGCAAATAAGATTTATCGCTCGGTTAAATTTGCCGCAGCGGTCTGCGGCAACTTCACGTTGTACTTTTATGGCGTCTATTCAACCGCCTTAATATTCCCGTCTACGACGTAAATATAGACTCTTCTGCTTCGCCATGTCACGCGTTAATCTTATTTTCGTACAACTTTTTTTACCAGGGTATACCTGTAACTACATACCGTCTTGTACGTTCAGGTACGTAAAAGATATATGAAAATAGAAAATCATTGCGCGTCATTGTAAAATTGCGCAACAGTGAAGTACCTAAACTTGTAAAGGCAAGTTCACATGCGTCAGATACCTACGTATGTTATTTCGACAAAGTATGACTTCTTTTAAGTACAGGGAATTAGGTTGCACTCGTGAGGACTAGTTTACGCAAAAATACTTTCGTTTTTTATTGTACAATTTTGATGTTGCATTGTGTCATAAGTCTTACGTGACAAAGTTTAAATATTTATTGTTGATATGAATCATTGTTTTAACTTATTTATGAGCAGTATAATTTCTCTCTCTTGTTTAATCTCTCTTATCTTTTGCCACTCTGACGATACGATGTCTTGACGTTGAGCAACCAGAACATTTTCCGGGGTGTAAAACTTGTGAGGTTGGGTATTTATTTATTTGCCGAAAGAGCAGTTCACACGACGCTCTTATTTCATGGAACTAATTCGGGGCTTCACACTGTCGTCCGTAGTCGACTAAGCTGTAAAGCTGCGTAGACCAAATAGACAAGATTTATAGCAGTGGTTTCAGGGGGAACTACGCGGAGTCAAGTTTTAGTCATGATTGTTTCACAGGGATTGTTTTTAAAATGAATTACAGAAAAAAGTAAAGGACAATTTGTAAATTTCAAATAACCGAATTTCGTACAATTATTTGACTTTATTTCGTGACCTTATAAATCAATTGTCTGGGTGGAGAATATTTTGCAGGGAAATTCTTTATTGCTGAACCTTATTTGCTTTATTAATTCTTTTCCACCTATTTTTCATTCCTTAATATACCGACTGTGCTCAAAGTCAATCCCTGGAATTTTAACCCGATGCCAGCATAGTTTCTAGCCGACCCATTTTCGAGGTTAGTTTTACCGGGGAATGAATTTCCTCGGCGTTCGCGCAGAACGTTGTTTCCCGAGAGGGAGTCGAAGCCCCGGGCAGATCTATTCGTCGTGTCCTCGTTTTACCTCGTTTGTAAAAAAAGCATTAAAAAAGAGAAAACAATAAAAAAATGCTATCTGATATCAGAGGGTAAAATTTGTGCAATGCCTCGCCGACTCGTTTTCGCGTATTCTTCTCGAAGTTCCTATAGCATTTTTCACATTTTTCAATCCCTCCTACAATCCTTAGGGGGAGACTGATATATTCACATCTAATAAACGATGTCTGTCGACTTTACCTAAAAATTTTGAAAATACTAAAATGTATTACAGTACCGTAAAATTATTATATTGCAAGCTGGATAACAATTTACTTAGTCTTCTACTGTTCTTAAAAAAAATTTTTTTGAAATACATAGTAGCAAATTATGTCATAAGATTCTTATCTGGTCCAATCTTTCAGAATACGCTCGGTCCAAATCAGTTTTTTAATAATTGATAAAAAAAAGTCTTTACATCTAATACATACTGTTTTCCATCGATAATCAATTAAAAAATCAATGTCTTGCTTCCAGGTATGATAACGCTCGAGAACGGACAACCAAAGTTTGCAGATCCGGTGAAGGAATGGAAAATCATCATAACCCACTATGGAGGACTGGCAGGACTTGCATTGGCAGGATTACTCCTGGCAGCGATATTACCGTGCGTGGGATTGTTCTTCTGCTGCTGTAGATGCGCAGGACACTGCGGCGCCAGGAGTCAGCCCTTCGACAAGAAGCACGATCACTGTAGAAAAATAATGCTCAGCGTAGTACTGATAGGCGTCGCAACAATCATACTGTAAATATTTCTACAAACAATTGAAATTTAATCATTCACTGAAAGAATGTATACGTCGTTACGTTACCCTGTTGTCTCATTGTTGTTTTCTTCTCTCTCCTTGCAGCTTTGGGGTTGTTTGCGCCTTTGTCACAAATGAGTACATGCAGGACGGCACCGAAAATCTGTCAGACAATGTTGAGATCAGCTTGAAGGACGTGAATCTGTATCTAACCACCACCAAGAGAGAATTAGACTCGCTGTTAATAAACAATTTCAACGAGCTCGAGATTACCCTGAACAATATTCTACAATCTAGTGGGAAGATCGTAGCCGAGCAGTTAGCCAAGTATTCGCATGCTGTGTCACTCACGCATCTCAATGACCTGGTGGAGCATCTTCAAGACATTTGTCTCGACCTCAAGACAATGAATAACATCACCCAGGAACTGAGGACCAACGCTACTCAATTGGATATTGGTACTTGGTTATGATTTGTCAGATAAATCTGTCACGTGGGAAACAATTGTTTAATCAATTTTGGATATATTTTATTTTAGACGTTCGAAGTGTCAAGAAGGATTTGCTTTACACGTTGTCTGCCTGCTCCACCCATTATTGTAAGCAGGTGTTGCAGGAGTACAAGGTCAATCATATGTCAGTTGAAGTGGACTTTGATAAGGTGGGTCTTGACTGTTGATTAATATCATGATTTATCGGTAGTACGTACAAAATGAAATTCTAGCCAGACCAATAATCATCTTGTCATTTTATATGCAGTACATGGATCGTTACTTCCCAAAGGTATGAGAATCATTAATGATCTATGCAACGTCTTTTGATAGTGTCTATTGCTAGTAATTAATTTTATAATGACAGTCTTACATGGGTCGTATATATTACAATGGTTCTCTTAGGTACTTGTACGTGTAATCAATCTGTAGATTGTTGACAGAACTGTTAATGATACAAATCGATCTGGTTTTTTTCTTTTTCTCTTGGAGCTTTCTTCGAATCCAGATCAGTCCAAATCGTTTTCCTTGCAGACGCACGAGTTTTCAGTAAGAATCTAGTAGTTCGCTTGGGTTCCATTCACTCTGTATATCCTTTTTTTTCTCTCGCGAATTCTGGATCAATTATTTAGATCGCGATCTAGACGTAAGATTCATATATTATGATAGTAATGTATTCAAGGTGAGAATTATCCGACGTGCATGAATTTATTTTTTTTGTTTTGGTAATTTAGAAAATCGCGTCACAAAAAACGATGTTTTATGAATTACTGTATGAAATTGTTTGATTCCATGCTTTGCCAAATAAAGCTTCAGGCCGTAAGTCGTATTCAAAGGCATGCGATATCTCTATTGTAATTCATATTTCTTCTTGATTATTATTTTTCTTATTTTCATGTGTATGACATCCTGTAGACGGCATCGTATACATTTTAAAAATCCTTTTTGTTCTTCATCCACTCGACTTCCTTTTCTTTGTTTTTCTTTCTCGTTTATTTGTGTTTTCCTTTTACTCCAAGTCAATCAGTATAGTTAGCTTGGCCATACGTGCGTAATACAGCCAACAGTATGTATTTAAATTACTTGTATAGTAATTAGCAATGTGACACTTTGAAACAGTGATATTCTATTTTTAATAGATAGTTATGGTCAAGCTATGTCATATGATAGAATTTTTCAGAATCATTCACAATTTATTGTTGTCTGGCATCGCCCCCTGATTGTAAAGGGACGTCCTCTTGTTCCTGAAGGATTTCTAGATTTGTTCTGGATTGCTCTGATGCCAGGAACAGGAGACTTCGTTCATCTCATTCTAAGGAAGATCACGTAGAGTCCTATTTCTCTCTTTTTTTTTCCCCCTTATAATTATTGGAATTATCATTTCAGCTACCGGACGTGACAGTCGCACTGCGCAAGATTACCTCCCTCATGGACAGCAATATCGTCTCTGAGGTCAGCCAGGGTAGAGACTCCTTCCTGAAGATCCAGGAAGACATCCAGCACGCCGTGAATCAAACGATTCCTGTCGTCAGTGCCAGCATCAGAAGAACCGGCAACTCCTTGGCAAAAACTGCCAATAATCTGACTGCAATTCTTGATGGAATTAATGATAATATTAATAAAATTTACATTCCTCATCTTCGTATGGCTGGGGATCATATAAAGCAGTACTCACCTTACAGGTTCGTTTGATCAAATTTTTCGATTTTGATAAAATTTTCTAAAAGGATGTTCTGATTCACCGGAAGTCTCAACCACCATGTATCGCATTCTTTTCCAGATATTACTTAGGTCTCGGAATTTCTAGCATCCTGCTTACAGTCCTAATGTGCTTAACGTTCGGTCTACTTTGTGGTATTTGTGGTAAGCGGCCGGATGGTTACGGGGATGACTGTTGCAACAAAGGATCTGGTGCTCGATTTCTTATGATGTGAGTCAATCTCACAAACATAGGAGCGTAGTAGTGAATTTTAATAGATTTATATAAATAATATTATTCTTTCAACCGAAGGGCCGTCTGGATCATCTTTCTCTTAACGAGTATTTTAATGATCGTGACTGTGGCTCACATGATGACAGGCGTCGTCGTTCAGCGAGGCATATGCGAGCCACTGAAGAATCCCAATGATAACAGAATGTTCCAGCTGCTCGATGATTTCGTAGAGATCAAGAATAAGCTGTATCCAAAGATTCCTGAAGCGGAAATCAATATGAGCTATATCTTAACGTAAGTAATCCCATCTAATATAACTGGACTGTAAATAAAAACTAAAAAAAGTCATCCTTGTCACATGGTGCAATTCATTTTCAGGACGTGTCATGCAAACGAGACGCTGTACAAGGTTCTCAGACTAGACTATCTCATTAACCTGGACAATTTGAACGTCGGACGTTACGACATGATGGAAACGATTCAGCACTTGCAGCACAAGATAAATCTTTCCCCAGGAGTCGTAATCCTGAGCAGCAGCGCAATATCGAAACTTAAAGACTTGGCTGAGAGCGGTCTGAGCGATATTAAGTTTTACCAATATGCGGAACACCTTCAGAACAACATCACCAACATCAATCTGAGACTATTGGCTAATAAGCTGATGGAAGTCTCCGCCAAGGTTCCTGCCAGCCAAGCAAATATTCGCGACAGTCTGATCAAGAATGCCGAAGACTTAGAGCGCATCCACAGGGAATTGGTCGTGCCCATGACCACGCTTAGTGGCAAGCTGACCGATATAGCCCTGGTGCTCGAGGAACACATTAAGTTTAATCACAGTTCCATGGCCACGGCCATCGACGTACTCATTGATGAAGTCATCGAGGCTCAGTCATTCCTTAATGTCGATGGACCGAAATACGTGCAATTGGTAAAACAATTTTTTTCTACAACTCACGAGCACATTTTTTTTCTATTTTTTCTCAGATTGTTTTCCTCAATGAGTAATTTTTTTTAGCTGGCCACCAGGTTCGGTCAGATCTTCCTGCAGCAGGTTGAGAACTTCCTTGACCTCCTGACCGCCAATGCCACTAAGAACGTGGGAAAGTGCGCTCCGGTATCAAATGCCTACAACGCCACGCTCGTTGCTGGTTGCAACAGAATTCTGGATCCATTTGTAAGTTTATCATTTCCCTAATGCCTCTCTTGAATTTATTCATCAACCGGAGGAACATAGGGTAACTCAAAAATTTGTTTTTCGTACAGAACGGTTTCTGGGCGAGCGTCGGCTGGTGTTTGGTCCTGTTCATACCGACTATAATACTCTGTGTTAAGCTCAGTGCACTGTATCAAAAATCAGATCCTTACCCAGGGCCTCTAGTCGAAGCGTAAGTATTCTTTATATTTAAAATATCCTTTTAGCATTATCGACTCTGTATCCTTGTAGTGCGTGAGTTTAATTTTATTGGCGCAATTGAAAATACTAACCGACTTTCTTTTGCCGGTGCAAAGTCAATCTGCACAAGATTTACGATTAAACATATGGATCTTTCTATAGATCAAATGATGCAACATGTAAAAGCACAGTCTGCTCAATCATTATTTTTTTATCGAACTTCAATCTTACATCCGTACCTTCGTCATTCATATATATTTTTTCCAGTCAGTCTATTTCCAGACTTCATATAAATTACGTTCTCTTTATTTACAATTAAATTCCAAAGTCAATTGCAATCGATCTTATCGATCGATATTACCAAGTCAATATTCATATTCATGCTCCTAGTTGATACCAATATATTCGCATAAACGTAGCATGATCTAAAATGAGCTTCTTAACGTTTTACCTGTATTCTTTAGCACGAAGTTGTTCAGTTTTCTTAGCAATCTCGATGTTGCAACTATTTTTCAACATTTGACTCTAATCAGTCTTTCCTCTCAACTCATATTGCCATCTACGTTATCCTATCATATATTTTCTACAGTCATACAAAACTATACAATCTCATTTAAAAGTTGCCTCACGTTATTTATTCGTTATTTCAGTAATTATCGGTAGCATATTATTGTGCCAATATATATATATATTTTAAAAGTAGTCTTCTAATGTGTGGAATGGTTGTTAGAATCTAACCGCTAACACGCTCCGTTCCAGTGAATATTTGTATGACGCGTATGCCGACAGGGATAACATACCCCTCGCTCAGTAAGTATACCACAAAGACAAGAGAAGCAAAAAAAATTAGCATGGAATTTTGTGCAAGAGACAAGCATGGTTATCTTTTTATACTTTAATCCTGTGAATTTTCTTTTTTTTTCGTTCGATCGTCATAGCTGGTATTTAAATTTGATTTTATTATTTTACTTCAAACTTGCAATAAGATATAATTAGGTTTATGATTTGCGAATGTCTTGTCACGGCTCTTTCTCGTAGTTTCCGGTTCGTATTTTCGTTACTCTTTTGTTTTTTAACAATCTGCATGTCACACGAGCGCACGAGGCAGGACATTTTTCTAGTCTGTTTTGGGAGGTAGTCGATTTTTTTTTATATAGCTTTTCTTTGTAGCATTAAAGTTACTCGATAACTAGATCAGCTAGAAATATTAAGAACCGATAAGATTCTAGGAATTGCAATGTTTTTTTACCTTAAAAGATCATTCACTGTAACTTTGAAATTATCTTTAATGCAAATCGAAATGATACTGCGATTTAGAATATTTTTCAAATTTTGACATAAGCACTGTTATACCTTACATAAATGTCATTATGTCTAACTCGCATGAGAATATTAATTATTTCTAAAAATATAAGTAAAATTATAAGACCGTTCTATCCAGTTTTTCTCTATTTTCAGTGTTCACGATAAGAAAAGCGTCGCATACAGCAGACACCATCCCAGTGCATACGTAGAGAGTTACGATGGACCAGCGAGTGGCTGTGCAGAACGAGAAAGAATTTCCGAAGCACATCAAGGCACATCTGATCACGAATCAAGATACGCCGATCTTGCACCCAAGTGAGTATACATATTTTCTAATCGATCCAAAGTGGCGATTGGAAAATTGAATTTGATTTTAAAAGACAATTTTGCCGCCTCTCTCTCTCTTACAGTCCTTAAAACTAGCTTCCACCTTTACACATTTATTTACAAGCGAACAACATCCAAACGGAGCATTGTACATACACAATATTTATACCATAGGAATAAAACGAGCACCAGTGTCTTGATTTAATCATGCAAAAGTCTCTGACTCGAAGAAGAAAATTCAGTAACGATGATTAAAATATCATTTAATTTATACTGATATTCTCCCTCGAATGTCAGATTTTACTTTTTATGTTTCATCAATTTTTATTTGCTTCGCAGCATTATTCATCTTACGATCCCATTGACCCAGCTACCAAATGCCAATTATCAAAAGCCTTCGTACTGTTATCAAAAGGAGTAAAGCTTGACTCGCTCGACGTGGAAACGTATTCGTGTAATTGGACACGTCTTCAAGAATTTATTCATTGACTTCAGCAACCTGTGTCTTCGCAACCTGCTGATTGGTTGCTTCGCGAATTTACTTCTTGGTGCTGGTTGCTGCTGTTACTTAGTTCTACTTGTTTCAACTTGGTTCTTCTTACTTATTACTCGACTCTCCTACTTCGTTTATTATTCTTTTATTTATTTAACAGGGTTCCCACTCACAGGCATTCTTGATATTGTTTAACACTGAGCTTGTTCCTTGTTCATGATTTCGTACTACCGTCATTGCTTTCGCTGGTCACCATTTTTTCTCCCGGTTATTTCCAGGTGAGTGGGAACCTTTCCGTGGGTGGGGGGCATCTTCTCGCGACTCTCAGTACGCCTTCGCACGTAAGTCGTAATGGCTTTTCTATTTTAAACAGTACATCATCACCTTTACTCTCTGTGTATCTCTTTGTGTATTCTGGTATTACGTGTTATCCGTATTTCGTCACAACACATCCACTACGTACAGTTTGCGCATCTTAATGTTAAAAGAAGAAAATTAAATTGGTCTTGAACGGTTCTTTTATCGATACACATATTACATATATGTATATGAGTACGTCAATTTTTCAAATTCAAATGTTTCCCGCCCGGTCGCAGGAGTCAAGCCTTACCCGCGTCAGTCGTACATCAAGGTAAGCGCGAACGAAGCTGGAAAAAGTTTTGATTTTGGTTTTTCAGAAACTGGGATTTCGCAAATCTCGGACCACCCAGGTATCAACCACCCACAGTCCCTCCATTGAGCACGGAATACGAACGACCTCCTCCGTATTATTATCCTGGACCCGGGTAAGTCCCAAGAGTATTTTTTTTAAGGACCTTAGACCCCTTATTTTTAACAAGCCATGTGGTAATTAATGTTTATCCTTCATTGTTTCAGGGACAGGAATTAGGAATCATGTACCGTGGCATGCACGAAAGCGGCTCTGAGCAGCGCCGCGACGCACAGCCTCACGCGAAGTTATAAGAGGACGCTGAGGAAAAAGAACAGACCTGGAGGGAAACGGGATTACGTTTAAATGCGTTGACGAGTATTCCCAGGCGTGCCACGGACAATTGTGAACACCACGAGTAACTAGAGACCAAGCTAAACATAGACTGTGCTATAGGAGTGTGACGTATTCGTCAGCGACGTGTTTCCTCGTCCAAGCAGGACAAGAGCGCATTATTTTATTTAGTATTTAAATCGACGAGGATCATGAACTGCCGCGATCGATCACGCCGACGGGGAAGCCATCGCCGATGGATTGGGGTGTGATTTTAACGATTAAGAATCTACGAGGGACAAACTAAACTTTCGCATTTTAACGAAAGACAGACGAACGGCGTTCGCGTTCACGGGCGCCATTGTTTATTGAAGATTTTTGTTTTGTCACTTGGTGTTAATCATTGTTTCCGGATCGATCAGCAATTACAATTGTCTTGGCGAAGGTCCCATGTCTTTTTTTAGTTTCATCTACGCCATTTTATTGCTTGCTTCCGTGTTCACGTTGTACAGTTTTTTCGGAAGGCAGCGTCTCTGTCTTTGTTTTTTCGTACGATGAGTGCACTTTTTTTCTTTTTTTTGGGGGTGCAAACTTTCAGTTTACCTTGTCGACGAAAATTACGAGGATAATCCTCTGCGCGGACTACGCTCGTTTTTCTTGAGTACTTTGAGCGCATGATTTTTTTCCTCTGACTTCCGGTTCTTCCTTATATCGTCGTTGGCATTTAGTTCCTAGTTTATAAATGAAACTGCACTTCACGTTTCTATACGGAGGACCAGTATTATTCAATTTCATTTCATATGCCTTTTTTGTTCTTTGATATTGAACAGTGACATGATGAATCATCCAAAAGTTCGAGTAATCGTTCTGCTCGAATTTAGATTAGCACTTTTTTTTAAAGAATTTTGTATACCGTCAATTCGAATGGCTCGTATAAGCTCGTAAAAGTATTTTTGAAAAGATCAATTCTCGAACTATCCAGAGCTATAAATTTCATCTGCTAATTAAAGCAATCGCGGACATTAGCGACGAACGTATTTACGAAAGTGCGTGAAGCGACAATTGTTTCTTTATTTTATTATCTACAAATCACTTTACTTTCGGCCATGCGTGCTCATGCATTTTCTATAAAAAAATAACGAGCCCTCATAACGAAAGAACGCTGATTTTTCGTGTTACGAGAATTCAAAGAATAAACACGCCGTGGTATTAACCACCAAAATTACGTGGAACATTTTACAAAACAAAAAAACATTGGACAACGCCATATTTAAATGCCAAACAACTTCTTCGCGCGATTCGTACGAATCGTCAAAGATGGCGTCTTCTTTTTTTCTGTTCCAACTCTAACGAATCGTACGTATCGTCGCAGCAGCGGAGCCTCGCTCCTCGAAAACTTAAAGAAAAAAAATGATATTTCGAAAATTCGTATATAGCACTGTTTGTTTGCCCGGCGAATTTTTCTACTCGCATCGTGCGAATCCTTTTGCAGGAGGATCTGTTCGTTTTGGTATGGTCCTGGTTGGACCTTGCCAGTTTTCGATGAACGAGGCTGTATATATAAATACTCTATGTATATGGTTCGCATAAGTAGCCTTTTTATTACTATTACCTTTATCCGTAATTTATCGATGTAAGTTATAAAATATCAAAAAGCCCGTTTTTACATCACGCAGATCGATCCTTTCGTTTATTATGAATTAAGTCAGCTCCACGTGATGTAAAAACGACTCGCTTAGCGGCGATATCAGGCGTCTTCTTATCGCGATTATCTACAGCGATTCTAAAGAAATTAATTTTTATCAAGTTAAGGAAAAAAATTATTCTTGTGAACTTTGGCGATTCGTCGGTCTGAACTTCCGGTTTGACGAAAAGGAATCGCTGTGTTTATAGCGACGAAGACGCGGAGGAACGGTTATTGAAAATCGATCAGTGCCGTTCAAAATGATCTGGCAATTTCTCTCATAGTGTGTACAGAATTTTTGAAATGACAAACGAACAAAGAAATAATACTACAAATAAATGACGTTATACAGTAGAGTTACGCCGCCCATGCTGTCAGCCAAGGCATTTCTTAGCTCGTCAGCAAATTGCCAAAAATGAATGAGTAAATGAGATGAAAAAAAAAGAAATAAGATAGAAAAATTATTTGAGGAAGCACATGTTTTTCGCTGTACTGTTCGGACTTGATATTTGTGGATTGTATTTGTAGCATCTTTTTTTTGGACAGAGAGAAGGAGAGAGTGATTTATCTGCATTTGATTTTACGTGAATGACGATGAGTGTAATTTGAGCGAATGTGAGAACGAGATATAAATAAAAATGAGACACGTGTGTTTGAAAAATTATTAGAGCGAAAGAGAAGGTACGAATGAGACAGTAAAAACTGAGATGAAAAGAGTGACGGTAATTTTGAAAATTTTCACTATATATTATTATACTGTATTTACACTGTAAGATTCGTAGTTAAACTCGATTTGATTCTAGTGTATTATCGACATTTAAAACT
Source organism: Trachelus troglodyta (assembly GCA_030142635.1). Taxonomy (NCBI): domain Eukaryota; kingdom Metazoa; phylum Arthropoda; class Insecta; order Hymenoptera; family Cephidae; genus Trachelus; species Trachelus troglodyta. The sequence goes on along the minus strand of JARQTJ010000550.1, from coordinate 398,336 downwards.
GATATCGTATGTACGTGTACGCGATTGGGGATAAGAGCAGTGTTTTTTAAAACTAGAGGAAAGAAAGAAAAAAGAATCGCAGAGTGTAATCACCAATATGTGTGAATATGTGGATTCTCTTTTTATGTGTAAAAAAAATGTCACTGAGAGACTCACGAGAGTTGATTGACCGTCACGAAGGTAAGAGTTGGCGCCAAATTTGAATTTCACTGGCGGTGAATTAAAAAAAAAGAGAGCCGAGAATCTCGCCAGTAGAAACATTTAAAATGTGAGATAAACTTGTCGCGTGTGGCTATGAGAGATTGCAAGTTTTTTCACTTAAAACACTTTTGGTGCTATTTTTATATACAAAACTGAGAACGAGACGGAAGTCGAGATTTTTGGCTTTCTTTTTTTTATCTCTTATCGATTACTTTTAAACTTCGCGACAAGATACTCCTCGAAACGTGTGTGGTAGAGATAAATAAATGAATTAAGGATAAGCAAGAAAGAAACCTTTTCGAAGCTCTCTTTGGCTGTATTGGTAAAAATTAGAAATACTAATTAGGCCGCGAATTAAGTGGCAATCATTTTTCCCCCTTTCTTGCGTTACCGTGTAAAATACAAGAGAATACTGAAAAATTGTTATGTCGAATTATACAAAGCTAGATTCTTGATATGTACAACTCTCCTGTCTGTCTGCTCAATAATTCGGTGATGTGGATACTTGGTGTCCAAACTGTTTTTTTTTTCCGAAAATAATATATCCTAGTAGTCATTCCAGCAGACGCATTTTTGGAAAACTATGTCACGTCGGCTGCATAGTGCGGCTGATACTCAATTCTCGACGACGCAATCTTTTCATCCGATGATTTACTCATAAGAAGACGAAGATGCGATAATAATGTTTTTGTTTTTCTCTTTTTTTTAATACGAACGACATTATTCTTTAATCTTAAAGCTTCAACCGACTTTAGTTTGCCAGAGATGCATCTGCTCCTGAGGATTTATCTATATGAACAATTGCATATACGAGAGAACGATAGTTTCTGCCATAGACTACGGTGTTTTAAAAATTTCACCTATTGTGTTTGTTAAATTTAATTGATTATTATCATTATAAAAAATGAGTGTATCACAGTTTAAATATATCTATTTTATATTAAACATACAATCACGAGATTCGCCGTGGTTTATTTCGATTATAAATCTGTCGTTTTAAAAGTTGACAAATTTATTTATTTCTGTTAAAAAAAAGAAAACTACACACCTTTACCAAGTCGCCTCAAAGTTTGTGTACTAATTACTCATTTAATTGTCAATTAACATTGAAATCAACTCGATGACTAAATCTGCTCAGTATTGGACGGAATAGATTAAATGGTAGGAAAATATTCTTATTAGAGTTTCTAACAACTTACTCTATTGTCCTTGCCCCACTTACGCATAACACGTATAATTTGCTCGACCTGCGAGTTCGTCGTGTTTCGCAGTAGCTGAATTATTTCTGTTAGCAGTTCCCTGAAAAAGCATTCGAGGCATGACAAAATATTGTTTCTTGACATACGTATATAAAAACTTTATAATCAAAGACTTGTCTCACTTTGGCTGCTTCTCTGCCACTATGTACTGAAAAGTACCACAACAGGCACCACGTTTTCCTTCCCAGTGCTCTGGACTAGGATCCATCCTTTCGACCATGTCAAAAGCTTTGGCAGCATACCAAAATTCACCAACCTTATAACAAGTATTGGCAATTAGTTGTAGCAGACTAAAAGATTCTGTAGAAGTATCCATCTTGAGATACAATTCCCAAGCTAGCTGAGGCTTCTTGTTTATAATATCTGTAATTAGTACTTAGCTTATTCAACAGTTATCGATAGGCAAAGTATCTATTGAAAATTATTTGAATACTGTTTAACGTACAGCAATATGCCAAAAGACTGATGTAGATGTAATCATTTCTATGACGTTCGTTTCTCATAATCAGAAATGCCTCTTCAGCTTCCTTAAAGTAACCAGCTGCTGTTTGTGCCTGAGCGTAATTGAAGTTGAAGCTGTCGTCGTTTGAGAAGTAAGTTTTTATCGAGTTTAAGTAAACGAGGACTTCTTCAAATTGACGGTACAAAAAGAAACAGGACGCCATACACTGTCTCCCCGGTATGGTGTCGCATTCTGATGCAGAAGAGCCGACCAATTGAAAATATTGTTGGGCCGTCTTTACGTGCTCGCGCTGAAAATACATTAAACAATTTTATATTTTTATTGTTAAAAATATTTGCTTTCTTTAATCTAGAATACTCACAGAACCTGTTTCCTGACCCATCACAGCATTCACTACACCCTTTAAAATATATTCTTGAGGAACAGCTGGTTCCAGATCTTTGATTAAATCATAAGCTTCACGGATTTCATTTTGTTTCAAATAATAAATAACTAAATTTAGCCTTGCTTCCGGTATAACGTCCACCAAATTTGGTAAAACCTGCAGGGCGCCTTCGCCACCTCGGAATACCTGTTTGTTGAAAATAAAATTATTAAATAAATTTTTTAACTTGAAGATAAATATTTTTGCAAGCTCATACTCACTACAATATTGTGTCTGATCAAATCGTGACCAAAATTGAAGGAGCTCGATATTTGCTCAACAAGCTGTTTCATTTCTGCCTGTGCCGCATTTCCGTTATACAAACGGAAGTGGTTACAAGCTTTCAAATTAATAGCGATAGCACTGTCAGGATATTTCTGCAGGTAAACTTGCAGAACTTCTTGCGCCACGTCGTAATAATCCAGTTTATAATAGCAAAGAGCAACGTATACGTTTAATGCCAGATAATCCCTGAGGAGATGATAAAATCAATTAATCCCTTATCGAGCAAATATCTCAGCTAAGTTTACAGAAAACAGATTGGGATAAATGGAATCAGGGTGGGTAGATACCTGGACTTTTTTAATTCAGTAATAAAGTACACTTCGGAATTGATTTCGGTAGTGGGAGACTTGTCATACTTTGATTGACTGGTTCTACTGTATATGCATAATATGTGTACAATTTTTAACGAAATAACTTATATAAACGTGAAAAAAAATTAACTGAAGTAAAATAAATACACTACGTTACTTTCCCAGAGACTTTTTCTATTGCTCACCTATTCTCAAGCAAAACTCTTTTGTATATATCAATGGCTTCCTGATAATGAGCTCTAAGGTAATGAATGGAAGCCAGACTCAGCTGATCCTCTATCACATCCTCAAGCATCTGATGAAACTCCATAAGCTTCGTTTCATCGCCCATTTTATGAGAGAGATGAAACAACAGTCTCGTTTTCAAACGACTATCGGCTGCCTGTGCCAGGAGACTATGAGCTTCTGGATACATTCCCAAGAAAAAGTAGCAGCAAGCTAAATTAACGGGAATATCTTCCGATCCATTTCCTTTCTTCTTTAGGTCCTCGTAGACTGTCGCTGCCCTTTTGTAGTCACCCAGGTGAAAGGCGCAATAGCCAATCCAATAATCAATTTCTATACTTGTACCAGTTGTACCATTGAACTCCAAGAGCGTCAAGGCGCCCGTGTAATCTCTTTTCTCAAGAAATTCTTCTAGGTTGGGTATATCCTTCCTTGAGATAGATTTCTTTGCTGCGTCCGAAGAAGCGGGTTTTGCTCTGGATAGAATCTGAGAAATAATATGAAAGAATGCAAGTAGATTAATCACATTTTAAAACGCTGATGCTTCGTTATACATATAAATATGAGTTAAGAAAAGAGAATCTACGACGAAGCTGATTGGTCCAAAAGCATCACAGCGCAACACAAATCTGGGTTATGGTTTTGTCAAAGTAATAAGTTAATTTTACCATTTTTTCATCGCTGGCGACTAACCACACACTTTATCGATCCGTAACGCGTCCCGGGAAACATAAAGAGGGTCTGATAAACAGCGCTGGCATCGCGCATAGGAATAAATAGTTGTCCAGCTAAAGAATTCGATCGAAACTGAATTTCAAAGTCAGACTGTCTCGCGCGGCCACGATGGAGCCACTATCATCCAATTGATTCAAACTGCCGGAGCTGGCTGGAAAACCGCCAGTATCTCCTGGCTACCAGTGCTCTGAGGAACAGTTGAAAGCGGTTGAAACAAGATCAAAGTTGAAACCTCCTCGAAATCGCGCGCTGCCGCACGTTAATGCCGCCATATTAGATTTTAGTACTGCGTGTTAGATATGAAGGCAGCGCAAAGCGCGTGCAAAATCCGTAGAATACGTGTCTCTTAACATAGGAGTGTCCAATCCCTGATATAAAACCAGATGGTCGTAGTCGCTCGTAGTATTTCGCGATGCTGGACGGTGTGAAGCACGTTATACTTGTGCTCTCGGGCAAAGGCGGCGTGGGAAAATCAACTGTCAGCACTCAATTAGCTTTGACGTTAAAGGAGTCTGGCTTTAAAGTACGTCCTCCGTCTGGAGCGCGTGAAGTTACGTCTGCTAAACGTCAAAATCTTCCAGGTCGGACTGCTTGACGTCGATCTTTGCGGGCCAAGCGTTCCCTACTTGTTGAATTTGGAAGACAAAGATGTCCACCAGTCTTCTGAAGGGTACGTTGTCTATTTTACATCAATAATTTACTATTAATTTAACTTCGCCTTTGTCGCGATTGTGTGGCTCTTGTATTAGGAACTGTGATCGCCAAAAATGTTTTTATTGCAGCTGGGTACCGGTCTTTGCCGATTCCGAACAGAGATTGTCTGTTATGTCCATTGGTTTTCTTTTAAAAAACCGAAATGACGGTGTAGTATGGCGGGGTCCGAAGAAGACTGGCATGATCAGACAATTCCTGAATGATGTTGTTTGGCAGGATATTGATTATCTCATTATTGATACACCACCTGGTACCTCTGACGAACATATTACTGTTATGGAGAATCTACGGTATATATCAATTATAAGATTATGATATTTATGTATTAACAGCATATGATAATATTTTGGACTGGTCGAACAATACTTTCGTCTGTATTAGATGTTCCTTTTTTAACAATACATTTAGTAGTTAATTGTGTTATTAACTTCTGATGTAATGTATTTAATAGTTGGTCCGGTCATTATAAATAGGCTTGCATAGTTGTCAGTATAAATGGTTGTCTTGTGTATATGTTATGTACAGTGATGTGATAATGTTTATTTAATCAAATTAATTATTAGTGTAAAGTTAGTTTGCACAATGAGTAGGGCAGTCACATGTCTATTGATAGTAGTCACATGTGACTACCAATCATATGACTGTTGTTAAAAATAATTATAATTTTGATAAGTACTGGTCATGAGACTGATAAGCTGTTTCGTCATCAAGTTTTTCAGTGTTTGCCATGTACCCAGAACTATTAACATGCATATTCTAAGTATACGTGACAACACCTAATCCTTATTTAACTATCTGATAATTAAACTTACATCACTTGTTCCAGCTAAATTTCATTTAAAGAATAGTCATTATTAATTATTATTGTTATACTGTCACGAGTAACCTACTTCTCTGATTATATTTCAGTAACGTCAAGTGTGATGGTGCAATAATTGTAACAACACCTCAGGCAGTGGCTGTTGATGATGTTCTTCGGGAAGTAACGTTTTGCCGAAAAACAGGAATTCCAATAATCGGTATTGTCGAGAACATGAGTGGATTTGTCTGTCCATCATGCACTGTAAGTACTAATTGTAATTTGTAATTTGTAAAATAACTCTGGGTCTTGAATTTTGTATATTACATTTTTGAGTAAACAATTCCAAAGAATTCATATGCCCTTATGTTCTAATGTATTAGGTTTTTGTAACTTTCTTGGCTCTTAAAATTGATTGCAAAATGATGTCAAGGACACTTAATATTAAATTTTTCAAGTAATAATACATTAATGCTAAGCGTACATCCGGTTGTATTGATCCTATGGCATGTCATAGAGTTATTGACAATATCACCATTATCCCTTTTATAATTTCTAACAATAGTTTCAATACATCATAATTATAACTTCACATAAGGTTTGTTGGAAAGTACTAAAATTATGAGGTCATAGAACGTTTGATACACGAATAATTATTAATAATAACAAAAGAAGAATTATCATCATATTAAATAATCCTCAGATTTTTTAAATTGGGAAAACTGGGGAAAAATCCAATTCTTGTATTAATTATATTTAGATGTGTGCAAAAATTCTCTTAAGAGTCAGATAAATTGGCTTCCAGGAATGCACAAACATATTCTCATCGGGTGGTGGAATAGCTCTGTCGGAGATGGTGAAGGTTCCATTTTTGGCAAAAATACCAATCGATCCAGCTGTAGGAAAATTAGCTGACAAAGGTCAGAGCGTTGTCGCGCTAATTCCAGACAGTCAAGTGGCCCAAGTTTTTCGAAAACTGGTAGAGGAAGTGACTAAGAGCAAGGAAGCATAAGCTCTTTCAGGTCAACGATATGTTTTCGAAAACGATATGGTGAATGTTTTGGTGATTCGTTTGGGAAACGAGTACGTGAGTGAAAAAAACGGTTAATTTTTAATTTCAACGGTTGCACTGTAGACGTGTGAAGTTGATTTGTATTTTTACTCAAGAGATATCACGAATGTATAGTTTCTCGTAATGCTAGGCTTAACGACGAAGACAAGTTATGTTTTTATATTGCGATGTATAGATATAAACATAAAATTAATAAATATTTCACAAAAGTCTGGGCATAAATAATACAGTGAATATCGTACACACGAAAACTCGTATGTTAATTCTGTGACGATACTTTTTATTCTATACACTTAAGACATTTATATATTTCTTATAGTTCTAACTATGAATTGTCTGTCGCAAGTTTATTTTTAATTTTATAAAAAACTGATATTTAAATTCTTTCAATTGTCAACGGTACATGAGTGAACAGTGACGATCGACAAGGACTTAAAAACGGCTTAAATAATTATTCTAAAGTTCTATAATCATAACGATTTTGTGCTCCAGTACTTAATGACAATATGTGTTAATTAACTGTATCGTTAACCGCATCAATTTACAATTTGTTTTCAAATCTCAAAAAGTGGCCTTCCATGACTAAAAAAAACTTGGACATTTGATTTTAATACTGCATGCACAAAATATCAAGTGTCCGTGACGTGTACAATAATATTGCACATAACTTTTTTATATAACAATACCATATTAATTTCTGTCAAAAAGGTTTGTATCGTACAAATATGCATATGGCCTTACAAATTTGTTTTACTATACATATAAATATATCTAGAATGTTAATGTACCTACTGTTCTATAAAATATAACTAACTTTTCTTTGAACGACAACAAGGGTATGGTTTTGGTCTGTAGGTTGGTGAAAATGGTAAGTATGACGTCCATTTCCATCTGAAATGAAAAAAATAAATAAAATGATTAATTACAATGATATTCTGTGCTCTCTGTGTAATATTAAAGAAGATTTATGTAGTTAGACAAATAGCAAGTGACAAACAGAACATTGTTTTTCACGTGATTAATAATAATTATAAAATTGAATAATGAATCTCTAACTTTGAAAGATTTATTACTAGGAGTCATTTCTTAAATCTTGATCACATGTTTCGTTCGTTTATCTTTATTTACCTTCTGAGCAAATTCATTCCAATTGGAAAATCGAAAGTATTCCCTATGTATTCCTTATCAGTATCCTTGTCAACACCTGGCGTATCTACAGTCAACGCCATCTCGTTAGCCCACGCGTCTAAGCCACGCTCCTCTGAAGTACCTGTGATAAATTATAAATAATAATATTAGATAAATCTTTTTATACTTGTATCGTGTGAAAGTGAGCAATCGAACGTAATCATGTGCTCCAATGCATACAGCGTCTCATAACCACGCGACGATATTTTCATATGGAAGTTAAGTAGACGTAACTCTTGTAATGCTTATTTAAAAATTAAAATAGCCTATATTAACGTATCATCAAAGAGGATACTTATTTTGTTATCATAAGCATGTATTTCAGTAACATACTTAATATTTTATTCCGATAGTGCTATAAAAGCATACATTAAAGACATACCTGGTATAATATTATCTAAAAGGCATCCAACGACTCCACCAACTAAAATTGTCGTACTTAGCAGTACCGTAATAACACCATCGGCTATGTCATTTCCGGTATTTATAATATCAGGGTGCTTTATCATCCATTTTGATAGAACCTGTAAATATTGACAAATTACTCTCGTCGTTACGTGTGCATTTGCAAATTAAAAATAGGACAAGCTTTAAAAAATTTCAATTACAGATATTTTTGAAATATTCATTATTTGTCAAATTTATAAACCAATTGGTCAATAGTACTTACCAATGGAAAGAACAGCGAGAATCCCAGTATGTACAGATTCCTTGCAGAATTCAAATTGACATACTGCAACGCCGAGAGACCTGCATAAATGTTTAATTGTTATTGATTTTCTCTTTGTTTAGATTAACTAATGATTTTTCACAATAATTATATCATTGTGCAGTTAGTAACCGTGACATACCAAATGCTGCTATCATTCCAAACATGACGCAAAATATACCACCGACTATGGGTTCAGGAATGATGATGAAAATAGCCCCAAATTTACTGATGATTCCTTGAAGGATCATCAAGACACAGGCCCACTGTATCACCCTCCGGCTGCCAACTTTTGTCACGCCTAAAACAATTCTCAAATAATATAACACATGCATCAGTGAGTATTTGCATACAGAAACTGCATATAACAATGAAACATTATTGTAAATTTTATATTAATTTACAGTCTTCTGTCTCTTACCAATTGTACCAACGTTTTCTCCAAATGTGTTTGTACCATTTCCGCTACCCCAAAGTCCTGCCAGCACAGTGCCAAGACCCTCCATACCAATTCCTCTATTAATTGCATGAAGAGGTGGTGGGGGTGCACCTGCAAATTGATACTGTATATATTTAATTTTTTAATAAAAAAGCTTTTTCTTAGTTTCAACCAATCAGCCCTTATCTAGCAAACACTTAAGAGCGACCCAACTACTCAACTGTTACTGGTTCATTGATAAGTGCAGTGGGCCAATTAGGGCCCATTTTTAGCATTATCCTCCTTGCTCTTATATGCTTGCTAGGTTCTGATGGCATTCTATTGACGTTTACGTACCACACATCCGTGACGTAGTCGGATAATAACTAATGGATTCTACGGTGCACGCGATCACGCCTGCCAACATGCCAAGCACTCCGGACAGACTAACCGTCGGAATTCCCCACTGACCTGGGTATGGTATTCGAAACCAGGGTGAATCGCTAATTATTTTTAATTTTGTGTCAGCCCTGCCGGGGTGTCCAGGTGGTAGAACATCTGTGGCTGTGAGAATCCCGCAAATCGCCCACATTGCTACTATCGTTAGCAGGACCTGTGCAAAAGAAAGATAATTTTACATGTGACAGCTGTGAATTGTTATGGAGATACTAAAAAAAAATTATGAACTTTGTCATGGAATTAAAATACTTTTGTGATATTCAAAGTAGTGAGTAAATTTTACTCACCGGAAACAATTTGAATAAGGAGAACCAAATGATTTGGAAGCCTTTCTGCTTTTTGTATGTGACAATTGGAAATTGTACGTTTACAAAAATTTGCGAATAGAGCGTTAACATCAGTATAGTTCTAAAAATAAAAAAAAATTGTAATTTCGCATGATTTAAGCAATTGATTGTTTAACGATAATATAGCGAGTCTTATCTTATTGCTAAAAGGGTAAGGATACATAATTGTATGAATAATTAATAATATATCAATATTTATTTTATTAGGAAAAAAGGTTGACTCACCCTACTGCAATACCCCAGTGTTTTGAAGCGGCATCGGCAGCATTTTCAAATAGCGACAAGCCTACCAGTGAAACCGTCGGTACGATGGTTAAGGGTGTAATAAACTTGAGTAAATATCCGACAATTCCTGCATCAATTAAATTCAGATAATTTAATTTAAAAATTATATATATATACTTAACGACATATGCAAATGCTATATTTTTGTCAAGCAATAGCCAGTCTTTACTGAAACATTACTGCTGTTGGTATATGTATGAATTTTAATATTTCTTCAGCATTTCTAAATTTGTTAACAGAAAATAAGTATGAATTAAATGATATGCAAACCATACTAAAACATACCTCCGTAACCAATGATTACTTGAAACAATGCCGACACAGCAATAGCACCAGACAACTCGCGCATCCTCACCTGCCATAATTCAGTACGATCATCATACGTCATAGAATTCATGACGTCATCAGAAGGACATTTCCATTGAGGTAAATTCAAAATGGCTAGAGTAGGTACTAGAAAGGATATCGTACCCCCTTGAACCAGTGGAAGTCTAAAAAAGAACAATGAACATTTAAAATTGCATCAATGGTACCGTATATGGAGAAACAATTTTTCGTGAGAGACAGTTAAGTCACAATGTTGGTCATGAGATATTCTTCTGCATAAAATTATAATATAATAAATAGATTTTAGTTGATGAATTCTATTATTACGTTTATAATTATAGTGTACTTCGTTACCAGGCTACTGGAAAACTTATTATCTATCAAGTGGGGATATGATAACTCATTATGCAAATATAATTTGATTGAATTATTTATTTACCTGCAGCCTACGGTCGTTTGTAATAACGTGACGATGCCCGTAACGAGAATCATAGTGGATATAATGTGACTTCTTGCCGGATCATCTTCTGCCATGCAGAGTGCCGGAGTCAGGATGAAAGGAATGGAGACTATAGCTCCGATCATAGTTAAATAATGCTGAAACAATGTATTGCTCTTGTAAAGATTATTGTATTAATTAAAAATAACAAGCGTTAGTGATTTTATCTATTTTTCTTGATGAACCATTGAATTAATTCAGTAGAATTATTTACAAAACGATGACGTAAGTCTCCGTGGCGCAATTGGTTAGCGCGTTCGGCTGTTAACCGAAAGGTTGGTGGTTCGAGCCCACCCGGGGACGATCTAACACCTTTTATTCAATTTTATTATTTTGAAACATTTATGTACTACGTTTTTGTTAAGGTTTCAGCACACTCGTACAACTTTTGCTTTTTATATTTTAAACTAGTTTCCATAAGCTTTGTTTGGGCACTTAATCCACATTTATCTGTATTAAATTGAGGTAAACAGTGCGCTGATGAAAGTTACGCAATTTTAATTGCATTAACAATGTTTGCTGCTTGCATTACATTATTTTATTTCTTATCGGTATCATATTGTATATTTCTTATAATTTCAAAAAATTGTTGGGTTATTGAAGTTTTGAGTCACGTGAAGTAATTATATAGATTATAACAGGTTGTATAATATACAGAGTTATTTACCCTAGACGTACCATCCGAACTTAGCTCGTCCATTTGAGTTCTATGATAAAACCACCTTCAGGTGATAAATTTATAGTAAATAATCTTATATGTAATACAAACACTGTTCATATTACTTATTACAAGTATACACTGGATAAATATTTTTTATTTATAGTAGCAAATTGATTAATTGCTCGAATATTGAATCATCGATAATTAAAATCTTGTATTTGATCAAAAACAAAACTTTTTACATATGCATAATTACCTGGAGTGCCATAAACAAGCAAAGGTACCATGGTGGTATGTCGTCTATGCCATAAGTAATGTCGGTTTTCCTATTTGAATTTTCCTTGCTTTTCTGCAAATTGACAGGAGATTCGTTGCCCGTGACATTCTAAAAAAAAGTTGAATTTTATAAATCCTTTATTTTTTATAATAACAAATTCCTGCAACCATGTCCAATGGTTCATGTAATTTTAATTTTTATTAATAGGACGTCAATGGAAATTTATTTTTAATTCAATTTACTCATTAGCAATATATATGTATATAACTGCGATATTAATTCGTATACCTCCAGTACAATAATTGATCAGAATAGAATACAATCAGAATAGCGAAGTACTTGAGCCCACGCGATTCCTGTACAAAACGACAGTTATAACCCACCTGTGCGACTTATTCTTCGTCTGTTTGGAAACGAGTTACCCTCGAGCTGTCGCTTGTTTTCGACAGACGTAAATGTGTATAAATTCACTATAACCTACAATCCTTATGGTTTTATTCATATCTTATCTTAACGTGTAGTGTAAATAAAGTATCAAATATAACAATATTATATATATATATATATATATATATATATATATCGCGAGAACTGCATAATAACTTAATCCCATAATCCTAACAATAATGATACGTTCGAAGGAATATTTAAGATTCAATTAAAAAAAGCTAAAGAAAAAGAAATAAGAGCAAATGCTATAATCTGCCACGTGGCTCTTGCGGATTTTATGATTCAGATTGGAATGATAATGATTACATAATCGAGTGACTCGAAGGGGAAAAAACTGCAGAAACCCATTTTTTTGTAATTCTGCACGGTTGCATTATCATAGGCAGACCTTGAAAAATTCTGCATATACAGTTAAGTCGCTTCACTTTATAGTCATTAGCTGATTTCCGCGTTCAAATGTCGATTGTGGACGATCGAGACTGTATATGTCGATGCGTCACATTTTCAACAATAAACTGAGAAATTAGCATTTACTATGTTGGCTGATAATAAATTTGTCAATGTTTGACAATGATGCATTGCAGGTAATCCTTAATGTAAAATGTACAGCATTGATCATGCGGCTTTAATTCAATTTTTATGTTTCAAAGCGACAGGCGGGTGTTTAATAAGATTGGAAAAAAATTGCGAAAAAAATTTTATTGACACTGAAAATTTATTCAAAGTAATTGATACTGATCTGTCCTTGTGCAAGTATAGATATATGTTAGCGATCATATGTGAAAATATAATATATATGCATTTTATTAGCGCCATCTATATTTTACTCGGTACTAGGTTTTTCTTTTTGGATATTTGTCTCAAAATATACTATACTTACATACTTAAGTGTTTAATATTTTTAAAACACCTCTTGTACGCGACTCATACATATGTACATGGGTAGGACATTTTTTAACATTGCTATGTAAATTTTACTTTGTATTTGTTAGAGTACATTTTCACGTGTGTTAACTATCGTAATATATGCTGTATAAACAGCATTTCTGAGAAATAACGTGACAACTTAACATCGACTGATTTTGAGTGGCAGGCATGTGAAGATTTCCGAAAACGATATTTTTCCATGAAAAATAAAATTCAGTGCGGAAACGTATGAGAGAAAATTACAGGATAGAAAAAAAGTTTGAAAATGTTTGTAATGCGTAAAGAAATTATTAGGAAATTAAGAAAATAATTATTTATAAGAGTTACGATTTTTAAATAAAGAATTAAGATATTCCTTAAGAAATACTTACCACATCCGTCAGCTGTATATCGTTCTCCATGATTTTTCAAAAGGTAAGAAAATACGAGACTGTCGAAAATCAAGAAAAAGTCACTGAAACAGAGTTGGTACTCCAGGTAAGGTATTTTTGCATTTCATAAATCACGATCACGAAAGTTTACGATTTTATGGGTAAAAAGCATTATTATTACACTGAACAGAAAGAATCAAATGAGCATCGAAACGGTTTGTCTGAGAGTGCTCCTTGTTAATCGACTGCCGGTGGTCAACTAGGATAATTGAAAAGATCCCGCAGTAATATATAACGTTAAGTAGATACAGTACTTGAAGCCGATTCCCTCTTGTCTCGTTCTTGCTTCGTTTCAGTTCCTCGAGCTCTGCTGTCTCCGTGACAAGAGTAAATATTTGATTCCAGCCATTTTGTAACTTTTAGAAGAACTTGTGACCGCGTTACAAAGTGCATAAGGATTGCATTCATTAATTCAAAACACAGGTACAAAAGTTGACTCGGGGAAAGAGTCTCGGTGAGCCACACACATCACTTAATGTGATTCTTCAAAAAAGTTCAAATAGGAAAATTCGATGGTTCTAGAATCCAAGGTAGATGTGACCGTCGGATTTCATAACCCCAAATGTGACTATTAGAGATGTAAAAATTTAATTTTGTTCCTTATTATCATGTCTTTTCGTTTGTAACTGAATTACCTATTGTTCATTCTAGCCCTCGGGACTGTTGGACAGTCTCTTGGCAAAGACAAAAGCAACTTCTATGTTTGTGTGAATGTTAGATATACATATACAATACGAATACTTACAGTACAGTATTTGGCATTGAGATGTGGATAAGTATTTTGATTTAGACGACACGTGTATGTTACACTGTTAAAAATGGGCTGTATGTACATATTTATATACAGTGGACAAATTTATCACGAGTGCTTTATCCATACTGTGCCATTGGCAATAAGGCAAGTTAATTTTCATTGTAATTTGTAAAAGGTGACAGTTGTTTTTACTTTAAACGAATTTTCCTTTGATTCAAGGCTCCTTGAAAGTACGATATTTCTTAACAGCACGGACCGCAACCGTAACTGAAACCGAAATGGTAAATGATAATAACTGGAAAAATAAGGAACCGAAGGCATAACCATTAATCGAAATTTTTATAAATTTTGTACTTAAAATCGTAACGGAAATCTGAAATTGCTACATTGGAAAACCGAAATCGAAACTATTAATCGGAACGTATTTTATTCATAACAGCAGAGATGAGTAGGGAGATTGTCAGTGGGTCAATTTTCTTGAAACTAATTTTCTTTTGGGGTCGACGCGCCATCTGACCTTCGAACCATACCCACGTTTTTGATTGGTCGAGTGTGATATTCGTGAACTCCATGAGACGATTGGTGAGATTGATACTTTCTACATCTTTCCTAATCGATCCATCTTCCTATTCTTTCCTTCATCTTCATTCTCTTCTTTCCTTCATTTTTGTCTGTTTTACGCTTTGCCACTGACTTTCATGCACTCTTACTTTCAAAGCACCTTTCTGTCAACTCAACTGTTTACTAATTCTTTTTTTCTTACGTCCTGCTTTCCGACTTTATCGAATTCCTATTCTAACCAAGGTACGTACTAAGAAATGCACCCTAATCGTTACACGTATTAACATTTTATTCGTATCAATTGATTACAATTTATTTACATTTTCTATCGTATTAAATAATCGCAATAAAGAAAATCAAAGCCATATCATCCATTTACAAAAAATGCTTTGTTTCTCTGGATAATTCATTACAAGAAGCTCTAATATATTAGAGTTACCAGAGATGAGTAGGGAGATGCACAACGCTACGGTTTTACGCGATACCAAAAACATAGCGCTAAATCATAGCGGCGAGTCTGAAAGTAGGATTTTGTAATCATTGGTGATCATCGCCTCCGTCGACAATGCGAATCCCGTCGTAGCCGAGCCAAAGG
>JARQTJ010000550.1:347147-382860 GCA_030142635.1 Trachelus troglodyta | reverse complement strand
ATTTTTGAAACTGAAAAATAAAACTTTTAACTGATTATTTTGAATAAAATCCGCCTTGTGCACAAATCCTCAACACATTTTCGTTCTGCATTTTCTCGCCACAAGATGTTTACACATCAATATCTCCAGTACTAGCAGACTCGTTTTTTTTTTTTTTTTAATATAGATTTAAGATAGGATAACCAAAGTTCAAACTTCGATTAGTGTCGGCGGAAACGAGTATAAGAAGAGTGCCAATGAGCCGATTTTTCTCGTCTAAGTTTTATGTCCGTCCACTGGCTGAACGGAGGACCCTTGTACCAGTCGCAAAATCTCTCTTAAAAACTGAAACCGAAATCTATTAAATTCAAACACCGCAAACTAAAACCGAAATTCAAGCTTTTACCTTTGTGCACACTGTGACCGAACTGATATTTCTTTCGGTTGCAGTCCCTGTTTAATAGAGACCGCGACGTACGCTAATGTCGGTAATTTACCAACCAAGCAGTAGAAAACTATAATTTGCATTTTCTCAATGTTACCATCAGTTGCATAACTTCTATTCTGACTTCGTTCAAGATATTTCCGCTGATGGAGCCACCTGCAAGACATTCGGTAACAATGATTCTAGTTCAACGACCAATTTAAAATGCTCTGATTAAATTGTCGTTCATAAAAATGATACTTATTTGCTTTTATCAAGTAGCTGATATGATTGTTCCTTCATGAACGGAAAGACATCAAATTTAAAGAAGACGTAGATATTCAACTGAATAATAACATATGTATATCTTTATCCATCTTAAAATTAATAACGGGTTGACAGAGTGAAAAGATAATATTTATAAAATACATATATTTATTGCGTTATGTTTAAAATACATATATTTACATATTTTACAGTTCGCGATAACGATCAACTCACTTTCCGCATTTACATTGAATATAATTCCAGACTCACAGCAACAACGTATGTATATGTATATCATAATAATTCCTCGTATTTACACGCGCGATATATAAATATTAACTTATTTACAACAAAAAAAGACGGGGAAATTACTCCTCGTCACTTTAGTCTGTATTTTTTCATTTAATAATTTATCCGTTTAATATGTATACCTATGCGTATGTGTCCTGTGTCGATTAGTAGCTAAATCTTTATTTAAACACCTAAGAGTTTCTTGAAAGTCCATTTTTTTGCTTGGAGACAAGTAGAGTACTTTTTGGTATATGCGGTATGCAGCAACGTACAACTTCTTTTTTTTTTTCTTTTCATTATGGCTTATAAGTTTACAATACTGCTGTCGTCCCGCGCAAATATATCAAATTTACACATTTCGTAATTAAACGTAGAGTAAACTAACCGAATACAATTGAAGTTACGTAAATTGGCGTCGAAAAATAATCAAGATTCGACATTGGCATTGTTATTCAATTAATTTCTCGTTGGGTTGGTCGTAGTACAGTATACTTAGAAAATGTGTAAAATTATGAAAATTGCGAAAAACGGCAATGACGATAGGGGTTGTTCATGATATTGAAAATCGCGCAGGAGCAAAATAACGTCGTTCCATTCCTCGAGAACATTTTACATACTTACGAATAACTAGATTATACATTTTTTTATTTGAGTGGATGGAAGAGACAGAAGTTACTTTCATTTGAATTTTTGTTGCGCTAATTTACGAAACACGTGGAAGCGTCTTGTGCGTTGAAAAATATTTAATTACAAAAATTAATTTTTAGGACGTGGCTGGGATAAATTAAAATTTTTGGGTTTCCATAATTTGAATGCAAAAGACGCCGTCACGTGGCGACGCACAATCTCGTGGCTAAATTGTATACCCCTACATATATATTTTTTTCATTTTTTCAAACGCTACTCACGCTCCTACGATTTTTATTATTCTACTGCAGTCTATTTTGGGCTCTCAGGATTTTCGGTATCCCATAACGCAAAGACTGGCAGGGGTCGCAGGAGCCGAAAATTTTTGTTCAAAACGTCACTGCGACGTAAGAAAGAAAATTGACTCTGGCAGTGCTTCTTAAGAAATAGTTCGACTTAACGAAAAATGCAAATTCCGACGACATAAATAAACGTGACATGTTTTTTCTCGAATTTTCTCAAGCGAAAGGCCAATTTTCAGAAGCGCGAAATTCGCTGCGCTCGACACGTGTATGTACAGCAATAACATCCGTTCGATTAATTAGACATTCGGGGCAATTTGTAAAATAATTTAACAAATCGTTTTTTTTTATAATGCTACCGATTTCGTATTTTTTCTATGGCGACTGTTTTGCAAACAAATTTTTTAACTCTCCAACTATCCTTATCAATATATACGACTTATTACGTATAATTCAGATATTTAATTAATGATCCACTGACGTCATCAATAATAATGAAACAAACAATGCAAAAAGGGTTACCTACATATAAAAAATCTCTCCTACACTATTAAACATAATAAACATATAAGTATTCAAAAAATGTATCTATATTTTCAGATATTAGGATTTCGAAAAAAAATTAACGTTATCAATTATAATTTCATTATTCATCCATAGGATGAATTTTAATTATCTCATTATGACCAAACTAATAAATGACCACCCGTTACATAATCGCTTCGCGTATACATACAGTGTCCCATACGCATAAGAAAAGCCTGTATTCTATTGTTTCCATAAATCCCATCCGATTACAAAATTTTGATAAAATTAAAAAACAGCCAGAATCAGCTTTGCGTTTCATTGAAATTCAAAAGCGTTCACAAAACTGATAATTTGCTAAATTCGAGTAATCAGTCGTTGTAACGATAACACATAAATAATAAATCTATCAAAGAAAGTATACAGTGAACGTTAGAAAAAAAATCGACGAAACGATAGAAACTTCGAGAAACGTATTTTAAGTTATGTTCGTTTAAAAACATCGTTTATACATTGAGATCAAATAATCGATGCCTCGCTTCGTTTTCAATTACGTAATTTCACTTTCGCCTTTCAAACATTTTTCATCCTGTCTTGCCCGCACGCCATTACAAGCCCTTGGAAATAATTGTCCCGACAATTAATCTTTGAGATTCGCAATTATCTTGTTCTTGCACTTTGATAAGGAACACATAATTCTACTAGGGCTTGTTTCTAATCGTTTTAGCAAATCTGAAGCACGATTGTGTCCAAAGACATTCCTAAAGTCAGTAACTGGATAACCGGCTAGCTATACGTGCTACTGATATTGTATCGTTTCTACAGGACGTTCCAAAGATAGCCATACGAAAGATTTATCGCCGTTTACTCATTTACCAAATTTTAAATATACACGCCACATTCGGAGCTAAACATCATTTTCATTGTCACTTGTGAATTACGTATAAATGTACATAAGGTCGGCGGCAATTTTGAAACTGAATTATAAAAGCAAATATTAAATCGATTATCCGATTGTCAGATGAATTTTTGAATTATCACGTCTATCAAAAACGCATAACAATAATATATCGCCACAAAGTGAATCGTAAAAAAATGTTTGAATTTTTTTTACATATTTGATTATCTGACATCGGATGATAAATACTTGTTTTTGCTTTTTGACAACAAAAATTATACAGTATATATGTTGATTCTAGATTCGAATTTTTTTACGTTTACGGAATACGCGATACAAAAATTACCATTAAAAGTGACAGGAAGTCGATAACGAGATTTCCGAAAATAATAACAAGGACATCGTTATCTTATTTTTTACGGAAGTGACGTTTTATTTTCCTGTCACACTTTTTTTGTTTACCAAAAATTTCAAAAACTACCTCAAATCGACAGTATCTATCTAGTAAATTACAGAAATAATGATAAATCGAATGAAAGAAATACGTTCGATCGAACCTAATAAAATTTGTTATCAAAATATCAAATATGATAGACGAATTTTGATTACGTCTCTATAGTTCTTTTTAAATAAATTCATTTCAATTACAATTTTTTTTGTCTAAACCCGTCCATTCCACACACGGTCAATGTTTCTTATTAAAAAAAACTGCAGCCAACTGGCAAGGTAACGACAATAGTGAAAATTGGCCATGAAATATGTTACTCGCGACAATTATATCATTAACAGTACTTGTCTAACAATAAGACGTGAACGAAGTAATGGCTTGGTTAACACGTACAATAATGTATCACAATGCTTCTGCGTCTTCAAGAGATATCAGCGAGAATATAAAGGAGAATAAAAAGAAAATCGCTCGCGCGCAACCTAACTCCGAGCAAGTTCATTCACAATGAAGAAGAAGCCGCGCGACTAAGTAACTCGAGGTTAAGAATAACGATTTAGAAACGCATCGGGCGATCGTGGTCTAAGAATAAATTGCCCGAGTTCCAGGGTTCCGTATTGAGTTCAGCATCTCATTCCAGAGGCAGAATCCGGTGAGAGGAAGATAAGAAACAGGAAGAGAGACCGAGGACGAAGATAGGCCCGATGCGAGTCTTCGAGCGGGAAATTCAAATCGCATCCTTGAGAGTCCCTCAGTGCATCCTCTCGTAGAGGGCGACATCATCCGCTTCCTGATCAGAGTAGCTAACGTCGTGTTCAGCGGGATCTATTCTCTGATAGACGTCAGACATTCGTGGTGCCGTGGGTCTTATGCTGGTCATCGGGATCCCCTCCATAGTGCTGTACTGAAGTACGGGTGCCGAAACGGTAAGGGTTGCACCCCCAGGATTTTTTCCAGGATCATGTCCAGCCCTGTGCATAAGGACAGTACCGTACTGCCAACTCGTGTCTAGACTATGTTCCTCTGGATGATTGATCTTGACCTTGTCTCTGGTTCTACACCAGCAGATGAGGACCAGGGCTAGGACAAGGAGCAGGACGACTATGAGGGATGATAGAATGATGACAAGGATACCAGGCGGTACCAAGGTTTCTTCGGGAGACGATACGCGCTTGTCTACCCCAATGGCCTCGTAGTACTCGTCGAGGCTGCTGAAGAGAGTCTTGTCCGGTATGTGATTCGTACAGTCCAGGAACCTCATGTCCAGCCATGTGGTGTTTAAGGGTTTGGCACACTTGACGGCCTCCGGGGTGAGCGTCGCGTTCTCAAAGATCTTGTAGAAGACGATCTTGAGGTCGCAGTCGCAGACCCACTCGTTGTTCAGCTTCATAAGACTGTACAGGGAGAAGACCCTGTAGTCGATGACCTTGAAATTATTATTGGCTACGTCGAGGACCTCTAACTGCAGGAGTGACGCGAATACCTCTTTGTCCAGGACCTCAAGACGATTATGGGATATATTCAGGTAACGCAACTTCACTAGGAGCTTGAACGTATCCAAAGGTAGATTAGTGAGGTTGGCGAATGAGAGGTCGAGGTACTCAAGCTTATACGCCTCGAGGAATGGCTCATCCGGTAGAACCAGAGGATTGTAGCTCAGTACCAACTTCAGCAATAGATAGCAGTAAGAGAAGGTCTTGGGGTCGATGGTCCTCAAGAGGTTCCTCTCAAGATTGATGGAGACGACCTTGTTCAACCTGTGAAAGGCGTCGTACTCGATCTCGCTGATGTTGTTCCTGGCCATGTAGAGGACCTCCCAGTCAGTCTTGGCATGAAAGGGATCCCTGCTCAGGATGCTCAAGTTCGAGTGCGTGATCTCCAGCGTGTGACTCTCCTCCTCGACACCCGCCAGATAGACCTCCAGCTCCTCGATGTCGACGTCGTAACACCTGGTGACGGCCTCGTGGACGTGACAAGGATCCCTCGCGGAATTCCTCGGCAACTGACCCATCACGACCTCAAGGAAACTCGCCCCGAGGATTAGGGCGAGCGTAACGAGAGAGTACTGACGGCCCGGCATCCTCCGTAGCTCGAAAGAGCCCTATCTCCCGGATGCCCGACCCAACCTTAGCTATCGTCCTTCGATCCCGTCGCACCAGATGGAGTCATCATAGCGTTACGTAACGCGCTTCTTCGCTGTCGCTCATCTCAGCTCTGTAACAAGAAAGAACCAATCGATACGTTACTAGGTTGTCATCGAATAATCCCCCCGGAGGTTCCAGCACGGAACTTCCGCCGTCTGGTTAGAGTGCCAGCCACCCCCTCCGACCGGTTAGCGAGGTCAATTGGATATCGAGGATTTCTTAGACGGAGCAAAAAAAAAGTAAATATTTACACACGATTGAGCCCGACGCAAGAGGCAAGCTGAAAGACGCCAATTTCCTTCTCATTTTACAAGGGCTGATTTATATTTGGCAGCCATCTTGTATACGGTACCTGGTACAGTACTGTCCTTCTTCCTGATACACTTGATCATACGACGTCGATCTTAATTCTTGGTTATGTCTCCAAAATGGGCGATCGGATCTCGTAACGCTTTTGAAATAGCTGCCATTTGAAATTCCCGCTTCTTTTTTTTCTTTCTTTCAATTTTTTCATTTTTCGCGCGAGATTAACAGGCGGATGTACATTGTTTCCTTTCTTTTCTTCGCCGGGGAGAAAATCATATTCATTTTCTGGTTATCGAGGGAAACTGCCACCAAGACGCAACCCCTACCAAGGGGTGGATTTAGGGTAGCCGGGACTTTCACGAGGGTAGCACTGGGATAGCACAGGCTGCTTAGATACAGAGATCCCTCTATAGTCACCCACCCCCTACCTACCTACTACCCACCGTGTAGCTTGTGTGTTGCTCCTCGGCCTGCTTGCGGGGATTCCCCTTTCTTTTTCGCTATCGGGGAACCACGAGCTTGTTAATATAAATGGACGCTTGCAAGACGAGCCCTGAGGACTACCAACTTTCAGCGGACGGCGAAGCCTGCTGATTGTGTAGACAGGGATGAAAAATGTCCACAATATTCTACGTGAGAAGAAGCCAAGATGTATGTATATGTGTGTCAATATATATGTATGATGTAACACATATATATATATAATATAAGGTTGCATGGTAACGATAATTTCGTCGGCGTGCAAGCGACAGTTGAAAGCCCAAATTTGTAGTTTTTACCAAGCGTACCAGATAGGACAAGGTACTTGGCAAAAAGTACTTTCGATTTTGCTAAAAAAAGTTCGCCATCGATGTTTTTCCCAGTGAAAATTGCGTATGCAAAACTCACAGAATTTCCAAGCTATTCAAAAGCAAGGAAATCTAATCATGAAAGAAATTGGAGAAAAATTTGAAAATGCTCTTTGGGACTTCGAGGTGGGTAAGATTTATTCTGACGATAGATTATTTATTTTATTTGTTCTCTTGGTATACAGGCGTACCACTCGTCCTTAGACACTAAAAATAAAGGCAGAGAAAACTATTTTCCGCAAGAGATACTAGGGATGCTCATTTAACGAGAGTTGTCGCTTCTCGACAAGATTACGTGAGAAAGAATTAAAAAATTTCATGACAAATATTTTGAGTGAACGAAACTTTTTTTTTTCAAAATTAGTCTGATGGTACATTAGTCATTTTTTAACAAGATTTCCCATTTTTCAGAAACGCCTTCATTCGTAACTTTGAAATCTTTTTCGGGTCGGACGGATAAGAGATGATGTTCTTTTTTTTGTTCCTTAAGTGAGTACTGTCTACGTCAACGGATATAACGTCGGTTGACGTGCAACGTCGACATTAACGTATAACTGCGTTACCGTGCGACGCTGACGTTAACGTATCGCGTGTCCCTATGGAGAAACTTACCCGCGATAAACCATGCTGCCATCGAGTCTACGACAATTCATTTAATGTAGCCCGATACGTTGAAAGATTGGTCTCGCGTTTGATTAGCATTAACGCGTCACGTGACGACCGTCGATAAAGAGGAAAAACTTCATTACCGGCCGAGACACGACACAACTGTCCATTGTCATAAAATTGTTTTGTGATACGTGACGCGGAAAAAAGTCGATATTTTAAAATGACGAGTTAACGCGCATAGATTATAGACCGTGTGTTCACGGGTAATACGGATAAAATTACAAACCATGTCGAAAGCGGTATATATACTGTTGATTAAAACTTTACGAGTTGACCCGAGGAAAAGTGAAAATTCGTGAAAGCCAAAGGAAATATTTTGCAGGATGATGAAAATTTATTAGACAGAAAAGTATGGCTGTCTGACGGGTCTCGGGAATTTCTTTTCGGTATACGAAAATGGGAGAGCAGTCGGTAAAGAAGGATAGTACCTTCAAATGTCCTAAGGATTTGATCACGTACGAAGATTACGAGCTGGGCTGCTCGATGCCTTATTGTATGCCTCGAATGGTCCTCGGACTAAAAAAAGGAGAACACGTGAGAGCAAGAGAGAAGGAAATGAGAATCGATAAAAATTGCCAGGATTAAGATAGGAATCGTTGATATTGGTTTGTTCTGAATGAAAAATAAAATTGCATTAATATTTTTGAGTTAGGTTGGTCCGTCAAACTTAATATAAATGAAACATGATTATACGAGAAAAAAATTAATACATATGCAATATTATAAATTTTTGCATATTTCCTTTGACAATTTTTATCTCAAATTTTCGTAATATCTCACGTACTAGATTTAATCTAACTTACCACCTCAAGATCCACGCTTGACTGTACCAAGGTCATAAATTAAACGTATACTTTGTAGATACGTGACTTATCGTTAAAGCAATGTAGGGTTACGTTGACAATGTTGAGTATGTATATATATATATACACGTTTGTCAAAGAGATACTTTGGGGACACGAAAGATCAAGGGACGTTCACAATAGCAAGCTAATGTTTTTTTTTAACTATTACCTTGGGACATCAGAGCATTGGAGTTCTGACCCAATCTAACCTAACCAAACATGTCTAAGCCTATCATAAATACTGGATGCCTATCATTAAAAAGAATATGAACAAATTTGGTGAGACAGTCCGCTTCATGGTCCTCAAAACATTCATTACGCTGAAAATTCTTTGTGGACGGTCCCCAAAACAGGCGGCCCCCCCTATACTAAATTACTTATATATTTATATATATATATATATATATATATATATATATATATATACATATATTTTTCAACGTGCACTTTCCCTTCGCGCAACAGTAAAAAAAAATTTTTTAAAATGTCATCGCCAAACGGTTTCAAAAAATGTATAATTCTTTTTTCTTATCGATCATTTACAAAAAAAAATCATTAATCAAATTTTGTACTTGACACACCCTTGGTGTGTACAAATCGTTCATCAT
Source organism: Trachelus troglodyta (assembly GCA_030142635.1). Lineage (NCBI taxonomy): Eukaryota > Metazoa > Arthropoda > Insecta > Hymenoptera > Cephidae > Trachelus > Trachelus troglodyta. The sequence continues at coordinate 373,682 of JARQTJ010000550.1, read as the reverse complement.
CGACTCTTACGTAAATCTTGGGAAATGGCGATCGAGGGGGGATACTCCCCTCCCTTCACTGATAGTCAATCATTCTCAAAATCAAAGAACGTATACCCAGCTGTTTTACGCGCGGATAATTTTGAACCTGCTGAACTTTCAAAAGAGCTTCTTGAATGTTTAGAAACAATTAAGAGTGTCGATCGGCTGAATTAATAATTCCCCCCCCTCCCCAATTTAATTCATTAACAAGACTTGTTTAGCCGTTCTGCCTGGCAATGGAAAAATTAAAAAAAAGAACATAGATACCATAAATGTCACGTGGTTACCAAGACGGAGATAAGCTTGTAGGGTGTTTGCCTATTGGCTGTTCATCAGAGTCCAGGATCAGCGACCTGGCCCCAATGGAGCCTGATGGGTCTGAGAATAATTGAGGCTCTCGGTTTAGAGTCTCTTGGACGTTGTATACCTTTAATGAGTCGTTCACGGTGTCTAATGTCAGGCGCCATAAAGAAAAAAGGACGCTCGTAAAGCGTCGCGACGTCTCTTACGTGAAACAGCAGGTCTGATATCGTGACATCGGAGAAACGTCCGAGCGTTGTTGGAAGATTTAAAAGATACTTTTTTTTTTACTTAAGTATTTTACTCCTTGAGGATCTTATGGGACGTGAGAAAGGTCAGTGATGAAAATTTTATATTAGAAATTATGTTATTTTTATTGACTCAAATCCAATTATTGGCATCTCGAGATGGTTGTCGCGAATACAATTATCTGAACAATTCTTTTTTATTTTTTTTCCAAAAAATTTCTCGAACCTGTGAAAGAAAAATGGGTAATGACGTCGAGTTTATCTTTTCTTTAATTTTCCGGACTACCGCGTAATTTTTGATTGACAGAAAACTACCCCTAAGGTAGCGTATCGCACGTTATAAACGACGCCATCTTTGTCGTAGGTCGTGCAATATAAATTTTGAAAACACCAACAGTTAGTAGGAAGATCGAACTATAAAAAAGGGATGCTACTCCATGAAGGTAAATGCACGTATTATTTCACTATACAATTTTTTTACCACGTTCAACAGGTCATTCGACCCTAAAAAAAAATTTGCATCAAGACATCAAAAAAAACTTCATCAGATCAGTAAAAATATTAGAAGGCACGAAAACAATGATTCGATAATCCCAATAAATTTAGGACTAAGCTAATTAACCCTCCAGGTGCGTAATCCGATTAATTGCACAGTACACTCAGTTTAATTGGACCAACCTGACCTGAATACAATAAAATCGAGGAACCACCCTTAGCGTCCTTTTAGCGATTTTTTATTTTCAACCCCCTTCCCCCCACGATTCCTACTTTACCCACCCTTTCCAAAGGGTGGAAAGTGAAGAGTGTGAAATTGCAAGGGTTGTTCCCTGAGCTGGAGGAAGGTATTAGACCGGATGAAGGTAGACACAAATATTTACTATCGTCAAGGGGGTGGATGATGGGTGGGGAGTTAATACGGCAAAGACCCAAGAGCTAATCGCAAGTAAAACAGACAAATAAAAAAATTGAGGAAGAGACGTAATGGAAAAAAAATCCACCCCATGTCGACAGCATAACCTCCCCTCTTTTTTATTATGTATATGCGTGACCCTCCATGACCTTTACGATTAGTCTCACCAGTGTCCTGTGTTGATGTTGACACGTGTGCGACCACACCCTTGTGATTGATCATACGAAGCAACAAGCTACAAGGGGTTGGTACCCCTAAAGACCACCAAGAGTTGGTTTACGTTAGGTTTACGTCAGGTTAGGGTTCTCTTATCAACGTAATTGAATCTGATCGAACCCCCTTGGACGTATTACTCTCTTTTGAAAAAAATTCCCCCCCATTGTTATATCACCGTAACTTTTATTTGAGCCCATCGTCCAATAGCCACCAAGTGCCAAAAAAAATGGATCAATCACTCACCAACCCCATTTTCTACGTGTACAATATGAGAAGAATTTCGAAAATATTTTTTTTTTCAATTTTTTTTATGACGGATCCAATTTTTTTCAGACCTCGGTCAACCCTGTTTACGTTATGTAGTGACGTTTATGTTATCGATTTGTATTATCAATAAAAACTGTATTAATAATACAGACTCAAAAACGTTATATAGTAATATACATATATAGTCCTTCGTTTAATATTTCTATCGACACGTAAGTGTCAATTAGTATCATTGTTTTCTACTTGTAACAAAGGTATATCGTGTTATCAATGTCACTTGAACTTTAATCGAAACTCGATATTGTTTAATATATTGTTGACAAATTATATATATGTATACATATAAAAATGCCAAAGCATATATGTATTTTCGCTCTAATTTAATTTTACAGCTGGGTCAAATTTCCTAAAAAAAATTCAACCAACCAGTATGTAAATTTTTATGGCGGATACTGTACATAGAGGTAGATACCACAAGTATAACCTTATTGTAATATTTATTAATTCATAGTCAACCAATTACATGCAGTGCGTCATGACGTAATTTTCGCACGATACTCCAGTCCCAACTTCCTGGTACAGTCACTGTCAAGTATAATTTTTCTACACACTGACACTCTAAAACAATGATAACAGTACAATAGCCACACTAAATAAATGTAGAGCGATTATAAAAAAGAATTTCAAACACGTGTTATCTTTTATCAATTTAAAAATCCCGTGTAAAATCATTTAATGACACAATTACGTCACGTGCGATAAGTCCGAGAAAGTATGTCACGAAATTTATTACTTAAGGCTGGATTCACAATTGAACGACCGTAAAAGTTCTATTCCATATGACACGGATCTTATGGGTTTCTATGTAAATCGAACAAGACGAAGCAAGCAAATGGAACAACTTTATAGTACACCCGTTATATGGTATCAAACCACTGGAAGTTATTGAATACATTTTTTTTAATTTTTACATAAAAAATCCTTATCAGCGTCATTGATAAATTTTTAAATTTGCTTCCTAATATTTGCTCGATCAACCTGACTTTTAACCTCCGAGTGACTAAAGTCAAATGACGTCACTCAAAACTCGGCAGCGCTCTCCAGCAACAAGAAAGGGAACTGTCTATTAGCAAAGCCTATCTACTGGCACAGCGTGGTAATCTTGGACCAGGCGCGTATATACCAGAATAAAGATAAGGTCCCATTGCGTTCTATTCTTGTGGTCTAGTCCAAGGCAGATGGTTGCTAGGAAAGTAGTCTGGGTTTTCCTGGCTTATCGTAGAATACAAATTACGGTGTAACAATATTTATCAAGTTTAATGGGAACGATGCGATACAAAACGTAAGGCGGGGTCGGTGGGATTTTTTGAATTTTTTTTTTATAATGGTGAATTTATCTTGCAATTGATATAGTCACGTGATTGTACGTTTAAAACGTTATGGTGGTTCGACGACGTTAACTACTGCTGGCAAAGGGTCGATTAGCAGAAAGAGAATAGACGAGCTTTACGACGTCCATTATACAATTCGTTCAATTGCATCGTAAACTATTGTTAATTTCTAATTCGACTGTACCCTTAACGTCTGTCTTGAAATTACGATTGCTTAAGGAGAATCGCAATGTTCGAGAATAGAAGGCTTTGTTAGGAGGCGTTGTTTTTTAAATATTGTATAACTATCGATTTGTGAATTATCGAAAAAATTGTATATAGGTATATTGTATAATTTTGGAATTTGAGTAAAATATTTTTTTAAATCGTATTCCAGATGAAAATTAGAAAGGTGCTATACAGTTTATATAAAATTATTAATATTAAAAATACAGAAAATTGTGTTTCATTGATACTTTTCTGCTGTCGATTAATATAATTTTATAATTTGGCATTGTTACGTAACTTAGTTGACTGTATATCGTGGTCGATTAGCCATTAGTCCGAGAGGCGTCAATAGGGATTAACAATGGTTTGAATAAATGTGTTGTCTCACATGAAAGCCGCCATTATCCAGACATACCAATTGTCAATGAAACCTCTTGGAATTCGCTCCTCTCAATTGGATCAACAGACTCCGTTTAATTGTAACAGCGCGACGCTCCAGGCTTATAGACACAGCTGACAATAAGCATGTAAAGAGTGCTCATAGAAAAGATGGTAAGAAAAATAATAACAGAGATCTCTAGAGAGACCGTTACGAAAGCCATACTACAAGCCACCAATTTTACTCGTACATTTCCTCGTTCTTGGTTCTTGGTAAATTCGACCCACCTGCCAAGTCCAGAACCTGCCCCATTATCGAGTAGGTAGGCAGGTAACGGATAAGGTAGTTTCTGGTACAATTGGACTTTAGAAAATTTTACTGTACCGACCGAGTAATTTACAAGAGTGACAGGACAAATGAGTCGAATCATCTTCCAGAGAACGTGTAGACGTAAGGTAGAAAGAACAGGCAAGGTGCTAGAGTATTAGTAGCACTAGTAGTAGTAGTAGTGGTATTAGTAATAGTAGTAGCACTAGTAGTAGTAATAGTAGTAACACTAGTAGTAGTAGTAGTAGAGCCAGGAGTCTTTTCAGAAAACAGGATTTACTCTTTAAAATGTAGCCTTTGTATATCTCTCCTATGCTGCCCTTATAACCTCAAACGAAAGTATGTCCCAGTAAGTAGACCTTTCGATTGGAACTCGAGGATTACGTCACGGAATGCCATGCCGGAGACTACAGAACATAAACATCAAATCCGAATTGTGTTTCGAATCAACTCAGAAGAATGAGAGCTCCGAGCCTCTGCGCTTCCTTACATACCAGAGGCTCCTGGACCTGTGTAAAGTTAGCCCAGCACTTTTCGAATTTTCTAATTTTGAAAATTGTGCTGAATTGTGCTACATTTGTGCCAACTTATGCCGTTAACCAGAAGTCGATAACTTTAACAGTTTTCGAAAAAATTGAAAAATTGTGGAAATTCTTCGCTTGTGCTACTCCATAAAAGTCGTGAAAATCAGAATTTCGAAAAACTAAATGTTGTGCTGTGTTGTGCTACGCGAGCACATCAAGTTTCCCTTATGACAAAACCTTCTCAGAGCAACCCTTCACAAGCACAAGCGAAGAATTACCACAACAATTTTTCAATTTTTTCGAACACTGTTAAAGTTATCGACTTCGGGTTAACGGTACAAGTTAGCACAAATGTAGCACAATTCAGCACAATTTTCAAAAATAAAAAATTCGAAAAGTGCTGGGCCGGCAAAAATTTAGTTTATTTCATTTTTTCGAAAACGGTTAAAGTTATCGACTTTGGATTAACGGCACAAATTAGCACAAATTTAGCACAATTCAGCACAATTTTCAAAATTGGAAAATTCGAAAAGTGCTGGGCTAACTTCACACAGGTGGCTCGTGGTCGAACGTATAGCGCCGGACAAGTGCTGCCTCCTACAGGGCAAAATTCGTAGCTTCTAATACTCTCGTCAAAAATGTTCAACTTTTCGTACCGTACTCTATTTTTTATAAACTTTCTGAACTCCTCGTACCAGTCATCAGTGTGACGTGGACAGTGACGATACTCAAGAACCACCAGCTGATATACACGGAAAAGATACGATCCACACGTTCCAATAATTTCGGACACGAATCTTTCAGCAATTCCCAGAATTCTCGTTAAAATTTATTTTACTTTATATTAATAAAAAAAAATGCATTCAGACATAACAGCATATCGACGGAGTCCTAGATTTCACGATTCAAAGCAAACCGCAATCCATCAATTTATTCAGCTCCAAATGAATCGATATTGCAGGATTCCCTTTACGAATGCAATTAAAAATTTTTTTCTTCTATCCACCTCTCCACCCCCAAGCAAACCAACGATTTTCCATCGTAAAACAACTTTCCGTAATTTTACATCATACAACCTCGGCCTAACAAAACTACGAAGCTACGTAAACACCCAGCGCCTTCGGCGGCTATAAACCCAACTAACCCGATGCGCTCGCAATGCATTATGGATGCATCCCGAGCATAAGATAATTCCCAAAAGCGCCACCGATCGATTCGTAATAGTAGAACCAAACGAAATCCATTAAGGAAATCCTAAGGTATATATTATAATAGCAAATCATAAATTACCCGTGTCACGTGCCTGTGGAAAATTGCGAAAACTAATGCGAGTAATCGGATCGAGGCGTGGCTCCGTTAGACTCTGCGAGATCACATCGCATTTCGACTTCAGTCCGTCGAAAAGTGTACAAGCCGTATTCACAGCGTGTCAAATAGAATAAAAATTATGAAAAAAATTGTTTAAATGCTCTTGATACGAAATTTTTTTTCAATACGTTTAATAGTAAAAAATAAAATTTTTCATATAATTCTTTTCTCGGTATTTCTATCACCCACCAACAATACCAGGCAAAAGATCGTTAACGAGCTGATATACGTAAAGACGCATGTATACATAGTTATAACGACTTTACGTTCTTCTGGATTCCACTTCCACTTCCACGAACGATTTTGTCGCGACGTTTAAAAATAATTCTTCGCCATGTCCCTCCGTCGCTTGGTTCACGATCGCTTTCTTCGCTCGACGGCATTTTATCGCTCGGTTCACGTTTCTCTGCTTTCTTACTCGTGGTCGCGCGTGCCACGCGTGCATCGCTACCAGCTTGAAGGCTGCCATGCGTATGACCCTTCGTGTTTTCCCAACACGTGTCTCCACGGCATGAGCTACTACGATTCTTCGGTACCAGCTATTTTCGTGAAAACCCGTCTTCTTGGTATCTCCGTATTTATCGAGGTTACGTCCAAATGTTTGCTTTAATCAAAATTGACCTTTTTCCTTGGCACTGTCGATAGCGACCGAAAAGAATTGCACGTTCAAATAAAATCATTAGGAAAGTAAAAAATGCATCGTTACAAAAATAAGCGATGCTTGTCATTATTATTATTATTATTTTTCGTAACAAAGCCTCAATGGTCATTGACATACACAAATAATTATTCAATCGAATAGCACATAAAAACCTAAGAGGCCTAATCATTATCTTTATACTCAGTTTTTTAATTTTTATCTTTCCATTTACGTATTAACCATCAAAATTCGAATTAATGTCCACGATCACTGAATTAGAAAAAAAAATTTATTCCACTGTGTATTTCGACACTTTCGGTCGAAATCTTGCAAATTCCAGAATCCACCAAGGAATTCGATATCCAATATATACATATATGCTATCTAGAATTTAGGATAAGACAGGATTCCAAGCATAAATAGCATAACGAGGGATACCCGAGTCAAGAGAGGCACGTGAACAGCAATTGATTGGATATCGATAAACAATCATGTTCCGCTAATCATTTTACAGTAGGTATACGTACTGTCTCCGTCGCTCCTAGCTGAGTTCGTCGGCGGCTCTGAACCACCTTAAGGAATGTTCACAAGATGACCCATGCACGTCAAGAGCCTCGTACCACGAGTAAAGTTTCAAGTACGTCTCGTTGTGACTAATGGACGTTCGTTCTACCCCGTTTGATTGCCGTCACTGACGGTTCAATGATTCATTCGGCACAAATGATAACGTCAGAATTACATTAGAACGAATGGCTTTCGCATTTGACTGTTAAAAATGGTCCAAGCACTTAACTCGACTATACCTAACGCTAGGGACACTTTGTGTAATACGGAGCAAGAAAAAAAATCGCCATTTGCATTCCGTGCAAGAAAAGGTCATTGTTTATTGTATTCGATTGGCATTGGATACTTCGCAGTTACGCGCAATGAGCATCATCGAGTTGCGTCAACAACGAAAATAGAGTCGCTGCAATCACTTTTATGTTTGCGATATCAATTCGCTGTGTCCGTATGTATATATATTTATTAGGATAAATTAAATTTATGAAAACTCCGTTAAAAAAATTCGATCGCTTTGAGAAATATTCATAAAATAATTATTTCAATCGTTAATTATATTTTTATCATTTGTCTTATCGCGCATGCGCAGTCAGTGCTTGTTTCTATTCACAAAAATTAGGCCTGCTGCTCAATTATTTACTGCATATAATTAGGTGCACGTTTATGCACTTGGTGCAGTGTTAAATATATGTCACTTTATATGCTTTATCAAACGTGAGCTATAGTCGGTTTGATCAAAGTCCAAGGAGGCTGACGCACATATGTAAATTAACGAAATTTGACTCTGGTTCGCCATCGTGTCAAGGGTCAATGGATAAATCATTAGCGTAGTAACGATTGATAATTCGTCGGTTACATGAGAGAATAACGGGACGTGCACAATGTAAAATTTACGTCGGGAAGAATTTCTCTTGGTGTCTGTCAGTCAAAATAAACGCAGGTATTCGAACCAGCTGTCGCTGTCGGTGAAACGTCCCTTGATAAAATAATGATAATATTTGGTATCGGTTCTGCAGGATCTTTACGCGCTTGTAAATGAATTTGTTGGTTGAATATTTGTAAGCAGAGTAATCGCGTTATCAGTGATTAATTAACTGTGAGAAAGATCCCACGCATCCCCACCGTAGACAATTAATTGACTCTTGATACGGCAATTAGGTTTTGGTTGGGCCGCGACGCAAGAGTCTTTCAAGAAACTAGAAAATGGAGTGAGGATACTGGTGTCGTCATGCGTGAATACGAGTTTAATATTTCAAGGAAAAATATAGACAGTGACGATAATTCACTTACTGGTTTTCTGAGTAAACAGGGATAAATTATCCGATGTTCCAAGTAATCCGTTATCGTGGCAATAAGCCAAACACTAACGAAAAAATGCACTTAAACTTCACACTGAGACGTTTATTTGAAAATTTGAGTACAGGTATTAAATATTTAATACAGAGGATATTCCGTCCAGATGTATACCGTTAATTATATCTCTTCGTTGAGTGCACTTCCAGCAAGGTATGTTGATTGGCAATAATGGCATTGCGAATTTAAGAAAAATAAGATCGATGAAAATTGCGCAAGCACGTGCGAGTCTCTACATGTGTACAAATAGTCGTTTGAGCCTCTGAATTTTTCCGAGTATTTGAAAATGGCGCATGCGCACTGCCGTCACTGCATTTTACGAAATTTACACGAACATTCACTGCTTATAGAAATATGAGCATTTATTTATTCGTCACGGATATTCCAATTGGTATACGGAGATTGTTAACTGGTAAACATAAGATATCGCGCATCACGTGAAGATCAATTGAATCAAACTGTTAACACGAACTGCTGTCCTCGCGACGGTTCGGCCGATACTGAGGAGACAGCTGGCTGGTTGGACGCCTGGCTAACTGCTTCTCACTGGCTCGACTCTCATTGGCTCGTTCGTTCAATTCCGTGTCCGATCGTATCTCACCGGATGCGCATCTTATAGCCTAACTTAAAGACGGCCCGCTAGTTGGCGGTAGTATCGCGCGTCCGTTTGAGAAGTTAAAAAAGTTGCGTGCTTTGTTGAAAAGCATTATCGTGCTATTGTTGCTTTGCGTTTAATAAATAGCGTCTAAAGATTTGCGAATACACCGCGAGAAACTTTATTTCTGATAATCGATCCTCGAGAAGTAATTTCCGACAGATAATTAATGGAATTCGAATTTTACAGTCGGAACGATTTGTGACGAGCGAGAACGAATTCTTTTGAGTTCGCAATGACTTTTAATGTTTAATTTTACTTTATACGTCGTTTTCAAGATTACTGGTTCAGTGCTTGAGTGTTTTGCTATAAGTGAAGGAAGTAATGGGAAAAAAAGACTGTGATAACGTTGCAGAGAAATGCATACTGCAGGTTGATAAGCACAAAGCAATCTGCTAGGAGTGTTGCGTGTAGCTAAAGTTAATTGAAACTAAAGTATTTCCGTGATTGTTAAAAAGAAATGCTGCGTGATAAGGTTAACTGCTTAAGACTGTTTAAGCAGTTAGGTAAGCGTACCCTTTTCATTCTACAATACTTCGGATCGTTGGACCTTTAAAGTGCGTTACATGCCTGTCAATACTCGAGATGAAAATACGATTCAGTAATCGTAAAATGGCCTTCAATAGCCACTGATCTTTCATCGAAACTCGCCGTAATGCACTTCCTTATACTGTACTCAGACTTCCAAGGGAGTTTTCATATAGAAATCAATAACAGTGTGGCAATCCGATGGTAACTATTGGCTCTATATAAAATTCTATAAGAAATCGTCGAGAAACTAATCGCGCACTTGCGAGTTACGAGTGGATAATATTTTTAAATTGAAAAAGTCTGATGAAATAAATCATTTTTTTTGTGTCCACACGTGCACTGCTTTTATGATTCTTTCAGAGTGACATTAATTAAATGTTATTTTTCTCTTATAAAAACTTACGTGGCTCTTATTTTTACTGGCGGTTTCAATAATATATTCAATGCTGATTAAGCGTAAAAAAAATACATCTCGAAGTTATGTAATTTTATTTTCAGTCTTATAACAACAGTGGAAGATTTTTCTTTCTTTATTCCTTTATAACATTCATTTGTATTGATGGCATTCTGTGGGATGTAACAAAAATGTTTTGATGCTTTTTTTTGACACTTTCAGAAACATTACGCAGTTAATTCTTTTAAGAATCGTACAAGCGCGAAGCGTGACGATGTGCCGTAATAACGGGAATTCACAGATTATTCCTTTCGTCCGTTACAAGATCGTCGGACCTTGAAGGTACAAGAGAAAAGATACAACAAGATAAGGATAATCCATAAGAAATTTTTTGGAATACATATACAACCCGAATTTGAAATCATGCCGAACACATTAAACAGGTTTGTAAATAAAAATCTAAGACCTATTACCTAATACTATCTTTTTAGCTTTCTTTTTCAACGGCCAAACTACAAGCAAAAGATCTTTAAATTATGACAGAAGAAATTATTGACAGGACAAAACCAACATAATCCATGGTAAATACAAGAGAATTTAATCGAATCCCTTTCCATCTGGTTTGCAGTCGTAACGATTTGCCCAAGTGATTTCACGCAATCCGTTCCGTCTCCAGTCACGACGCAGCCAAAACGATAAATCCAAACGATACAGATTGTCCATTCGGAGCTGCCCTTCTTTTTTGTCATACAGCGGATAACGTTCGCCAGCTATTATTATACAACAGATTCAAGCGAAGCGGCGTGACGAATCACGTGCCCTGTGAACTACAATTTAAGTCGTTCCCATTAGCTGTGAATCCTCGACTCTATGAGACAGCAAGATCAAATCTACAAGAGTAAAGAAGACGCCTCTTTAAAATTACCTTATATTATTCAATAACAAAGTTAACCATAGATCTCGAAATTTAACCATGATAATCATCCATGTCAATTGAGTCTTTATAAATTATCCCACACATCGTCCAATTATTTTTCACTGTCCATTACGATTTTTATCACGTTCTTAAAACTCTTATCGATATACCAATTTCTTGAATTATGACAGATTGACTTGCGACGGCAAGTGGTGGGGACAAAAATTCAGAAACTTCTACGCCTGCTAATATCCCAAAGTCTCTATACTGAATTAGCGACAGGGTTAATGAGTATATAACACCAGATAATTACTGGAAGGTTTAATCATGCGTTTTCGTACACGTGAGGGTGGTAACCCTGAAATTGAACGAGTTGAGATATGGCATTTCTCAAAGCCCCCTAAGCGGTTTAAGTTAATCGTATGGCTTATTGCGATACGAACACCTAAATACCCTATATCGTATCGAACCACACATATATTACATTTCGCGTCAAGTTTTTTGGCTCCCCTCAAACCCCTTCCTTGAATATTCACATCCTCCGAACAAACTTCGTGTGAGTTGAACTTTTTTCCATAAATTAAACCAGTCTGTCATTAAAAACAAAATTGGTGTCCTACGCGACCCAATCTTGCCAACAAATAAAGCCCGTGTCAAACGCGGTAAATTTGAATCGACTCAATTTAATTAGTCCACTCGAGATTCCTCGAGTCAGTGGAGGGGGAAGAAGCGAGAGACATAGTAAGAGGAAAGGAAGAGGAAAATTAAAGGGGAATTCGACAAGGGTAATTGATCCATATACATATACATATACACGCATACGATCTACCGTGTCTAATTGACCCAAATTAACGATGCTATCAAATATTAAGCGAACTCAAATGAGAGGGAGGACAATATTTTTTCTATATACCGGGTGAGTATAGCGCAACAAACGAATTGATAATTTTATTTTGATTTCATTTTTATTCAGTTACTCGGATTCATTTGCTTCATCAATTACGTTCTTTCTTGTATAAAAGCTGTTGTCTCTGTTATCTTTTACGTATTTCTGGATAAATGTTTTTTTTTTTACAGAATGGAATAAATTGCCGATGCTATACAGGGTGTACGTACTTTCTCTGCCTCACTAGCCCATTATCGTTTGCGTCATCTGTAACAGAAAAAAAAACAATGATTCCTTATACAAGCCGTTCACACGAAAGTAACAGACATACAAAGGTTCGTTGAAAAGAGGATTTAAGTTTTAACATTTTTAATTAAGTGTGGCATCGTATCAACTTATCAATAATTAAAACTACGATTAATTAGACAATTATTTGACATATGACAGGCGGCTATGCTGCTGTCACGTGTGTCTTTCATATGTTTTATATACATATATATTGTATACACACATACATTAATAATGTAGGAAAACGACAAGGGGTTATTTATAGAGACAGGATGTTGAGACGCTGTGTCTAGCAGTTGGCAATTAGTGGCTGAATATTTCGGCAACGATCTATTAATAGAAGACTCGGGCTAGACTGGATATTTAAAAATTTTCTTTCACGCTGAACATATATCCACGCGGAGTTTCTATAGGTAAATCATATTTGGTCTGACATACATGAATTTTCATTTAATCCGCATATAATGTGTAATCAATTCTGTAATTATTATTCCTACCCACGTAATTGCATATGTACCAATGGGTCATCTCTGAAAAGTTTATATACGTCATAGGAAGGGTCACGGAGCAACTGTCATTATACGCACGTGGGTGAATTTGTTATTAGGTCATATACGTTTACACGAGGCTCTGACAGAATATCAGCCACGTGTAGGTATATGCATTAAATTGTTGATTCAAATAATTATTGATTATAAATTATTGGATATTGATTTTTCGATTAAAAATTTTTCAAAACATTGTTCAAAAATGCATTTCATACAGTTTACTATATATATCTAGTATGCGATGTTATTTTAAGGTTAATTCATACGTGCATTAGACAAATATACCTATGGATCTTTACGCTGGTATAGTTTCCACGTCTAAGTCGGTCTCTCGAACCGCTCTGAATTTCCGTAGATTTGCAGAAGGATGAAATTCGCACTCGCTATAAATTTCCGACACAGTTTATATTCAATTTGAATAGCAATTAATTCGATGCAATCGTACTGTTTGCATTGCATTATTCAATTCCACGTAAGATCGATTAGAATTCAGGTATTTTCGGAGTTTCAGGTTAAATATGAAAAAAAAATTCTCAAAAATTTTCATACCAACGTTCTCCAACGGTCATTGGCATATATGTATACGAGTCGCGAAATGATATGAAAAATTTTCAATCGGTAAAGAAATTTCAAAATTTTTAACACCCAAGTCAAGCCCACAATTATTTTTGTCAATTCGCAACAACTTCGCGTTTGAACGAAAATTTGACAGGTGTGAAAATAAACTGATGCCTTTCAAATTCTATTTCTATTAAATAAAAATCTCAATTTTTTTAATGCAAATTTTATCAAGAAAAAAGCTTTCACTCGCAAACTAATTCAAATCCGTCATTGTGAACTGGACCTGACGTTCTACAGCTACGAAAACGTCAGGGGTGGCTGATACAGCGAACGGATTGTTTCTGCGTTATGTTACTTTGCATACGGGCAGTAAAAGTTCCTTCGTTCCGGTAACGTGCGTGACACGATGCGTGAAATAGCGATCGTGTGTATCGGCTAAGAATTACGACGGGGGGTCAGTATTTATTATGGGTTCGTAGGGTCCAGCAGTGATGGGGTTGGTTCGCCCCATTTTCACCCCACTGGATACTGGATAATGGATAATGGTTGCGCACGCTCATCTTCCTCCATTCGAATACACAGCCAGACACGAAGCAGTTGATCAACGTAGTTCCATTGCATTATCCTGAAAATCCATAATTTCAAAAAAAAACCTATAACTTAATTTTTCATCCAAATACTTTTCTACTATCTCTTCTGAAACGATACAAATATTTTTTTCATCAAAATTCGTCCCTTTCAAAATCCCGCTCATCGGTCCACCGTGATAAACCCTATACACACGGATATACCTATATCGTACTTTCTCATAATATTTTACATGGCCAATGGGCTGTGTGCATATTTAGACTTATGCTTGGTCCTTAATGCTTATGGCGGTTCTCATGAAAATTAAACTACTCGAGTATGCTGTGTCGTTGTTTGGCATTTTTTATGCCACATGAGAACTTCCATTTACAGCTATGACTTTTCTATATAGTATATGAAGTCAGTTCAGAGATGGCCAACACGTAAAGGCTTAATACAGGGTCTAGAGTATTATGGAAATTTAAAAGAATATTTTCAGAGTAGATAAGCATAGTGTCATTCCTATCTATTATTAATAAATATAATTATTTTTACAGATTAATGACTTGAAAGTCCCCTTTCGAGTATCGAGTATAAAAATTTGACTTTGAGGTTAACTTTAAATTTCAAAATCGTACACTATCCTTTTTTGGACAACGTGCTATCGAAAATTTGACGTTTAAGCGAAAAAGATAATTATTCATGAAAATCGATTAAGCAACCAATAATTACGGTTGCACTGTAAATTTTCTTGAACACAGTGTATAGCCACAGTGTGTTCACGTATCATATCTATATATACCTTAGCGTGCAAGTGATAAGAGTGCGGAAACGATAAAATATGTATCACGTATGTCGTGCGCGATAACGTGGCCGTGGAAAACTCGCATTATTTTTTTTAGGATGCGAATACAATTTTTTTAATAATTTTGAAAAAAATTTCCTAGAAAATTCATTTTTCAATGTGACAGTATATACGTGGACGTTGCGTCTAGCACGAAATGTAAGTTACTTGTCAGAACCTAGCTCGGGTTGAAAATTAAGGGGGTTTTTGAAAGGAATGTAATCACGGGTTACATAATGGACGTTTAATTAAAAAAATGTAAATACACCTTTACCAAGAATACCAAGTCAATGTAATAAGCGGACACTATGATACTCGCGGTACGCAATGTATGATATTGCTTTAATAATCGCAGGTACGAAATCATTTTCGCGAATAACAATCGAGTGAAAAATCGCAATTTCAGCAAATTCATGCAATTGTCAATTGATCTTGGAAAAATCTTTCGTTTTTTTTAAAAACTGTCTAAAATAATTTTTTTTTTCAAAAAATATTTTCATACCAAAATTTATTTATCTGCATCAATGATACTCGATGTCATCGTATATCGAATTGTTCAATAGGATTCGAGACAATAAAATTACACGTTCAATATTTATTGTCACGTCTTTTTAAATGATCAAGAATAACGAAGACAATTGAAAATTATCTCCGTACTTGTCATTGTCATTGCTCGACAATGTATGACCCACTTTTTCCAAGTACATCGACAACCATATATATATATTTACAAATCCCGATCAAGAATTGTCTCTGATCGATAATTGAATCCTTTCACCATGACGTGTCCTTTTATTGATCACGATGTGTCACAGTCTGTCTTTGTCAACCTCACGGATCATTTCATGACGTCACAAGGAGTAAATATAAAAAGCCCTTTCAAGTTATACAGATTAAGAAGAATTTTTTTCTGTCGATACAAAAAACTAAAATTTTGAAAATTGGAACACGTCATAATCATATGGTGATTTGGGTCAATGCTCTCCGTGACCTTTGACCCATCTGACGTTAAGATTTTACCATTGAATTATGTAACAGCAGTAACCTGACCCAACCCAGTATTCTCTGCTCGACTTTATTAAAAAAACGAAATTTGTCTTTAAACATACTGATTATGTTTTATCGATAATCTATTCCCGATGTGATCGACAAGTCTCGATTGTATCGATCTGCTCGTTGAGATCGGATCGGTCGATAAAGACAGTCGTGTAGGCTCGGTGTGAACTCGAGACCCTAAAACAAGATCCATCGGATCAGCTGGTCGATCTGCCGTTAGCGCCAACTAAAATTCCATCGTACGTCAACCTGGGATATCGATACTCGATATTTGGTATCGATCTAACCTGCCCTTTTATGATGAACAAGCACAAACTTCAGGGCAGGCATCTTGTCCTGGACCGACAAGGGAGTTTAACGACTGTCGTGACCAGATCTGTCAGAGTGGAGCATCTTGTTTGTGGCTGGCATTATTTACACGTATGATACAATGTATAGATCTATATTATCTTATAGGAGATGAAAGATACACGACCTATACATATATATATATATATATATATATATATATATATGCCTAAGTGTATGTGAAAGGTAAAGCCAAAGTCAGGTAAAGAAGAAACTAAAAATTATCGAAAGTCATTGGAATTGGAAAACATGTTGTGCGACGGCCATTTTGAATTTACTAATTATCATCTCTATGGTCCAGCCAGCCACTGTGTATTAAAGCGATCTATATCGTCTCTAATGATTTCTAACCTCGAAATACCTGTAACACTGTATTAAGTCAATGTAAAAACAAAAATGGCGGATACGTCTACATAGACCAAGGCGCTTGGCACTAACTTCATAAAACAGAGTTAACGTTGTTTCCTTGAGCACACAGGTGTTTTACGAGGCCAAAGTAGAACGAGGAAACCCTCTGGAGAAGCTTATCACAGGGTTACCGCGTCATTACGGCGGGTACCAACAGCACCGGAAACGGAAACAGCGACCGATGCGCAGTTTCCAACCCAATTCGCCATAAGGGACCGGTAATAGTCCTACCCACTCCACGCAGCTATTCACGTGCTATCCAGCCAAGCTTACCAACCACTTGAAATCCAACGAGCTGCTATCTGGAGGTTGCATAAATAATTGGGGTAAGTTTGCCGAATTATAGATTCTGAGGTAATGAGAAAAACGTTAATCGGAAAAATTAGAGTATAAAATCACGAAAAAAAAAAAACCATATAAATAAATGACTGTATATTCGTGAATCAAGACATTTTTTGGTCACACACATGGAACTGGGTATAAGATTTATAAGAGATAGTGGTAATTTATAAAAAAATATTTTTAATTAATTTTTTGGCGTTTATTACTCTTTTTATTAAAAAAAATTTATTTCAGGCATCACGTTTCAACGTATGCAAAAAAACGAGGGTTGCGTACTGTGAGTATAATTTTACGTATCTAATATCTATACGGTATGTATATCATATGTGCTATATGTGTTACAGGTAGTACAGAATACTTGGGTACAAGTCGATCGCGTCCCACACTGGTTACGCTGGGATAAGCACTGACTTCGAGTAATAAAAGGAAAAAGATACACGAGTCATTGACATACGGGTATATCCGTAGCAACGTGCTTACGCAACCACAAGGTTGGTACCAAGAGATTCCATGGCTGTAAAGTCTAAAGAATATACGTAACGCACAATGGCCACTGTATATTCTCATGGGACGCTACGCTTCGTATCCTTTGCCAGACAAAGTGTCGCCTTCTGATTCCATCCTGGCAAAACCAGATAGAGGTTATGACCACTTCCGGTTCTCGATGTCATCCATCCCGGTTCCTGTGACGTCAGTACCAGTCATCACGAATGACTGCGTGCGGGGAGTCTCATCATATTTATTATTATTATTATGCTCGGCCGTACAATTTTTGCAAAATTCATACCGAGAGTAATGACAGTTTTTTGCACGCTAATTGTAGCTGGTTATTGTTATTGTATAAAGTTATTGGACTTTTGTCATACGTATGTACAGTGCTGGTTAAAAGTATTGGACAGGATGGAAGTTTGACTAGTGATTCCTGACGTTACCGGCAGTCGATTTCACTTGAATGTGGATTTTGCAAAATCATTTTCGTGCAAATTCAGGCAGACCGGAAGTAAGGATTTTTCGAAAACTCAAATTTTTCTTCACGACGGCCGAAAAGCGTTAATGCCAGAAAACCGTCGCAGGGTATTATGGGTAACAGCGTGGCAAAGATTGTTTTGCATTTTGCAGAAGACTCTCTGTGAATATTCATGAAAAATGTGCGGATGGACAAACTTTCGCATAAAGATCTTCTGCGGAGCATCCTTCGTACTGCAAGTAATAATTTGCATAAGAAATGCAATAAAAAATAAAGGATCCTGATAACGTTACCAATTAATTCTAAAGGACACGTATAACGTAAATATGTAATTTATCTAGCAGCATCTCATTCCCTCCAACACCAAAGGAAATAGGTTTGGCCTCTTTCATCCTACTGGAAGTCAAACTAAGAAAAAAAAAGAGGCGTCACCTGCATTTTCTCAGTGTTTCTCAAGTCTCGACCAAATTTTACCCGGAGGAGTTTATGGCTCGAGTCTGCAGCCACCGCCCCTCCACCCCTCCGCTTCCCCCTCTATCAACCATCAAAACCGTACAACCACGAATCTGCTTTTCAAATATTTAACCGGGAATACCTTTTCCCGTGGGACGTCAGATCTAATTCAATTTTCTAGCTGCTGGTTCACGCCTTGGGGCACTTATCCTGGGTCGCCCCTTTGTCGTCCTGAGTCCCTCTTGCTGTTCGCTGCCTGGCTGCTTCCTGTACCACAAACTTCTCAGGTAAGGTAGGCTACGGTTATCCTTGGCACGCGCAAGACAGGTGTTCGTCAGCCGGTGCATCTGCCTTCCTCGTGGCTGATGTTCGGGATACCCGAAGAAAGAGAGCTTCACTGGTTTATTTTTTTTTTCTTTCCTTTTCTTCCCTGCCAGACACTCTGCTGCATCCCGAGACTTCTCGAATGCCAGATGATGTTGGGGTCCAGTTTCGAAAATTCAAAAATCGATTTTTATTATCGACCAGGAGCCCTCCAAAAAGAAGGTCGATTTTTTTTACAAGTTATTTATCATCTGAGCTCGTCGCGAGGAAAATTGGGGAAGAAAACGAGAGCGAAAGATACTACATTCAAGAGAACCAAGTCGGTACCGTATTTCCGATAAATTGTCGTAATAGGAAGTCGAGGGGCACGCGTCAGGGGCGTAGCAGTTGTTCGCCAAGAAGAGGGCACCACCGGGGTCTCGATATCGAAGGAAGTTCCTTCGGCGAGTAACACACACTTTGCTGGAAAACGGTTTTGCCATTAAACCATAAATATTATTTATTGCCAAGATGAGGGAGATGGATATATATATATATATATAGCAGCAGGTACAGGCACTGCAGTAACTAATATATAAGTCCCTCTATAGAACCCACAGTCCCACGGGCACTTTTACGACCAGGTCTTCTCCTTCTGCCACTGCTCGTTACGCATAGAAGGAAAAATGTCCCGCGGCTAGATGGGAATTAAATGCGAATTAAATATGGCGCCTGAAATTAATAAATTCATTTAACACGGTACTGCGACGCGCTCGAGATTTTTTTTTCATTTATGAATTTTTGATGGCACACTGTAGCGTACGTGGAACACCACTCTATATATATATATGAGAAATAACATATGCGCAATTCAAACGGCAAAAATGTCACTTGCATATAAAACTTACGGTTTTCACATATTGAAATATTAACTTTGACTATCTTCATATGATTTACATAAATTACAATATGGGATAGTTCGGGTTCGACAGAAATTTTTTTCTTATAACAATTTTTTTTACTAAATATCTCATACTCATTCGCATTTACGTTTTTGAGCTTCAACGAATGTTTAGCCAATTTTATTCATGGCTTCAAGACCCCTCGTATGTTAAAGATCTAACATTGATGATTTTCAATATTAGATCGAACGAAAAGTCAAAAACTGACAGTGTTATTTACGATGGTTTCATAGCGAACAATTTTTGTGTTTTTTTTTTATTTACGGTACTATTGATACTATTTGTAGGAACTGGGTTGAGGCAGTTGTGTGTAGCGAAGATGCTCGAGTGGAAAAGATGGTTTCGAACGTATTACGCAAGCATCGATATTACGCCAACTTCACGTGAAAAATTGCCCCATACGCTTTTCTTATACACCAGTTATACATTTTTCTCATTCGTTTGTTTTCTTTATTATTTGCTGTGCAAAAAAAATTTCTTTTCTTTTAGGTTAAAAGTATCTCTTTATATTGAATTTATATTCGAACAGGGGCGATGCTTAATGAATAACAATAATATTGGGATATTCGATCATTTTATTAATTCGTATACCTAATATTACATACATATACCCTAGTACAAGGTAGTATATAGGGGTAACTATTTTGCACCGTTATAAAATGTAAATATGAATTGCATAAAGAGTCATAATAATAATCACAGTTAAAAATTGTGGCAAAAAAATAAGATAATTTTTTTTCTCAAAAACCATTCCTTCGGAAAGAGACTTTGTGTTGGGTACAGTCGTATGTAAAAGCACAAATTTAAAAGGGTACATTGTGAATATTTATATGCAAGTCAACTTTATACATATATTTTATGAGTATATATATATATATATATATATATATATATATATATCTTATATGTAGCGAAATAATGGAATATCGTGAGAAAAGCATAAAGCCGCATTTTCATCATATTACCGGCGCTTATTCAGGGAGTCGCGACGAGTTTTCACGGTGCGCAGTACATAAATACCCACCTGCATGAATATGCTTCGAGGAATTCTAATCTCTGCCGCCGTTATCGCAGTCCGTCTTTTTCGTTATTTCATGGATTTTATTATCTTAATTTTTCTTTTTGCTACAGTCGAGAAATGTTATTCGTGCAAAATTATTTCTTTGATTTCGACGGGCCAATCGAATTGCTGCAATCGATCTTGATACGGATATGACGTTTCTTATCGGACTGTAATGTTGAAAAGTGCAAGTCGTGCTATTCTTGTTCGCAAAAGTTGATAAGCTATGGACCGGATGATATCTTGAGAAATGTGCAGAAAATGCATGTCTTAGATATATTTATGTGTGTGTGTGTACATATATATATATTTTTTTTCTTATTGGCGTCGGGACGACAATGGCTTTTCCACGTTGAGTTTTTTTAACTTAAACAAAATTTACTAATTTTTTTTTCACTGTATCAATAGTTGTTTCGAACTCGTGAGGGATTTTCAGTAAAAATGAATTTTCTAATTTACTTTACTTCGATTTTGTGCATAAGATTTTCTATGATATTTTTTTCATTTACGATTTATGGAGTACTTGGTAAGCCTTGAATTGGGGTAGGTCACGCTTGTTGGGTTTTAATAAGGTTAGGCTAGGTCAGGTTTGGTTATCTGCACCTAATACACAGTTTATAATCCGAGAAAATAATCGTTATGAAAAATGTAAAATTTGTTATATATCCCCCCCCCCCTCCAAAAGCATTGTGAGTATTTAAAAAATGACGTTTTATAATAATCAATATCGAAGGAAATGAAAAAAAAATGTTAACCTAAAAAAATCCGATAAAATACACAGAGACCGGGCTGTGACCATTTCGTCAAACGTTGCATAATAAATCATGAGATATCGTGACTCAAAATCGAAATTGGCCACGCGCGCGTAAAAATCTCCGCGATTAATCTGCCAAGCCGGAAACCGGAAACGGGTAATAAAGCCACAAAATGGCGTACAGTTTGTATATCTTTCTCCACTTTTTTTTTTATCAACACCCCCTACCGACCCAATCTTCAACTTTCGTTTCGTGCCTCGTTTCAACCCGCAGATACCATCTTGGTCGACTGCAAAGTTTTACACCCTTAAATTATACGTCGCTCGCCGACTTTCTTTTTCATCCCTTAGAACCGAAACCATCCAAACGGTTAAAGAACACAGCTATCTCGGACAACCGAGAAATTTTACATAATGGCCACGTTATAAAAAGGAGCGCCGGACATTCTTCGTCTTATCTAATCATTGCGCAGACATTTATTATACATTCCCTATAATTCATGGCAAAATAATAAGAGCAGATTACATTGTTGGCAAAAACATTTTTTTCTTTTCGCTCAACGATTTACGGTCTCGTGTAACCACCAACTAAATACAGTTTGGGGTGACATTAAGCTTTTCACCTGAAATCCAAAATCCGAGTGAACGAGCCTCTCGTACATTTTTTTCAAGATCCTTAAAACACACTGTTTCACATAAAACTACCTTCTAGCTGAAATTAGCATTTTAAAAAATTTTTAAATTAAATTTTCTTTTAACGTCTTTCCCACCATGGTTATCACTCATGATACTCAAAATGTTCAAGCATTCGCATAGCGACGACTAAAAGTGTTAATTTTTTGCAAAAAATTTTTTACACTTTTAACACGTTAGTCACGTTTAACATATTCGCGGTTGCTTTGCATTTCGTATAATGTATACGAATAAACTAGACGAGTCTGATTACCATGCATCCCACAATTGACCCTAATGACGTCACTGTACACTCCGTTTTGATTTCCGGTTCCGCTTCTGTAACACTACCATCCCCACTTTGTCCCTGCTCAGCAAAATTTACCCACCCCAACGACCCAACTGCTACAAATCTGATATGCGTCCAGCCACTATTCACGCTTTATATATTATATATATATATATATATATTGTGTATATATATATATATATATATACATTTCGTTCACTTTGAAATTCAATATGCAATTTTCATTGATCTGAATCATTATTACGCAAACACTATAATCACAAGTATTATCAGTACCCGTAGAACTATAGAGGATCCTTGCGGGTCACTGTCAAACGATCGATTCAGAATCTGAGGTCAGCCGAGACCAAGTCCGAACCGATCCTATTGCTTCCGATAGAGTCCCCGCTTCAAGATACCACACCCCCATTTAGAACTATTTTACTACTATCCAGAAACTCTCAACTCGATATTCGTGTGAATGTATTTCATAGTTTCATGAATGCTAACTACTATTATACGATTGGTGCGACTATCGGGAGGCCATTTTACAATGATTGGTGATAACCTCCAAATCCCACCTGTATATACATTTCCGGTTTATTTCAGGTCGTTTAGGTCTGCGATATCAGACATATCAGATCTTAACCGTAAAACAATCCTGTCTGATAACAGTAGCTGCAAAGGTAGTTACACACTGGATACCATTACATATAACGATACGTGACATAGATAAGAGACCTTGAGATATTATAAAAAAATAATAGACTTAAAAATACATTTTTGAATAAACTGCCTGGGATGTTGGTCTCTAAAAAAAATTATTATTATAATTTTTGCTCGTAAAATTAATTCTTCAATTTGTCAATATTCAATATTCATATATTAAAATATAATATAATTAACTTTTAGCCATTTACGTGTGCGCAATATAAATTTCGCGACTCTTAACTTTATTCAAAATACAATTTGCATCCCGTCAATTCTTATCTCGCTATATGCATAATAGGTAATCCTGCATGAACTTCATTGTGGAGTATCCTTTAAGTGCGCGTTCGCGTGTTTCCAATTGGAATATAAATATTTATTCAGAATCCTGTGTCGTCCAGCAAACCAACAAGCGAACAATTTATATAATTGTAAGAATTTCCGAATCCTGGCGATGACTCAGTCAGATTACAAACCAGGCATACACTGTTTTCACGGTAGCAACTTGAAGTTCGCCGCTTCAAATATTTATTCGTAATTTTACTAACGTCTAGCCACGAGCTCTACTTCAGACTATCCGACCAAGACTAAACATCCCTGAGGACTATCAGCTGGCGCGCAAATAAACGAAATACGCCCAACTTGGCCCGCTGTGTTTACACTGGCCGAATATTTCGCAGCCGGGAAGAAATAATTTGAGTATAAACGCTACACGTGCTATTTATGCTGTTTGGTCGTGGATCGAATATAGAGGGAGGGGGGGGATTCTTAATTAATTTAATAACGGGTATACAGTAAGTTTGAATCTTTCTATCATTCGAATTCGCAGAAATTATTTATTATAATTTTTCATGTAAAAATGATAAATTAACTATTTAAATTCCACGAGATAAGAAAGACTTCGTTTCATCAAGTCCTCTCGTGGGGCTAGCAAAGTCTAATTGTAAGACCACTCGGTGCTTTGTCTGACCTGATTTCTATTGGAGTTAGTTTAGAAAAGTCGACCTCCGGTTTATAACCGACGCGACCGGAGTTCCTCTTTCACAAATTGCCGACAGCTTCTTTCTCTTTGACGGGTGACGACGTCCACGTCTGACGGACGTTACTTGGGCTTTAAACCCCCCTCCCCCCTCTCCCCTCCACTTTCCCACCTCAAAGTCACCTCCCCTACTCAGGACAATGTCTAATTATAACGTGACGATTCTCACCGCGAGTCATTCATTTTAGGCGGAAGACTCCTGACTCGGGTTCACTTGGCTGGGAGCCAACCGGATCACGTCGAGGGAGCAAGCTCAGGATTCTGGAAAATGAATTGGATCGTGGGATCATAACGGAGGCGATACCTGGTGAGTTTTGGATTTAGGAAATATATCGAAATTTCGTATATTTTCGTTTTGAGGAATTTATCGGATTTTTATAAAATTATGTGAAAAAAATAATTTATATGGATAAAATGGAAAGAAAAATGTGCATTAATCATTCGGCGAATGTCGATGAGTTTGGTGAAAAATAAGATAAAAAATGACGGCGATGCAGCCCGATGCAATTAAATGTAACGGAACACGTGGATTAGTGAGATGTCAGAAAAGTGCACTCAAACTGCATTCAACGATGAATTGCATTTCACGCTATTAGATATCCAGCTTTTTCCAACCTGCACTTCAACTTTTCTCCGGATCATTAAGACACTTGCGTATTCGCGCTGGTACTTGGTAAATGAACGCGATAATGAGTTACGACCTTTATAAACAGGCTTGCACCTGGTAAAAATTTTACTTTTTGATTTTTTTCTAAAGAAAATTCAAAAAAATTTGTATACGTATGTAAAATGCATCGTTAAAATCATTGAAACAATATTACGGTGTACCGGGTGTCGTATAAATTATTATTTTTAACTAACCTCCTAATTGGACACCCTGTATATTGCAAGTGTTATAAGGGAATATATGGATCTGTCATAAGGTACTAAATTCCATGTCACGTGTCTTTACTCCTACGTAATCATATATGAATATGTAACTCGTTCTATTTGCTATTTCAGTATGAAATTCGTGATTCCCGTGGGTGGGGTGATTTCGAATGAAAATTTTGAAGGCAATCATTCCCGACTGCGACTGATATTACAATAACTGTCAAATTTTAAGGGTGGCTTCAGTAATTTCGAAATTTCTCATTACACCTGCTATACCCTTATTTACATCGCTACTGTGACGTAAGCATAGACTGATTCATGTTGGATTATTTAGTCTATCCTATACCAAAAACTATTCCTAGTGATTATTAGTTCAAAAGAATCGACATTAAAGGATAACATGAAAATAGATAATGATTTCATATGGAAAAATATCATGGAGCTCTTTATCTTGAAGTTACAAAGTTCTCTTGGTATTTGTGACCAGAGGTTAGTCTCATCTAGAGATTCTAAGTCTACAGATGGTCTTTCCTTGTTGCGTTAATAGAATAAAGTTATAATATATATCCACTGCATTTTATATTCATTTAGTACCCATATTTCCAGTAATGCATCTTCTCCATATTCCGCAGCATCATCCCTTAATTTGGCAACCCTTACGAGATATTAAAACGCTTAAACGTGCATCCAGCATCGTTCACCATAGATTTCGATAAAATATCTAACCTTTTATTAAAATTGGAAAAAAATTTTTTCACATCATTAATATCAAAAATATATTTTTCATATATTAAAAAAAAACCAAGTAGCTTTCAATTCTTATGCAACGCAAGAGTCACTCGATGTTGGCTAAAATCCTTCGTTTCACCGATCAGTCCTACTTGACCACGTGACTGCATAAATGCATTACAGCCAACGTTGCACTCAACGGAATTGCACCTTTGCAATTCCACTTCATTTAATTTCTCCCAAGGGATAATTTAACATGGCGAGACAAGGTCTACAGATGGAAGACTCACATATGATACATATCCCATACCAGACAAATTTATACGAATATCCACACGTCTATTCGATATAAATTCAATTTTCTCAGGTAATAACCATAACGCAAGTTTGATCGACCCATAAGATAATATGTAAAGAAATAATTCCACCATGGCAAGGTACAATTTTTGTTTTCGATTACCAAAAAGATTTAATTTTCCATAAACAAATTTTTTTTAATATTTCCACTTTTCGTCATATATAATACTAAAAAAGAAAAAAACATTTTTACCACAGTACGTACCCTCTTTCTGTCGCTTTTACACACAGTTCTCATATATCAAGAGACTCGGTCGAGTCTCGCGCCAAGTACAGGCAACCTGCCGTACAGGGCACGGCCCGCCGAGACTCT
>JARQTJ010000550.1:258742-347047 GCA_030142635.1 Trachelus troglodyta | reverse complement strand
ACTTTTTGTTAGAGGAATGCACAGCACTCCTGTACTTGGCGTAGTTTTTTACACGTAAGTGTTTTTTGGGGGATAAATATACCGACTATAGTTTTCCGTCAGATCAGGCTAGTTTATCGCCAGGGCCATAATAATGCAATAAGTAAATTGTCCTTAATCGAATAAATGAGGCGGGACCTACGTGCAAAGACTGATGAGGCTGCAAGTCATTAAAGGTAACGTCGGTGAAGGTGGGTGGAGGGCGAGGGGAGGGGGGTGGCAAAAGAGAGGCAGAGTAAAGTAGAATAAATAACAAGAGACTAAGGACAGAGAGAGCTAATTAAAAATTTTAACCTGAGAAAATGAAGGATCGTGTAAAAAAAAGGGGAACGACGGGGTCGTTCGGGACGATTAATTATAAAAAAAATGCTAGTGCAGTTTCCATCGTAGCGAAATATGTTTTCACGCGATTCGCGCGACAATCTCGGAGTTGACGGTGGCTGTTTAATTTCGAAGTGGCTCGAGGATCGTCTTGCTCGTTAGCTAGAAGGCGTGGCTGCTGGCCATCGGTCGTTTCTTGCGATTTGCGGTCCTTGCACTCTGTCCATCTCTCTCGCTCTCAGGCGTGCTTCGATCTGTCTGTCTCTCTTTCTCTCTCTCTCTCTCTCTCTCTCTCGTTATCTATTACGCCACTTACGCTCTGACGCTAGATTTACCACTTGCAACTATATTCTATACCAACCACGTGAATGATTTATACTTTCCGTTACTCGATCTATAGATCCTTGATCGCGGTTGCACTTCCACTTTTTTGTACGATTAAATTCAATTATAAGGTAATAATAATCTATTGGTTATCGAGGCTTGTAAAATTATGGACAGGGATATATTGTGGACAATTAAATCCTAGGTAAATGTTAAAATTATGGAAATTTGTTAAAAAAAAAATTTTCGTGTATACTAAAAATTATTACGTACATTTTTTGAATTTTTTTTACATTTTATTATCATTATCGTTACTATAGTCTATATAGATATATTAGGGTCTGATTTGCTACTGATAACGAACACTGTTTCGTGCTAAGGTAATTAATTAATCGATCGATAGAGCAGAAGAGCACTGATTAATTTCGACAACGATCAATTGTCTGCGATCACGCCGTCGAACCAATCCCGTCACGTCTTAACGACTTCCGCACGACCAGTCATATATGACTTCCAAGGAGACCTCGTTAACGTCGAAATGCATACTAGCCTTTTTACATGTACCCATATGTATACATTTTTATTCGTAATTTTTTCAATTTTTTTTTTTAATTTTGGTTTCGCATGCGGATTGATAATGGACGATTTTACGTATTTGACTGATGTGTGGTTGGACTTTTTCCATTTGATGAAGAATTGAGTTATTGGTCGTTTAAACGATGTTGACGTTTCGCACGTGACCAAAAAATTTTTTAATCGAAAATACGATAAAGGGGTATATGGTAGGTGCGTTATCAGCTTATTCGCGAAATTTCACGGGATTGTAATCAGGTCGAAATTAATCGCTTCACGGTTGGCTGGGGTGACCTGATTGCGAATTAACGAGAGTGATTTGAGGGATGGTCGGGGTTAGGGTTGAGATATTACGAAGTGACATCTGTCAGAAGCGTCAATAACTGACCTTACTTACGTTATGCATAATATTTGCAATAAATTATGGGAATTCATTTTTTTTTTCTTTAATTTTATCGTATAAATATTTTGGAAATTCAATCAAACCCATGCTTCATTGATTCTCAAACGTTAATTAAGCCTAACGAGAAATCGTCCACATCCGGTCACGGTATGTTGTTTACTAAATTAAATACAGGCCCACGTGTTGCTCTCACAGTTTTCAGAGCAATTAGTCAACCCTTACGTATGCGACGTGGAGTTTAACCTATATGATCTGCCCCAGGAGTAAGTTAACGAGCACCATGATGACTTTTTTTTTACATACACATTTTGTAACAGCTTCGCTGTGCCAGCCTAGGGCAGTGATTAAATTTGAAAAATAAAAATTAAATTTCAAGGCTAACACTGTATTAATATATATACGTATTATCCACTTTATTTAATTTACAAGTAAAACATATTTTGGCCTGTCATATAAAAGCCACGCATGTTACCATCTGTCAGATTTGATGACGGCACGTGGGTAATAACAAGGTACTCGGGTACTTTTCTGAGTCAAGCATATAAGACAACGTTAAATTCGATAAAATTCAAATTGCGTCCCATCGAGCGTCCTTAAGATAATTTTCAAAATTGATCTAAATCGTTACGAAAACATTTTTAATACCCTACGTGCCGGCAAAATTACTAAAATTTAAATATAAATTTAATCCGACAATTGTTATGGTAATGGCGTGAGATCACTTCCGGTTAACTATTACACCCGGTATAAGTACGTGGGCGTGTATATATGTATATATATAGTCAAGGTGCGCCCTGAGACCCGTGGGAATTATTCATCCACCTTTACGTAGGACTTAACCTACGCAATTGGGACCCTTTTACGTTATGCGTGTGGTACGCCTGAATTTGTATGGACGAGTGTTTCTGGTCGCGCACAGTTGGCTGCATTTATTGCCGTCGCGACAGGTGTGCGAATTCACACGGCTTCACCTGCCGGACTTCGACCTCGATCATTGCTGCCAACCACAGCGAAGTAAATTTGTAGACGTCAACGAAAGTGAATGCATATATAAAAAAATTAGAAGACTTAAAAAAGTTACTAGATATAGGGAATTCGGTATCTTGAAAAGAAAATGTCAGAAATCTTGAAAAAAGATGTCACAAAAAAAGTACCAGACGAATAGTCTTTTTTGAGATGTAAATAAAAAAAATTGTCCAAAACAAGATTCTTTTTTTCTTCATTGGCGATCCCAAATAACCCATATTCCATATTTTGTTTAACCACTTCCGGTCTGCTTTGCATTTTAACTTATACCAATCCACTCCTGAACTTCACGAGTGGAATAACCGATAACTGTGTCGAGTTATCGTCCGTGCTATTCTTAGAGATGAAAGAAAAGTGTAAAATCGCCTAGGCTGGAAGCAACAGCTGTAACGCACATGAATTCCCTCGTAATTCAAACGTAACTGTTCCGATTTACGGTTACAGGTTATGATATTTACCTGTTACTTCAGTACCACTGGAATCCACATGTCGAATACGAAAAATCCAATAAACTGTTTCAATGCATAAATTGCATAAATTTTCGTATGCATTTTCCGCGAATTTATTGAAATTCTTACGATCGGCTGTAATAAAATTAAATGAACGATCGATAATATCGGATCGATAAAAATATCAATAAATGCAGCGATCCACCAATCATTTAACGAATCCAACTCGAGCAATATATATATATATACATACGCACACGTGCATCCTACCTGTAATTCCTCCTGGTCGTCCTGGGATCCACAATTTTTACCCTTTTGACATCTCTACGCGGAACATGTACTGCACGGACCTTTTTTTGAAAATCTAATTTCCCCCCTTCCTCCACCAAGTAATTAGATTTTCACGAGCCACTCGCTATTCTTCCTGGCGCCCTCTTTGTCATTCTTCGAAGGAAACTATTGGTGTCTTTTTTTTCTCGAATACAAAATACATCAATTTTATCATAAGTATACGTTGCTAATTCTGGAGAGGGGGGGGGGGGTTACAAGACCCTGTGTTCTAATGATATTTTGAAATTTATCGAAAGAAAAAGTTGTAGCGGTACAATAACACGTATTGTTTTATCGCGGGTTAAAACGCCATATGAATATTTCAGATAAATTTCGACACAGACGCCATTAAGAATCGATAACGGTTACGTAAATCTTGAAAAAGGGGAATCCAAGAGAATTATTTCATACGTTTTCAGAGAGCTCGAATGTCTAAGGATGATATATAAATATAGCTTTGTCGACAGGATCGAGGAAAACCCTTATACGATATTATGTATGCGATAGAGGCTTGAAAATAATATACCCTGTATATATATATTTTTGTTTCCTTATATATATTTTTTTTTGGAGGGTGGAATAATATTCTTCATATTAGATCGACAGTGGATCTCTACTGACCTAAATAAATATTATGGCTTTTTCCGACGAAGCGTCGCGGCGCGCGGCGTCGTCTTTTCCCTTGATTTTATATCATTCCTTTCATTTCCCTTTCATAACCTCATTATATATATATATATGTATATATATATTTTAACGTATTTTCTTAACTCGACAACGATAACGAAAATCCGAGAACTAACCTACGTCACTTTCGGCCCTTTGTCCACGCATCCGCATTCCAGAGAGGCGCCAGCCAATTCCTGTTTCACCAGGACCCGAGGAGCCGGTAGAGCCTGGATAGTCTCAACTTCGCCAAATCGAAAGCTTTGACGAAACCTATCAGATGAGACGGTAGCCTAACTGATCCTGTCAATTTTTGGGAACGTGTCAAATTGAGAAACGCAACCGTAGGTGCTGATCTTTGGGGACGCGTAAGATCAGCAAACGTAAGAGGATGCACGACCGAGAGCGAACGAGTACGGAAATGCGCGGCCGCTCAGGCTGCCAGTGCCGGAAACAGAGAGCGATTGATGGAGAACGTAGCAGACCGAACCGGAGTTATAAAATCGAAATCGTTCCACCAATTAATAAATTGTGAATCCTCACCGGGGCTGGTTCAGCTGATCCGTGAAGGCTGAGAATTGCATCCTCGGAGACACTCGGGTGGACACTGCACTATAGCACAACACTGGACCTCCGAAACACACGCAGAAAATCCGTATAGGATTTTCTGGATATTGGGAAAACTAAACAAACGAGAACCGTCTAGACTGTAAGCGAAACACGGCTAGAGAAACTATCAACAAACAACCCGGGAGCTCGAGGCAGCGCGAGGCAGCCCGATCGGTGTCCCGAGACAGACTGACTTTGACAATAGTCAAATTCGTCAACTAATAATTCTGATCGGTCGAGATCCTTATAGCTACTAACTCTTATCCTTTCCCTCGAGTCGTCCCTTTGAACCAAATCATCGGCCAAGGTATTAGGCGACAGCTGAGCACCGCATCCTCAATTCGGGTCAGGATGTTCCTCCTCTGCCCTTAACTCTACCAAAACTGTATCTCCGCCCGGTCTACAGCCCTTTGCCTTTCTTCAGCGGGACGCCTGTCTCCGTCGGGTCTTCTCCTCTGCCGGGCATCTCGGTACCTCGAGACTGTCTCTCCGCGGCAGATTCGAGCACTTCGACCTCGACTCAACAATAAAAAATCTTCCAAGAGCATCGGCGTAACCGTACGAATCAACCCGAGAGCGTAGCTTCTGATCAGAGTGGCGACTCGAAGGGAATCAGAAGGCGAGAACTTCATCTGAATTGGTATCTGAAGTCGCCTTGTGACCGTGAATCGAAAAATCACATCAGAGTCTATGTATATATGTATGATTCTCGTTATCCGTTCCAATGAATTGAGAATGAAATAGAAACTCGAAGAAAGTGCCCCGTATCCTGCGCGAATCGCTTTTTCCCGATTTCCGCAAATTTATGGTGAAAATCCGCTCCTGCGGCGAGCAACCAAAATGGCGCGGACTGCCGCGATAAGTAAGCCGGATTTCTGATTTATTCGACAATGTTCCAAGTTTTTTTTTTTTTTTACTAGTCCGGGAAAGTGGCTTTTCTCGCTGAAGAAATGCATTGAGTGGTGGGTAGAGAGCGTAGGGGGTGGGGCACGAGTTTGGAAGGGGGTAGAAAAGCACCTAGTCAAATTAACTCGGATCCCGAAACGATTGCGAAAATATATTCTTTGAGATTTATCACTAGTAGGCAAAAAGGAATAACTTTGCGGTTAACGTGGACTGGTATATGTATTTTTTTTATAATTAGGATAACCATACTTGGTAGTATTTTTTGACTTACCATAAACTCGGGTAATAATGGACTAAGGTTATTTTGGATTTGTATAATAGTATGGAAGATCTGTGAATAAATAAATTGTAAACTGTCGGTGTATAAAAATGTATGAAGGGGCAATTCAAATTTTTAAATGCTTTTTAGTCCTGGGCGATTCCTCTTTTTTTTTTAATTTGTTGATATGCGCTTATGGTCTTTTCTTTTAATATTAGTATTTTCAGCATGTTCCATACTAAACTTCATACCGAATGCACGTGTTAACGCTATATTGAAAAATAGTAGAGATAAAAAAAATGAA
This sequence comes from Trachelus troglodyta, assembly GCA_030142635.1. NCBI lineage: Eukaryota > Metazoa > Arthropoda > Insecta > Hymenoptera > Cephidae > Trachelus > Trachelus troglodyta. Next base: position 340,838 of record JARQTJ010000550.1, on the reverse strand, counting down.
ATTTTTTTAAATAGTCAAAATGATTATTCTCGATATACATAAAATAACAATACCACTAACGAATTCCAGATTCTAACCAAAAAACGAAAATCTTCCGTTGACGAATCACAGTGAGGATTTACCAGGCGTCGAGTTCGCTCGTTGAAAACGAGTAAGAATTCCTCAAGCATCGCCTTTTATCACCTTACGAAATAAAAACTACGAATACGAGAGAGCGTCGAAAGAGGATGAGGATACCGAAAGCACCTAGAAACAGGAGTAAAAGGAGTCGGAAGAAGCAACTCTAAAAAAGGTACCAGAGGCGTCCATATCGTGCGCGAAAAAGCATAAAGGTACAAACGAGGCCATCAAATAGGAGAAAAGTTGGCAGAATAGCCTGTAGCTATGGAAAGAAGGTAGAAATCCAAAGAAAAGTGACGAATACGAATTTTTGATCGTTGACAATAGCAAAAAATTTCAAATATATTAAATTATCGATATTACAGAAAAAAAATATTATTTTCAACTAATAATAATTAAACGTCAATAAAAAAGACGAAAGTCAATAATGAGATTACTGACCGCACCAAATGATATCGTCGAGTCAAATGAAGTATGGCGAGTGCTGGGAATGTGGCAAGAATGCAAAAAGTAACATTGCGACTGTTAATGATTCGAAATGGGCGAAGGAAATAAGATAGTCTAGCGTAGTGTTCAATCGATTTATTTAATCCTCTTAAAGGCACCCCCTTCACCCCTCAGCACCCTAGGTATTAATTTATAATCGCAGATCCGTAGGTCGACGCTATAGAGACTTCTCGATTAACTGACTCCGGCAGTCTAACTCGCATCTGCGCCATCTATGAGAACTCGTAGGAATTATCCGCAGTAAGCTCGATAGATCGTGAAACGTGTTCAGAGTTTTGATTATCTAATTTCAGTGAAGCTAGTGAACGGCGATTATATTTTTATCTAAGAGTCCTTAAAATTAGTCATATATGTATATAATACATATATGCAGTGTTTAATATTTTTTTACACATCTATTACGTTATTCCTCTTCATGATTTATCTTAATGACTGTATCCATGAAAATGTTGAGAAACAACATTTTATTGACGCTATTATCTGTAGGATATTTCGTTACCCTCATTAGATTTGCTTAATTGGACGTAAACGTCTTGGGTATTTAGTACTTGATCTTCGTGCCGTTATTATGCCATGATTAATCTGTCCGCCGATGAATATGTCTATTGAGACTAATTATGAGCTGCTCTGTAGAAGATGAAAAATTAATACGATAAAAATTAATAACAAAAAATTGCCAAACGCATTAATACATTGCTTTTTTTTTCTTCTTTCCCAACCCCATCTTCTTAGGGTTCTCTTGCAGGTAGGGGTGGAAGCGATGCGAGCAGTTGGAGCAACGAGCGTGAAGAATTGAAAGTTTTAGCGACAAACTCGACTGTTTCTACCATTGAGAAATCGCGATGCGTCGAATCAAACTTGAGAGCGACAGTCGTCTTCGTGGAGATACCCTCTTTGCGGCTTCTTAGACTCTAAGAGATAGTCATTCCCTATTCGGATATTTCACCAGTCTTGAGGAAAAATTTTTCTGAATTTAAAAAAGAAAGGCAACTTTTGTTGAAAATCTTTTTTGGAAATATTTTGACTATTGTTATTGGTTCGTGAAAAAAAGTTTGTTTACTGTAAAGTATCTGTTACGTTTATCAATGTAGGGTTACGTAATGACTGATACATACGTCAGACACAGTACGCCAGGCAGAAACCCAAAACGTGGGACACGAAACGCGGAACGGGAGAAACGGCTGGAATAAAAAGCCCAGTCGGGACCAGAATCGAGTCATCTGCATAATAGATCTGGTCCCATGCATACGAAGCCGACAAATGTTCCTGCTTCTTGCTGCCAAGTCGAAGCCAGCACAATTTATAATCAATTTTATAGCGTCTACGGATTCAGTGATGGCTTAGAAAGTTTTTTTCCTTGAACGGAGTACACGGTGATGGAGAAAAAAAATCTTTCATAAACGTGCATTAAGGAAAACGAATTTCATCGACGCATTCGTAATCTGTATGTCAACCAAAAACAAAAATTGCACCAAAAATTTGTTCAAATCGTTATAAAATTTTTTTAATACCAAACATATTCAGCAGAATTTTACCCATTGGCAATTTTCCACTTGGCACAGAGTAAAATACAAAATTTAATACAACAGGATTTTCGACATTTTTGCTATAGTTATCGTTAGCGTGCGACCAAATTATATGAAAAAAAAGTAACGACAACAATGTATGTATCGTAATTTTAATAATCCAAAATTTTTCTTCATTACCATTTCTTACATAATTTTTGACTCTTTGATCAAATTCTATATACGATCAGAGCCGTCGTCCGTTTCGTCATTTACGAGGTAGCGAAAACCAGACGTAGGGCTCTAGATGCTGGCAAATCGACGTCGAAATGGCAGATTAAGGTAAAGTGCTTGGAATACCAACGAGATAAAAATTCTACTGATACTTTTCTTTATGCATAAAGATAATGTTACTATATATATATGCATTAAAAAAATATCAATATAATTTTCATTATCTCACAAAACACAGTACATACGTGTGTACAAAAGTCAGAAAATATCGACTGCAGTCCGTAACCCTCGAAACCATACACATTGAAGAAAGTGAAGCAGAACGAAAGCCGCAGGGAAATAAATTCGCCAATACATCCCAGTATTCGCGCAACATTCAAGAAATTCAATTACGATACCGGCTGTTCGTGAAATTTTGTGAATATTTTAAACTGAAAAAAGAAAAATTTACTTCCAGACGCTGCGTAACCCGTGGCCATATTGGAAACGTCATATTCGTCCCCTCGTGAGCTCAACGGCAAAAAATGGTCCTGTTGTTTCTGCCGTAACCAGCGATTATTACGGCTGACCGTTGTTAGCGGTTGCTGGCAGCGTCGAAGCTCCCGTCGATGTTGCCTTGGTACAACGTGAATGCACAATGGCCGCCCACCCGTCCTTTACGGGCGTCTTCTGCTCCACGCTACCAGCCAAGATATAAATCTGGTGTTATTGTATAGGCTCTGCGCACCGAAACTACCAGGCGACGAGGAGGCAGCACAGCTCGCGTCTTAAATATATATATCTACGAGACGCAGTCAGGCCCAATGAAGGCAGGTGCCCTGCACCTTTCGAGAGAGCCCACGTTTTTCTATACCTATATATAACAGGCTAGTATTTATTATCAGCTCTTACCTTCCTGCCTACCTTTCACGGTTGTAACAGTCACTCTGGTTGTCTATCGGGCACGGAGCCTCTCTCGATTTTCATTTTAACGACGCACATAAAAATACAATTAACATGGCCGACCGGAGCTTCCGAGAGAAGACGGATTAAATCGTGAAGTCAAAGACACGTGATTAACCTTACGGCGAAGAATTGTCAGGGACGTAACGATTACACTTTTTTTGGTGGCTTTAAGGTAATTACTTATTGGTAATTATTGAAAAAAAAAGAGTTTTGGTGGAAAATAAAAATTTTAAGATATATGAAAATTGGTTTAGTTACGATTGTGACATGTTTTTCGCTTTGAAATTTTACGACGGATTTTAATTAGATAATTATTACTCAGCTGGGATATAATTAATGTTCATATGGTTGGCTAGGCGTGTGAAAGTCGTTTTAGGATTTTCCTTTGATCTGCTGCTAGCAGTCGAATTAATAGATGCGCAAGATGCACTTGTGTAGTTTCATCTCATTCTTGTGCATTACTTCGTGGAATGTGTCCAAGTGGTACATAACCTAAAATCCATCCAGTTGGAATTGTCAACGCTAATGAGATTTCGTGAAGTAGGTACTTATGGTAGCGCACGAGGTACAAAGTGATGCTGGATGAAATACGACTGGTGGACTATCTGAGGGAGAAGGATGAAAAATGAGAGTGACAAAGATAAGAAGAAGAAAAGGAATAAGCCAGCAGGTGAAGGTATGGGAAGTAAAAAAAAAAGAAAAAGAAACAAGCACGTGCACACCTGTCAAATTCAACCAGTTTAGGGGGTGGAGTGGGGGGGTCATTTCCCTTCCACACAGTGAACTTAAATATTTCTCAGATTAGGAACAGCCAATTTCAAGGTGTCTAATCTCTAATTAATAACCACGAGAACATTTTCCTAGCGTCGTCTCTCCTTCGTGAAAACGAGGTGCGTTGTTGTAACATAAATTCTCATAGGCGTGGAGAGATAAGAGTCCAATGGGATTTCGATGGGGATCCGCCTTAAAGCACTATGGATGTAGCTTAATCCCCCACGAGAAAAACAGACTTCGAATCCTACCGATTAAAATCCCTCGTGCTCGTTTCTCATGGTTGGTAATTGGATAGAGGGTTATGGTGTGATAAGAAATTTGTAAAAAATTTTTTTCACTTTAATCTTGGGATGATTTAATGTAAAATATAAAAAAAATTTGAATTACGTACATTAATGGTATATCGGATTAGGGGAATATAAAAAATTTGTTTGCATTTTTTACTTTTGTTTTTTCGAGTCAAAATAAAAAATCTGTATTGTATTTTACAGGTGGAAAAAAATGAGGATCGTCCAACGTCAAGGATAACGCAATAGGAATCACTGGGATTCCCAGGTATTTCATGTATACCGACATCGTTATTTCATTGCAATTTAATTAACACAATAATTAATGAGTACGCGATGCTGCACAATGGGCTGGTGATAATACGAAGCTTCCCAAGTAATGTTGCTCTGGCAGTCATCCCCGGTTACCAGAAACTCTTGTGACGTGTGTCCTGATAATTAAATTCCATTTGCATCCACGACAGACGGCCATCTTTTCCAATGAGATACGATTTCATTATAACCGTGAGGACATGGACATGGGCACATGCAGGTTATGGCGAATGCACTTTTGATGAAATATCAACGCCATAAAGTATCGCCAATGAGATTAATTTCGTAAAAACTCAAGCCGAGCAGAGCAGCGCCACTAACGGCGACGAATCTAACCAGTACGAGCAGACGCTCCAGCTTGACAAGATGGCCGACAGGAGCGCGAAAGGACTAGAACGCCAAGAAGCACAAGTGTCAAAGAGCAAAGGTAAAATTGTCGAAGTGCAGAAATGATTTCCCAGATGGCAGCACCGTAATCTTGAATTCTGTAAAACGTGAGCGAATTTCCTAAAGCATAAATAGTCATTACCAAACTTATATCTTGTCACTGTTAAAGGCAGCCAATACGTCAACGAACGCGTCCCAATTACTCTAGTCGACTATCGTTCCCGATCAAACAGTTGGCACGCTCTGGGGCTTTCCTCCCCCTCTTCTCACCCCTCCACCATGAATTAAACATGAGTCCCGATGTTCCCAAGGGAATCCTTTCTAGGGGTCCCTCGGCTGAGACGGGAGTGAAGGAATTACTCGAAAACTCGACGAGCTCTGCATTTCTCGTATAGCGTCTTGAGGGTCGTCGGCGAACTTGCTTGTCAGCGAAGGACCTTGAAAGCCCGAAGGATCAAGGAGGCTGTCTCTTTCCTCCCCCCAGTCGGCCACTGGGAAGGTAGGGATGCGAGAGAACGCGTCACGGTCTCCACCCTCTGTCCTGGTAGACAAAAGAGCAATTTGCCATTGAGATTGTCGCTGGCAAAGAACCAGAATGAAAAAAATGATGGACATATTTTTGAGTAATATATTTTTTTTTAAATGTATAGTCAAGGACAATGTAAATACGCTGACTTAATTCGTTTGTGCTTTATTTTAATTAATAACTGTATATGATTCATGGTAAAATGCCATTAAAAATTTTCTATACTTCACTCATGGTGGGTAAAACGAATTTTCCATGGGGTCTGTTAAATTACAAAAACCCTTTGTTTAAGGTAACGTTATCCCCATTCACTGGCATAATGGAAGACTGCACGTTCATTTAACAAAGACGAGGGTCGTGCAGGAGCTCGTAACTAACATTAGCCTAATACAAGCTCCGTCATTGTAACCTAACTCTGTGTAAACGGATGATAAATCCTTAGAACATAGCTTTTTCATGAACCAATGACAGTTTTGATCACAGCGACAGAGAGCGGAACTGGCGACATCTGTACTCAACGAAGTCACTGGTGACTTTCAATTCCCTAGTTAAGAAATCATCCCCTTCAACCTCGCTCTTCCTCCTTCGAGGTGCCTCTGCCTATTTTGAAGATCCCAAGGCAGCTCAGCACTTGGATAAATTCGATTTTAATCTGAATTAAAAAAAAATGGTACCAGCGTGGCGTGACACCCAAAGCAAAAGAATGCTAGGAAATTTTTGTTCTCAAAAATATAATCGCACCACCGTCTGGAGACACGCTAGGACGAAAAAGCAGATAGGGGGTATGGAGGGGGGAAAGATAAAAAAGGAAAGACTACCCGAGACACTAAATTGGACGTTGAGAAGAACACTCGAGACAGTAGATACTACTGAGTGGTTGAAAAGATAAGGGCACTGTGTAAAACGTGAAAAAAAATATAAAACCCACCCCTCTTACTCCCACCCGTGAGTCAATCAAAAATCCATCATCGTCGTAACGGTCGGAGAATATTTTTCAAACGGCTTCTCTGTACATAAATGGTAAAATTATATTTTATAATCAACAAGATTATTAGTCACGCTCCAGATGGCGAACACGGTATAAAATTAATGCCAATATTAATTTCTTATAAACCGGACACACACTGGAAAAATTTGAACGTTATTAAACGTCTGGGCAAGTATAATAAAAAAATGATATTTTTACTGCCTGGTTAAGATTGCACATACTTTTAATTAGACTCCTTCTGCTCTTTCGGCATTGCAAAATTTGTCGGTATATAATAACAAAAGTTGGTGCCATAAAAGAATCTGAAAAGTGTACCGCGTAAAGATGTTAAATAACGGGATTGAAAAGTGACATGATTGCAATTATCAGCAATTGTGCAATTATCTTAAAATCATACGTAACACAGATTAATACAGATTTGCTAAGATAAATGGATAATGGAATTTTAAACGTTCCATGAGGCTCATACTGACGACCACCGTCATAACCATCAATGATCGAATACTCTCTGATGTCTGCAAGAGCAATAAACATGCCAGCTATCAGCCTTTGTAATATTCCCACCTCCAATTGTCAGGCCACGTAACGTGAACTAACGAGTGAGCAGATTGCACGAAAATTCAAACTGGAACATTCGCTGACCTATATACCAGTAGCCACATACATGTAGAAAGTATGACCTTAATGAGTTCCCACGAGGACGAAGGATTTTGAGGTAGCGAAGTCAAAAAGAAAATTGGACTAAAAAAAATACATAGGAACAATAAAGCTACCGAGAACTGACATTGTTATTATTTTACAAAAATACTCACTCACTCCTACTGCAGCCTTTTTTCAATGTAAATCGCGTGCAAGGTCCATAGAGTCAATTTGTGAGGTTAGGCTCTGTACCGGGTTCCGAGAAGAAACTGAAGAAGGATATCCAAGAGAACGACACCATTAGCGGCAGTCGCCGGGACCAGGGACGGTCACTAATGGCCGTCGGAAGTTTGTACTACGTAAGGAATTATGCGAAGCTGGAGGCGATCTCAGGAGCTTTCCCACGACGTGCCACCTTGGGTAGTCCATTGTCAAATTTTTTGGAAAACGATCCCACCGCCCGGGATACTTGTTAACCGTGTCTAAAATACGGGACTAAATAAGCTTGTATATAAACTTCCATTAGGAACGAACCAGAATAAGAACGTATTTTCACTAAGCGACAATTCGTCTTGACGTTAAACTCCCGGCAGGCGTAGTTTACATTTTTGACGAGTAGGCGTGCAGCCATGCGGGACTCAGCTGAATCAAAGACACTCGGTCGGTAATGTAGAGTTCCCAATAGTCTCGTACATCATACATCTATATATACCTGAATAGCTAAGTACAAATGTATGTTCCTTATATATATATATATATATATATATATGAAATTACCATGTATGCACATATGTGCCTACACGACGGAATTAGTCCGATTATATTACCGACCGAGCCGATATCGAAACGCATTGTGCGAAGGTAATAGGATACCTAATAAAATATAACGCAAACATTCTCTATTCCATTGACGATGGTTCCTCCTGCGGCGCCATGTCGCTCCCTATAATAAAAGTCAATTACAGTGATATTTCATTACCGAAGAGCGTCCACCCACGCTCAATCTACGTGCATACCGAGCTAGGTGCTGGCGAGACGGGACACAAATAATGTCTAGACGGGATACCCGGGGGTCTTTAATTAATTTACTACTTTTTTGACAAGTTAAACTCATTATCTAAGTTTTTACCAGTTTCCGGCTTACGGTCTTTTATCAAGGAACGCTGCCACGAAAATCTTACGTGTAGATTCGCTTTTACTATTTTTGTATATGCATCTGTAATGTAATATGCAGCATCCATTTTCATAGGTCCATTAGAAGACATGTCTTATACATTGCGATATATATATATATAACGTTGTAAAAATTTTTTTACCAATTGCCAGCAATCCATTTCCTGAAAATGATATGATACAAAAAATTCGTCATTAAAATGAAAAATAAAAAAATAAAGTAGGAAATATACAAAAATGTATGTTTTAGGTAAATTGCATTGATAAGCTTTCACTGCGTATTAAATCATCCTTTTGTTTTGGTTTGATGCCCGATGGGATCCTCAATCAACCGTGCTACTTAGAGAAATGAATGAATTGAACTCATATCCGGAACCAGCATGAAAATATAATGCAAGCGGAAGTGGGTTCTAGGCAAAAAAAATTCTTTGTTGCTTTTGCTTAGTAAAACCGTCGAAACAAGTAATCTGCAACTCGCGTGTTTCGGCACCGGGACTTCTGGCTTTAACGTTTGATCATGGATTCCGTTTGAATCCGTCATTAATAAAGGAACATTTTCGAACTAATTTCAAAGACTTTCAGATCGGGAGCAATTTTCATTTGAGGCAAAGCCTATTTACCAGCTCAGCAAGGTTCGCGATGGCAATCGGACCTCATTACGGCTACCCCCCTTGGATAGGTTTCTTTTTTCTCTCACCCTCAAAATGAGAAACGCGTTCAAATCGTACGATAACGATTAGAACTTCCTTCGCTATCACTCGAATCGATAATCGATCAATTTTCGCGTGGACAGTTCAATCTTTTTTTTTACAAATTTGGCCAACCTAACGCAATGTCCGACTTACGAATCCGAGCTTGAAATCTAAATCGACGTCCCGTACTGATAATTGTCATTGATGAGCTCAACTATTATCGGTCCATCAACCTGACACTGTACTAAACAAATACGATTGTAATTTTGATTAAAAATAATTATCTAATTTTAATTGTTACAATTTTTTCAATACATTTTATTGTAAAAATTTTCTTAGTAACTGTATGAATTGATTGATCGAATTCAAGATCAATAAATTTGATTGATAATTTATTATCGATTTTTTTAGATCCAATCGATAATCACCTGTATGTAAAGATATACATATCCGTATACATATATCCCAGCGCACTTCGTCTCTAATAAAACTCTTTAAATTTCACACAGTCACCAACGCCTACCGAGAGATGAAAAATTTCCAATCGGTCCGATCAGATTTCACTGAAAATAATTCATCCAACGACAGAACTAAATTACGAGAAATAATGATACGAAGTTTCACGCCCACCTCGAGAAGACATTATCGAAAGCAATTATCTCCACGAGGGGTAGGAAACCCCGTACCATCAAAGGTTACACCCGCTCCGAGTGATACCATACAGATATACCTATACAAATGAAAAATCCAGAGAACTTGAGAACAAAATTAATGTAATTTAAATTTCCCGCTACTTTCAAAATCAAACGTCAAAGTCGTCACGTGTCCAATAAAATTAGCCAATATCAATTGAACGTTAATTTCAACGCAAACCTGAAAGGACCCAAAAAAATTTGTCATCCAACCTTTGACCTCGACGTTCTTAAGTATCCATACTTGTCATCCCAGACATCCTGGATACCCTTTATCTATCTTGGGTCAAGTATTAGAGGTAGTCCGGGCCAAGATCTCCAAGGGAGATAGTTATACGAGAAGTCAGCGATTGACCGGAGATGATATTGGATTTTTTTTCTTTTTTTACCCCTCTTAATTTTCTTCCCACCGATGGGTACTTCCGGCTCGATCGACGCTATCCTTCGATAATCAATGACGGGACGCTTCGAGATGACCGAACCTGAGCTTGCTCTGCGGATAACGATGGCTAACTGGATGCTGCCAGTAAGAAACTGACTACTTTTCTTCCTCCCTCCAGTTAAGGGTTGATGTTCCTAACGTAGAGGAACGAAGGATTCCTGGTGATTGGTGCTGGTTTGCGGATGCTGAGTACTACCAGGTACCTGACTGGAAGAGACGGGGCAAGTTCTCTTCTGGTACGGTGAACATTCGAACTGCCGCTAATCTGTTCTTCTTGCTGCTTGCGATCGAGAAAATGGGTTAGATATTTTTTGCAAAAAATCTCACTGCGATAGTTTTCACGATGTAAGTGATTTTACAATTTTAAAGAATTTTTAGTAAATTTTACGAAATTTTTGTGTTCAATTTTATTACCGGTATTTAGATCGGAATGACGGATTTATGCATTTCTTTTTTTTTTTAAGGACGACTGCATCGGATGCTGTTACATGATGACGCGTCATCATCTCTCTCTGGAGAAACTATTTAATACCTCCTCCCCTCCCATCTCAGCCACAATTTTTATTTTATTATCCAACATCGTCCAAACGATATCCCAAAGCGATTGGATGGCTGAAACGCTCAACGGAGAACCAATCATCGTCTCCTGGCTGAGTAATGGCGGACCTTTCCTGCATACTACTTTCATTCCGATAAGTGCAGCCTTTCGCATTGACGTAATGTCAATATTTCTTGATCAGACAAATATTTTAGTCGGATTCCATAAATCCAGACTGTTTACTTGTATAAAGAAAATAATATCAATAACTAAAGCAATCACAGACTCTCGTTGTAATCCCTCATGATTATAATATAGGAGTACATTAAGAATGATACTCGATGCAGATTCCAGTTTTGATAAAAATTTAACGCTCGGCAGATCTGCTTTTTCTAGAAGAAAATTCTTCGAGTAAGGGAATATTAAAAAAATATATAATACATATACACATATATAAGGTGGCGTCTAGACGCTCAGCGTCGATGGAGAACCCATTGTACTTCTTTATTTATATCATCCAGAACGCAGGCAAAAAAGTTCTCTCGAGACTTACCCATACTTCACCCTTAGTCTTACAGAATTTCAAAACCAACCCTGACAGTACGTTTGTGGATGTAAAAATTGGAGAAAAAAATTCTCACGACCCTGACCTACCCTTTTTTATATTAGATTCACTAAATAAATTCTATCATATTTTACGCTGTTAATTTTTCACGCTGGGCTGATTATTATTATCGTCAAGTCCCACTGACCCGCCACCCTTTAACTTGCGGGTACTCCGTGCCGGTCGGTAAAGAAGTTTCTTCCTGAAAATCTAATATACGTCGTTAAAGGTTAAGGCGAACGAATTTTCTTTGACGAAAAGTAGACTACGTAAGCTGTTGGAGAATGCCAAAAGCGAAAAAAAATTTAAGGGTAAATATCCCTGGCAAGTTGATAAGCGAAAAGTTCCGTGGACTTTAGGGGATGAGTGAGTGGGGTGGATGCTGTTACGTTTGGGGATAGTACGGAGGAGTCAGGAGGAGGGACCGGAAGTGTTGTTTCTTTAAGAGTAGCCAGGCGGATTGGACTGTTTCCTCTTTGGCCTGAAATCTGTACAAGAGAGTCTGGAGCAGCTGTAAGACTGCGTCTCGTTTGCGCTTATTAATTATTTATGCTCGACATTTCGGTCATTCTTCCTTGAGAAATTCTTACTCGAGTATCGTAGACTTTTTTGTGTCCGTGTAAAAACGTTTTGAAAGAATAATTTTTTTTCAAAAATATTTATCTTCCATACTTTTCAGAACAGTATAGACAAAGTCAACTCAGCTTGCATTGCCGTCCAAACGAGTGGCTGCTAAGAACATTTGAAGACGAAGTGGTATAATTGTTAAAAATATACTGTATAATTAATCCATTTTTTAAATCATTTCAAAATGCACTGGCTAAACGCGTGTAATTAAAGTGTCAAAGGGGTTGAAAAAAAAATTAAACAGTCATATTTTTCAAACCCCTTCAAGAAAGATTTTTCACCACCCTATTCACGACACTGGCGACGTCCATGCATATAGTACGCTAGCGCACAGCGCCCCTATCGTCAAACGTATAAAGCGCCGGTATTGCCCAAGTGGTCTTCGCAAATAATCGCCTTCCATTATTCACTCGAGCCAAAACTCCGTTTGCTGTTGTGTACTCGAATGATTCTCTTTGTCATGTAAAAACGGCGGTCGGCTTACGATTTCGAGTAATGGAGAACGTATTTTCTCACTCCTGAAAGACCGAAGAAACTTCGTTGCCAGGAAATAAAAACTAAGAGCCAAACGTCCTGATCGTCTATATAGATTTCTTTTACATCCTGTCCGTGTCGCTTGGAGCAATTTTTATATTTTTTTTTTCTCGAACCAAGTGACTAGATCGGTTCTATCGGTTAATAGGGATTCACGAAACCGGTTCTACGTTCTCCCGCCTCCTATATGTATGTACCCATACGTGTCTTTAGCTGAGATTCGATCCCTATAGATTTCTAAGCCTCGTGTCCGCCATTACAATCAAATTTAATCCCAGGACAGGTTTACGCTCGGGGCTAACCTAACGTTCAGAAAATATATTATGAAATTCTCAGGTACCGCTATCGATCATTAGGCGTATCCTGCTATTGACGATGAAACTGAATTGATAAGAGAGAGATAAAGGACATACGTGAAAGATAATAAAATGTGTATGAACTACTTATCAAGCTGATGAAAAATGAGTTGGTCCGATTGTATGTTAAATATTTTTAGAACTGTCTACCCTTTCAACCTCACCTATAGGCAATAATAGAAATAATAAAAATTGAAGTTAATAGTTCAATTCTAATAACACTGATTTACGTTTGACTAATGCGACCCAATTCCCAAAATGTCTCTTAATATTTATGATAATTGCTCCGTAACCCAGTTACATAAACACTTAACTATTTACATGTGAAATATAACAAGTTTCAGCCAACCGAAGCAAGTTGTGTAATAAGCTTTAACAATGATACTTGACTTGTACATTAGGTTTTTGCAAATAGACCAGTTATTGCATACGACAAATGAATTTATAGTAAATTGACAAACTTATGTCACATTGAGTCAAGCACGTAGCAAATTGCAATCAATTAAGATTTCATCCGTCTGATAAACTTATAATCGTAACTCGACATACCCAGTGTATCATTCAATAACAGTAAGTTGCAAACGCGATATCCCGTTGAATCGAGATCGTGGAGGAGATAAAAAAAGCGCACAGTTTGCACTCAGCGCAGACCAACTGCATAACCGTAAGTAGTAGCCACTGCAATTGCATTCCTGACGTTCGGGGAAATTGTTCCGTTGCACGAGACGATGTACTCCCAGGCATTCCGTGTTAATCGATACCATTTAAAACACTGCAGGTAATGGATTGCAACGTAAAAGAATCCTCCGTGATAAGCTTTCTTGTTCCTGAGAAATAAACAAACGTAATTACGTTAACAATTACAGTTATTATCGTTTAAATTTCATAATATTCTCGTTACAGACCTGGAATCAGACCGAACTGTCATAATTGGAAAAGCGCCCCATGACGCATTGCGGCCAACTTGGGAAACTCCAGAATTCGAATCCCGCGCAGCACGTGCGAAGCAGGATCGTGTTCCGTGGATAGCGGAATGGTTGGAAATGTTCAATAGCCACAGATCATGGGCTCAAGCTCCACGGGCCCTTATAGCTCGATTCACGAGCCGTCGTGATTCGAATCAAAGGTAGTTTCATATTACGTTTGGAAAGACGTGGATGTGCCGTGGCCTACGGCGTAGCGGTTTACCATACGTGGGGCCGTGAATGCCCCACGAGTATAGGGCGGATCGAAGGTGGGAAGGAAAGACGTCAGAATATATATGGGAAGCCTTGCTGCAGGGGGAAAGAGGATTGTTCTTTATCCTGGGAATCCGTAACACTGTAAATTCATATCCGAAAAGATACCAGCCACTCGAAAGTTTCGTCCCGTTGGAAAAGTTTAAAGATTTTTCAAGGCTTGACAAAAAAAATATCGCACGCAAACGAAGTCGTCGTATACCAACCCCCACCCTCCTCCCCACCCCCTGTTGCTCTTCGCATGACTCAACCTTGAATTCAAGAATGTATAATTAACATTGATCACGAGTCGAAAATATAGACTAACATTGTAAATTTTTAATATATATCTTTTCACTTTGTAATATCTCATGATCCGTTTGCAAAATTAAACAGTGGGTATATTGGTAATAGCGTTTGAGAAAGATGGCTATAATTTTCCAGTGTTTGTTCCAAGTATTTTAATTTGACGGTACTGTGATGCTCAATCTCTGCTTTCCGAACTCAAAGAATTGCCACGGAAGTGGTTAAAGCCACAGTGGGAGGTTGGGAGGGAGGGGGGGTATTTTGTGTGAAATTGCTTGCGGTAAATGTCGGAAATAATTGTCCGAGAGTTTCGAAAGTTTTACGTTGCGCGGATAATGGCAACGAAAGTAATTTTCAGCATCGTCCCGCGAGAGCTATCGGTAAACGAAAGTTTCGAAGGTTGTTTATGGTTTATGACCAGCCCTCGAGAATTGGCTAATGCGCGTGTCTCGCGTGTGTCGTGTGCGCCGTTTCCTCTATAAACACGTAAAATTGTTGGCTCTCCACTTACGTTAATTAGGGACTTTTACGTTCTACGTTGTTCAATCGATTCGTTGCTCCAATCTTTTTTTCTCGCTCGTTAGAATTACACATAGATTTTCAAGCATCGCGGAAAGTCCGACAAATCGAACGCTACCAACGGGACCTTCAATTAAAATCAACCGATCCAATTTACGCGAGATTTACCTTGCAATTTAACGCCGCTCGATCGTCCCTTTCAACTTCATACATTGTCTGCCGAAAATCAGAAGCTTCACGGATAACTAACAGTTCACTCTGGTTCGGCTTTCATTGCGATCTATGAATCCAAACATTTATCCCACGAGAAACACTGGAACATAACCTGTACATAGGTTAAGTTGACGAGTGAATTTTGTCAGTAAATAAATGTAAGACCACTATTTGACAATATAACGATGACAATCGGTACGCTGTTGTACCAGAACAAACCGAAGAATCGTAAAGTTATATACGCACTAAGCCAAGAACGTACGTCGCATTAATTCATAAGATCAAACGAGAGAGGAAAGAACATCGTCAATCTACCTCGATCTTTTCCGTCCGTACGATTTGTCAATCGAGCAAATCTATTCGCAAACACTTGACGAATCGCCAAAGGCCCGTACCCGTAGCTCTCACGAAATTATACGTTCGGATCACGTTCTCGCTTGACCGTTCCAGGGTATTCAATGAGCTATTTTGCCAGGAACGAAGGCGCCTACGTCGAAGCTATCACGAGCTACTGAAAGATCAACAGCGATTGGCTACGTCCGGCCTAACGGACGCGCCGATTGGTCGGCATTCAGCGAGGCTCCCTCAGCGCCACACGACGTTTGTCTTGCGAAGCACGTTCGGGCCTCCCGTCGTGCCTCTAGAAACTGCTTTGTTTCCGTTGTTGAGCTGCCGTCGGCCACCTTCGTCTCTCGCTCTTCTATGTACGTCTTGTGTCCGCAATATTCGGCAGTACAAATCTACGATTCCCTAAATTTGTCTCGAGGTCTTTCGCTCCGTCTCGCATAAGTCAGCCACTCGATGTTTCGCCGATCGTTCGCGACAGTGAGTCAAAGCATGGCTAACCTCAAATTTCGTGCAAGGACATTATATGTATGGTCGCACTACCAATAGCTATCCATTCGTTCGTATCACAGGTACACGTTATCATATATTTTTCCTTAGTCATTTCTTTTTACTTTCTCATCCAATACTTTCGGCATTGGATACGATCGATCGACAGGCACTGGTCTCGCGATACGTAATAAGTAAACCAAGCTCGTGAACCCATGCATCTCTGCACCTGGGAACAGCGGCATACCTTCCCTGTCTCCTGGATAGACAAACGAGCGTGTTTCCTTCATGAAACATATAGAGCACCGTTGCATAACCGGTTCCTGTCGTAAACGTGTATGAGACACGGGCCCGTAAACCAGGTACGTATCGCGTGTGCCTTCCGAGTAACCAAGGATCCCAAAGATCCTTGCCAATCGATCGAATGCGAATAAAGATTATTTATGGCACGGGCTAAGAATTCTTTTACTCGACCACTGCGTAATTACGCTGGCTCTTACGGGCAATTGCAATTACTCCTGTTACATGTTACAGACTACAGGAATGTACTACAACCTGAAGGCGTGTTCTAGATGTCGGACAGCATTGCGCTTTGCCCGATAGCCTCGCATCTGTTGTATTTTTAAGAGAACGTACTTCTTCTCCTTTCTTGACGTTAATTATATTATTATTGATGGACTGTGTTTTCTTTTTCTTTTTTTTTCCATTCTTTATGGGCTTCTCGTTTCATTTTTATCACTGCCATTTTACCCGTGGACGTTGAAGTCCCTGTTACTTGTTTGAAGCCGTGAAACTTTTAAGGGCTCGTACAAACTTTCCAAAAGTTACTTAAGCTAATGTTTCTTTTCGTCCGCAATTATATCCTATGCATTGTCTACAGAAGGTGGAAAAGTAAACGAAGGTTCCGAGACTCAACTAGGTTTCAATTGTGTCGGTTGAACGAGCCGGTAACCTAATTTTATCCTGGGATCGTGAAATTGAATTTTTATAATTATTTTTAAAAAATTTAATTCAAAGGCTAATTTATAAAAATTTTTTGTAATATGGTAAATCGAGATATTCACTATGTTCGAGCTAATAATAGCTCAGTATGTTTATGTGTCTGGTTTTAATGGGTTCTCTGTCAGACATTTGTAAATTAATTTTAGAAATCGCGGGAAAAAGATGGCGGACGCGAGTTAAGCGCATTGGCGTCCATCGAAAGCCATTTGCAGAAACTGGGCGAAGCCAGAGTGTCCATCAGATGTCATTTGTCAGAACGAAGAATCGCGCGATCGCGCAAATCGCATGCCTACGAGCTGTCTGGCCGTCGGGGCAAATGAAATTACTGTGCTCGTTCGCGAATTCACCGGCAAGTAAATCGCCGTTATAAATAATGCAACGCTGCAGAAAACTCATGGGAATTTACTCGCACTCGACGTCCACGCCAACAGGGATCATCAAAGATGCTGAAGTACAAGTGGTAATTCCTATGAAAGGAAAAATTCTCTCGTTGGCCACTTTGGTTACTTTCAGGGAGATATTGGAAATCTTTTCAGAAATTGCAAACAGCATCAGTTTCAATGGACGAGAAAAAAATTGTTTTTGAAAAAAATCTTTTGAAAACTTTCGATAGTATTGTGATGTGTAAAATGGAATTTTAATTATTGCAAGGAATCCATTCAATCGCGGAATATTTCGCTTCCGTTTCGAACAATTATTCTCTAGTTACCTGCTAATATGCTTGACGCAATTTGAAAAGTCTTACAAAACTTTTCTCTTAGCGGCTCGTCTCGCCAATTGCAACGTAACTTCTCGACCTTCTCAAAGTTTCAGTGACCCAGCATCCATTTGGTCCACATTGAGTTCGTGGCTGTTGGAATAAGCAGTTGCTGTCAGTAGTCAGTCGTAAAACTTCGTTCTTCATTCTCTAATACTTTCCGGGCACGTTTTTGGATCAGCCGTCAACTCGGTCGGTAAAGAAGAGCTCGCTCGGAATTCATTTCAAATTTACGGGCAACGTACGACTCCAACGCGGCACCAGTCCAAGGTAATTACCTAGAGTATTGGCCAACCTTCCTAAGAGACACACAAAGTCTACAAAGTGTCGTCCGGTCGCCGCAATGGACACTGGCTAAAGTTAAATGTAGCGAGTGTTGGTAAACTTGATCAAACTGCAATTCAAGTCTCGCAGCGGTGACCGACTTGCTCGAGTTTAAGTTTTAGTAAGACGAGTGAAGTTGGCCCCAGACGAAGTTCACGCTGAATACGCGCGAAATTTGAAACTACCTTTTGAACCGACGCACAAAGTACAAACAAAGAGTGACGTGACTCGAAGTGGGATAAAAATTAAAAATTCTTTTTAAATATCTACCCACGTAACCGCGTTCTTATAGAAATTTTTGGATAAAATTCTCGAGTACTCCAACTGCTGTGAGTACGCCGAAGGAAAAAAAATTTCAAATATTCACAATGGAATTCGACAAAAAATTTGTCTGTGTACAGTTCAGAATGACAGCTGTATAAATTTACGAATGAAAGAAATTTCGATTATTTCGGATAATAAAAATAATAATGAGATACCCAAGAGTAATATCGCCGAGATTTAAAGATAAGGGAACTTCATCTCGCTCAACAGAATTCACGCAATTCCATCAACGAAGTTTAAACGAGCCGCGCATTTTTCACATCCTCCAACGTCTTCCTCGTGTTCTGTTCCAAGATTCGGAGAATCCCTGGAATTCTCAACGGACAGACCCATCGGTGCTGCAAAGTTCTCGATTTCACCTCCTCCACCCGTAACGCCAACTACTTTCGAAATACCGGAAGTCTCCTTAAATATTAGTACGAGATTATCTTTTATCGTATCTACCAATGGCGACGATACTCGAAATTTTAAATAATAGACGCGAAACAAATTGACGAATTTGTCGATCAAAATTTGATCACCCTTCAGCTGCCTTTTGCACGAAGCGAATTTTAACAAGATACATTCGAATCGCCCTCGTTTCCAGAAACACGAAAATCAACGGTGACAATACGTAAATTGAGTAAAATTCAAATTTCACTTTAGCAGTTTGAGCAGCGTAAAAATCTAAACACAAAAGTAATAATCACCTGCAGAGACCTCCAGTGCATCAAGATACGTATAAATACGTGACGATGCGTTTGAATAGCCACAAAAAGATTGCAAACGACGTTTACGTTAAACTTAGTTAAAATTAAAATTACTCTAAACGTACAAAAAAATCTAAATTACCCTTAACCCGATTGCTAGTGCTAAATAAGCCCAAGTCGGATAACAAGTCTTTCGCAAAGGAGTTTATTGCAAAAAAGGTCAACGGGGTCACGTGACAGGTCGTAACCGTAAAGCGATCGCGGATAACCCCAAGACCGTGGACAAGGACGAGAGGGTAGTCGTAGTCGACGTAGACGTCGTTGTTCTCTATTTTCATCCTCTGCTCAAAATTGACCTTTGACCCGGGACGAAATCTAGTATACTGAGGTCAACGGTTATTACGGATATAACAGTATTGAGGCAAGCATAAGTAAGTACATATTGGGTAGTCAAGGATGAAATTTGTAGTTATCAATCAACTTCGCCTTTTTTCCCTACAAATTTCATCCTTGACCTAATAAATATATACAAGAATAAACTACAGTACATACCTACCAGTCAAAAATGACTATCGTTCCGTGTGAACGGAGCATAATAAAACCACCCTTAGCAATACCCCAGAAAACGACCTGGCCAATGAAAAATATATACAGCGTACAGATATTGAGAAACATGATGCAACAAAAAATTCATCAATTTTCAAGGATATTTAATTCAGAAAGACAAGGTCAAAGGTCAAGAGATGAATTCAATAAATCGTAACACTTCGTTACACTCCTCGATATCACCCTAAATTACCAAGGGTTGGAATTTGGTCCAGCGAACGAATTCAAAGCCTTGGTCCTGCCGCGACAACCCCTTTTTGGCCTTGTACAATCGCACCCCTTACCAACCTAACCTGTACTAAACGGAATCGCGGTATCCTTTGGTCTCGACCTCTCATCCGTATCCTCCACTTCCTCTTCGACCACCCACTCTTCCGTATATCTAACCCACCTCCTCCCTCTGTGTCCAGCACCTTCCCCAGGAACTTTGTGAACCCACCAATTCCAGTTTCCGAGCAATTGACCTGGATAAGTAGCAGCCCCGCGACTATTAGCCGTCATTAGCTACAATTGCTTACTACTACTCCCTACTAGTTCTTCTTGCACCCTCCGTATATATGTGTAACATCCCTCCCGTAAGACTGATACTTCCTTTCCTTGAATATTCTGTGTGTTAGATAAATAATTGCCTATAATATTTTCACATACCTGGTATTCGAATATTCGAGGAGTATTCGAATATAATTCGGGAGCGACTTGCCGAAGTCCAAGGATATTACCCTAAAGTGGCTTACCGTTGACCAATTGGCTAAGGGTGGTTAAACAAAATTTTTTTTTCTGTTTCAATAACTCGAACGATAAAAAGTCATCGTTAAGCGAGAAAATTCGATTGACAGTGTCACATGATTTTTTTGAGGGGTTGGGGATACGTTTTACGGAAGTACTTATCGGTACGATGATTCGTTCTGCGAAAGGGGATGGAAGTGGATGCTGTGGTATCCCTTGGGACACCCTGGAGTGTCGTATATGTACTTGGGATGGACTGAAATCAGTTTGATATAGTATCTGCTCTTGATGGAGAGGGGGAAAAAAGAAATAAAACGAATAGCATATATGTATATATATAAAAGTATATATACGAACGCCTTCGATGTAACGAACGACTTCCAATCGGTTTTGTCGGTGACGTGAAACATATTTTTCGATATGCGAACAAAGTGTAGATCGTCGCGTGTTTTGTCCAGTAGATGTCACGCGTATCGAATAGTGCAATTTTGGCAGTGTTACCGCGTCGTAAATTCGTTGCCATTTTTCGCTAGCGCAGCAATACGTTTCGATACTGTAATACCGTAGCCACCCTATATATGTATCACGTAATTTGCGGTAAAAATAAAATACTGCCCCAAACGTGGAAAATTCAATTCCATCGATATTCTACTATTTCCATTAAAAAAAATGTTTTTTTTTGTATATTACAACTCATGTTTCCTTAAAAACCAAGTTTTTTTCTAGTACCTTGAACCTTACGCGATATTTATTAACGTAGTCCGGATGGTGATAATAGAAAAAAAAGATGGCTACGCGAGACGATGACGTCACTTAATTCAATTGGAAAGCTTTTTGGAGGAGAGGGTGTGTAGGGGTTGTATCGGTTCAGGGTTTAGATACAGGGAACGCGCCATTTTCAGACAATCTTTTCAGCCCGATGATCTCATTGGGACCAATTTCAATCCATTATCCATTAAATGTCCGGAACGTTAAAGATTTCACATCGATACTATCGAACCATCGACAGCCTTCGACCTATCGAAAGTCTTACTACTACGGAAGGATACGGAGCCACAGATAAGTAAAAAAAGTTTTTGAAAATTTTTCAAAATACCTAATGACGTAAGAGCCATTTTCAAAATCTAAAAAAATCGCATTCAACCTATGAACAAGTGGGCCAGGCCCCTCTTAGCGTGAATCATCCCCATTGGTATCATGGGGTCCCAAAACCCCCCGTTCGTTAGACGGTCGTCATGCAAAAATGATGACTCAAAGCACAGTTCATCAGGTTCACGGAGTGACGAACAATGCCGACCGGTTTGTTGAAAAGATTGGGATTTACTGGGTAAAAAACTTTTGTTCCCCACAAAAAAGAACGAGACAAACTCGAGCCACCCCTTTCAACCCCTACAGGATGTAGTTCCCACCCCACGTAGTACACGCTAATTGTTACATTAATTAGACGGCTAATGGACGCTCGCTAAGCAGCCGTAGAAACGTCCGTTGACAGATTTCCAGTATGACGGATGTGGCAACACACACACATGCGCGCGCACCCACACTTTTTCAAAGAATACGTGCTTTTATCCTAGAATATTTAACGGACGTCTGCGCCATTTTCTACCTTTGATTTTCATTGTTCGTACTAGGAGCAACCGATGCCAGGGAGTCTTCCGTAATTAATTATACTTTTGTCCAGGTCCGCAGACAATACGTAGCGTATCTATATTTAAACGTTGACCGTCATTAATCACGAGATATCATCAGGCAGCCATATATGTATATCTCTGACCGTTATGATTTTCGCGGGAATTTCAAACGTCGAGTAACGAAAAAACGTCGTATTCGTTGAAACCGATTTCCATTTGTATTCTATTGCAAAAAATGGATAAAGAAAAAAAATTCAATTTAGACTCCCCGCAAAAATCGAAAAATCCAAAATTTTCCCGGGACAATTAGTTTCGAAAATACTGCAAGATTTTCGATATTTGTTATTCTTTTTAAAGAGAAGATAGCAAATCTACGAATGAATAAATTCAAACGCAAACACAAGGGCAGTTAACGTCGAGCTCGATGTCTAGACGAGGGACAAGGGTGACGGCGAAGGAGGGGGGTCTGCTTTCATTAGTGGAAACAAAAGAATAACGAATGAAAATTGTCGCGAAATATAACCGCGGGAATTACGAAATCCTTGGTCGGGACGTTCTGCTAGTTCGAAAAAGAGAAATGCGCCATACCCGACAGTGCGTCTCGACCCACCCGACCTTCGCTCGGCGTCCTCGGGTCGCTCGTCATATTGTATACCCGACGGTACGCGCTCAGAATAATAATAATAGTCCAGGGAATTGTTGCAATTCCATAGGCAGACGAATTTCCCCTTCCGGCCAATTGTCAATTCTTAATCGTCTACGTAATATTTCATGTGGACTCGTTTTCCCGCTCTTTCGCCTAGAGCCTCTTCGCCTACCAAGAGCTACTACTAGCGCCGATTCTAACGTCCGTGGCCAAAGCTGGAACTAAAATGACTAACTTGACAGTTAGCTTTTCAAATGTTCATTTTCACGTTGGATACCATCACCCCACAAACCTTTGGCTCGTATTTCGTTTAATTGGAACAATATTGACCCTTGCCTGCTTGAACCACCCCCTCCCCTGATCTCAAGAACCACCCTAATCCCTAAGCCGTGACTGATGTGCACGAACGCGCCATACCATTTTCAGACACCCCAACCCTTGGCTGCGTCATTGGCTTGAAGCACCTTTCTTCCATTTTTTTTCTTGGCCATTGGATGGAGTGTATTGTATGGTCGTACCTTTATGAAGTGTCGGGCTAATCTTGTGTAAGGGATGTTATACCGTGTGTGATCGCAAAAGGGGACTTTTATTGGATTTTTATACGGCACTGACTGTACCGAATTTTCTTAACTCGACATCGATAACGAAAATCCGAGAACTAACCTACGTCACCTTCGGCTGTCCACCCTTTGTCCATGCATCCGCATTTCAGGCAGGCGCCAATCAATTTTTGTTTCACCAGGACCTGAGGAGCCGATATGGCCTGGGAGTTGAGGTTGGAAAGTCTCAACTACGCCAAATCGAAAGCTCTGACGGAACCTATCAGAAGAGACGGTAGCCTAACGTATCCTGTAGATTTTTTGGGACGCGTCAAATCAGCAACTGGATGCATGAACGGGAGCGGACGGTTACGGAAATGCGCGGCCGCTCGGGCTGCTGGGTTGAGGTAGGATGACTGACTTTGACAATAGTCAAATTCGTGAACTAATCATCGGCCAGGGTATTGGGCGACAGCTGAGCACCGCATCCTCAATTCGGGTCAGGATGTTCCTGCCCTGCCCTTAACTCTACCAAAACTGTATCTCCGCCCGGTCTACAGCCCTTTGCCTTTCTCCAGCGGGGCGCCTGTATCTCAGCCGGGTATCTCGGTACCTCGAGACTGTCTCTCCGCGGCAGATTCGAGCACTTCGACCTCGACTCAACAATAAAAAATCTTTCAAGAGCATCGGCGTAACCGTACGAATCAACCCGAGAGCGTACCTTCTGATCAGAGTGGCGACTCGAAGGGAATCAGAAGGCGAGAACTTCATCTGAATCGGTATCTGAAGTCGCCTTGTGACCGTGAGTCCAAAAATCACATCCTAAAACTATATGTACGTGTAGCCACACGCTTTCTTGACAAAATATAAAAGAAAATCCTAAACCCCTAATTATTTCATGTAGGTTATGCGTATTGTCTTTCATGAACATTTGTGTAAATATACCGAGAAATTGGGGGTGTCAGTTTTATAAGGGGGTTGAACGGGATAATTTTATATCTCATTCGAGTGTACAACTGAAATATTTATTTTAATGGTATAATGATAATATGAAAAAAAAATAATTTTATATATCTAAAATGCAACCCTTGTTTCCTTACAGCCCCACGTGCATGCCATAAGTGCATAAGACATTCCTGAAAATGTCAGATTGAAAATCTTACGAGGAGTAAGATTCCTAATGGAGTTTTTACCGCATGAATCCGATCCCTTTAACACGACCAATCCCTTAGAGGAATCATTGACACTGTAACCAAGGAGAAAGAGAAAAAAATTAAAATTACACAAGAAAGAAAAAACAAGCGGAAAAAAGTTAAGGAAGCAATCTCGTAAGCGTTGATTATGATTATTATTATGGTCTAATAAACGAAGTCGGCTGGAGAGAGTAAAAAAATATTTTTGGCGAGTCATAAAACTTTGCGTTAATTTATACGATTCTCCCTGGAGGCAAGGGAAGTGCCAGGCGATACCCGGTGATACCCCCCCAACCCCGGTCCCCTATTCTGGGATTCAAGATACAAGGGCTGGATAAGTCAGTAAATCCAGGATCAAGAATTCTCGCTGTTTGCTTTAATTCATACAGGAATATCCCTTTTCTTGATCCTTGGCATTGCGTAAGCTCTGTCTGTTTATCTTTGAAGATTCCGTGTTACGGACGTCTGGGATTAATCGTGTAATTTATAATCGCAAAAAATTATTGACGGTACAGACATTGATCGAGTATTGACGAAGATGATTGGAAAGGGTATATGTGATAAGTCAATTGATTAATGAAAAAAAATCACATGAGAGGACATAGCGATGCCTTGGTAATCGATACTGCAAAAAATACCATTCAACTAGTCATTGTCTGGATCTAACAATGGCCACGACTGGCACTGATGAAAACGATGCTTGCACTTAAAAAAAAAAATTCAGAAACGTAGCCACGTTCACGTATCCACTAGGGGGTCGATATCAAAAAAGGGTCAGTCCATTCGTTTTCAAGAGCGATCGGCCATCTTGAGGGCTTACGTGACCGAAGAGGTATTGCCAACAAAATAAAAATTCTTATTCAATACAAATCCCACAAATCCCGCAACCCGCCCTTATTGATGGGGGGGTCTATAAAAAAAGGGAGATAAAAAAGTGCTTTACAAAATTTGTGTAATATAAAATCAAAATATAACGAATTAAAAAAGACGCGAATTCTGTTTATGGAATGCTTTAAAAAATACATAAAACAAATGCTCAATTTTTATTTTTTAAATTTTATCACCCTTTCCCGGCTGCAACCAAAAAGAACAGTAACGGTATTCCCAGCGACCTACCTTCACTCTTTGGCTTCTATAAATCATTCGTACTTGTCGTATATCAAACCATGTGTCATACTGTAACCTCACTGTATTACCGGCAAAGTTCTTCGGCTCTGCGTGCTGATATACATATGTAGAGATGGTAAATACATGCAACATAGTGTCGTACGAAAACACATAAGATCCGCCATTTTCCATCGTACGAGTTAACTTTTAACCCTTCCCTCACTCTCTAGCCACCTTCTTGCTTCTCACTATCTGTCTCCTGACTTTTTCCCATAAACTTCAGACTCGACTCGTCTTCCTTCTTGGGACGACTCGCGGTATACGTACTTTCTAGGTTATGGCTATTCGACTTTTTACTGTCCGGGTCGGTAAGGTAGAAATCCGCAGTCGTTTCCCGGTCAAGGAATTGCGAAGCGGAGAATTCGAAAACTGGGTCATCGTCTGACACACGATACTATCTTCGGGACCGTTGGAGTGAGACAAGTGGAAATTTAAAAAATTTATTTTAAAGAAAAAGATTAGAGTGAGGGTTGAATCCTTTTTTTTTATTTACCGATAAAAGTCGAAGGATAACTCCGATAAAAAAAATATCGTAGGAATCAATCATTCTTATGAATATCGGGATGATTAATGATTCCCCACAGAAAGGGCTCGTTGAATAGTCTTTTGCGTTTTTGAATTTCAATATTGTTCGAGTCGATTATTCTGGACATTTTTTTTTTACCAAAGGAAAACGTCTTTCTTCACCACGATGAACTCTTTTCACGTAATTTTATCCCTAGATAAATTATGGGGATGAGACTTTTTTTATCATACAAAAGACTGTTTTTGCAAAAAACAAACGCTTTCTGAAACGTAAAATTTCTTCTGCCCAAGAACAAAATTAATAGTTTCGCAATTTCAAAAGATAAACATATTCACCTTAGAACACATTTCTCGAATCGATCCAAGTTCAGATAATTAGCTTCACAGTAATCCAAAAACCGGTAATTTCGAAATTCAAGTAATTCCAAAATTAGTTTACTACCTCAATTGATCAAAAATCTTATAAAAATCTCCATATTACATATTAATCAAAGTATCTTCACTGCTTCAATATATTTAACCTAGTATACATAACAAGCTATATATACATATATACATTCACGAATACACATATGTAATCCATACGTGAAAGCCCCATATGTGCAAAGCCTGCACCATCCCACTTGATATACAGCAGACTTTATTGGTCGTTCCTGGGTAAACATAGATCAACTACCCCCAAAACCACCCCTAACAATATTCAATCGACAGATGCACTTTCATGGGAATTGTCAGATAGTCAAAACTTCTGAAAACTTAAAGAGCACATTTAACCGGGTTAAGCAATACCCCAAGTAAGGGATGAATCCAAGTACCAAAAAAAAAGAAACCCAATAAAAATTGCATCAGTTCACAAACGTAAATTAACCAAAACAAAAATAGACCTTAACCTCAAATTTTTAATTCGCATTTAACCCAGAGCTTGATGACGTTACGCATGGCTCACTCCTATTATACGCAAGAGTAACAATTACGTACGCGAGACCAGGTGACTCATGTAGCCTGGGGCGTC
Organism: Trachelus troglodyta; assembly: GCA_030142635.1. NCBI lineage: Eukaryota > Metazoa > Arthropoda > Insecta > Hymenoptera > Cephidae > Trachelus > Trachelus troglodyta. The sequence goes on along the minus strand of JARQTJ010000550.1, from coordinate 313,726 downwards.
ATACGGCTTTGCCCCTGTTCTCCGTCTTCCATCAGACTCCAGAAGGCACCTTAGTCACGATTAACGGTACGCTGACCCCAAATGCAGAATCTTCGCGAAACATACATTTGCAATGATCGCCCGTGCACGTGTCGTCGCTTTAGAAACTTAGGGTAAAAGATATTGCGTAATATTTTTTTTTAAATAATACTCAACATAGCCAACCGGTTTCACGTGGTCGATAGACTCCAATGATACGTCAAGTATAAATGCACGCTTGAGATAATTGCATATGCTACGTTGCATCGCTATAGTGCATTCGTGAGATTTATCGCTAAAAATTTTTTTTATCATTTTTATAAATAACGTTATCTGTCACGAAGAACTTGATAATTGTCTCTACGGGCTAAAACAGACTATCTCCTATTGTAGTGCTTTCCACGTGTTACGTATTACGTAGTCGGAGAACCTTTACGAGCACTTGCGAAACGTCAGGTTAGGTTAGGCGGATTGTTTTTAGGGGATCATACGTAGTGGGTACCGGAAGAAGAAGTAGAGTGGGATTGAGATGAAATTTTACCAGCATCCAAAGACAATTTTTTTTACGGTTTTGATACGTGACGATTAAAAAAAATTAATTTTTATACGTACGTGATTTTATGTGCATCTCACATTCTTTTATTTTCACAATGACGTCACTTTTGTCAGACGAAGGGAATTTAATTTTTGTTATTTAAAAAATTCAATGTGACGCGTTGGTCGGTACTCAAAACTGTAAGATTAGGTAAAAATTTTTATTTCGAAATTTGTGCAAAAAAGGCAAAGGGTCGCGTGACGTCTGAATGCATATATCGTATTAGAATAATAAACAGAATATATTTAATCCAATATATCCACACGTGTCATCGAGTCCAAAAAGGGATTTTGTAAAGCAAAAAAATTCCTTTATCCGTACGAATAAAGCTCATTTCACAGAACAAAAGAGACTCAGCCGTTCTCCGTAGCCGTAAACGGCCCAATAACGAACAGCAATCTGAGTCTGCCCGTCAGACACGATGCACTTGTATGCAAGTACTTCGCTAAGAGGAGGTCATAACTCGAATGCAGCGCATTGCCCATTGTACAAGTGGATTGCCGGAGAACGGTTAATGCGAAGGTTGCATGTCAGACATAGAAATCGCCTATGGAGCAGACGTTGGAAACGCGGCATAACATTTTTAAATTCCGACGTTGTGGAATATAATAAAAAAAATTATCGTTCCATAAAGAGATAAAGAATACACGTCAAAAGGTAGGAATACACCTAACAGGTAGCTGTGAAAAATCTCACGTAATCATATATAAACACATATATAATTCGACTCACCCGGTATAATTCTTAAAATTAAATATTTGACATGGAAAAAGCAGGAAAGAGAAGCGAGCATAATCGACCCAGTATAATAAAAAAAAAATTCAAAAATCCTACCCTAAGCGTCAAATGAATTTGACGATCGGACAAATCCTCAAGTCGTTCTGATTTCTCATATTTTTTCAAAATGCCCGACACGGGCTCAGCTCGTCCATCGCAAGGGGTGTCGTCCTTCGGAATATCAAGAGGGATCAGAGCGTCGAAGTAGAAGAGTCGCCGCGACGCTTGCACGAAGGGCGTCGCGGGAGAAATATCACAGGTTTCGAGCAGCAGGAGTATGGATACACATACGCGTATCTGTAAGATGAAAGATGAATAAGAAAAAGAAGATAAAGAAAAAAGTTATCAAGAAAAGGATGGAAACGACGTACGGCTGCGGGCACGACGATGGGCGAGATGAGAGAAGAAATGAAAGGAAAAGATGGTCCCGAGGTTTTGCTTCGCTTTGAGATTCGCACGGATATTTGCTACGTGGGAATATTAAATTCTTGCGTCCGGTGAGGAGGGAGGGGGGAAGGGATGGAGGGGGGGAGGTATCGACCACCCGTACTTTCGTCCTTCCACCCAACCCTTCTCACCCAGCATCCTCATCCTTCTCGGTCCATTCGTTTCGCGTCCTCAATTTCTTATCTCGTCCTCTACCACGGTACTCGTGCTTCCGGTTCATGAGCTTATCGCTTCTGAAAAATATGACTTTTCAGTGCGCGACAGTGAACAATAATGCGCGCTTCATTTTTGTTTTTAAAATAAATATACAATTTTGCTAAACTGTTTTCTCTTGATTACTCAGGCATTTAGTGAGCATCCGCGGTATAAGAAAATTACTATTTTTTTTATCACGCCGAAACTAAACAATCCGATACTAATATTTTTTCCGCTTTCCATGAGGCTTATACGGCGTAGGATTGGATTGTAAACCGGAAGTTACGAAGAAAGAAAATCTTAAGGATGTTATTAGCGGCTGAAAACGCCCAGAGTCGATGTACATTGAATCACGCAACTCGGAACAATTATCAATGTCAGTGCGTGTAAAATAGGGAAATTTTCTATATAGACAATTTTACATACTTTAAATATGGCGATAACGAAGGAAACGCGAAAAATTCGCTTACATGACCCAGATATACTATTGAACAGGATACAACTTTGACTGGATACACCTGTGACCATAATAACAATAATAATAAGCTATCGCAGTAATCGAAGCCTTTCAATCGATACTATCGGAAAATTTCCTCTATCGTAGTTAAATATATATATATTAAATGACACGTATACCATATGTTCTTTATTAGCATACCATAAGTTTACCATGGAAAAAATCAACAGTTTTCAATGTAACGACAAAGTCGCATATTGCGTCTGTTTGAAAGATAAGATAAATAATTATTGTAAATAGCTCCAGAAACGACAAATTCGCAGCCAGTACCGTCCGAGACTGGCGAATTCACAATGAGCGACCGTTTCATCATTCAGCACTTCGATGCACATTCATCTTGATTCTGCCGCCAAACCGGAAACGCCTTAAGGTACGTGCCTGACGTTCCTGCCGCCTGGTGTACGTGAAACACCTGAAATTAAATAATGTCCCTTGATGGGTGTCTCGAAGTACGCCATTTTATATTCCTTCGAATAGGAATATCCGGTACTCAAGTTAGTCCAACCTGTTAGCTGAATACCTAATTTCCTGTTTCAAACTATGCACTTCTTGTACTGCACCATAGTTCGTCTACGAGTTCAGTGTATTTTTATATTTCGACAGAACAAAAGCAATCGAGTCTCCATAAAGCCACGTGTCACTTGCTAAGGATTGCATTGTTTGCCAACTGCCAAAACAAAACATTGAACACGTGGACCGACTATACTGTACGTCCTATCCCAAGTAGGGCACCTGAAGTTGCCGCGACCGAAAACGAGTTAAAGCAACTTACCACACAGAAGGACAATTCGATCGGCAGATGCGATTATTAATTACTCGCTTTCGATCGCGGCAACTTCAGGTGTCCTACTTGGGATGAGATATACAGTATACATATATACAATTAGTCACAGTTTCGTTCATGTTAAATCTATTGTGCTAAACTGTCAATATTTCCTCATCGTTAATTCATTTCCACCGTTCCTTCGTCAACATCCTGATTCCACTGTGTTCTTTCGAATATTCTTTTCCTTTCCATAATTCATCCGTTCTCGCTTGGTGCCTCGTGCAATATCCAGAAGGAATTGAGTAAAAGTTGCTGGTAGTCGATTAACGGGCGAAGAAAGAACTTTTAATTAACGCCAAGAGCGAGTAGTGAATTAAAAGTATTGAAATGAATTTATTTGCGTTTAAACAGTCAGAAAGATTCTTCGAGTTTAATTATTACGTTTCATATTAAAAAAAAAAATAATAAAGTGCCTACACAGAGCGTTTGCTTGTATCCGAGACTCCTCTATATTTCCATTGAAATACCGGTTGGCTCTTCCTTACCGACGGAGGGAAACCAATAATGGCGAACAGTTAATGAGGTCCAATCGTTCGAATCGAAGCAGCCCCAAGTCATGACATTCTCGAGGAAAGGTTCGGCTCGTAAATGTCACGTCACGCTTCCATGCACTGTTAAAAGGCTGCCGTTACAGGTACAGTAATTAATATGATGGTAAAAACGTAGAAGTTTCACATGGGGATATCGAAAAACTTGGAATGAAAATAAATGCAAAATATTTATTTCCATTGACTAAGGGAGTTGCAGAATTCGAAAATTCGTTTTTGCTTCACAATGCAACCAGTGGTAGATTGAACAGTGAAACTGAAATTACGAAAATTCGTGTTTACGATTTACTTACTAAATTTCAGAAGCTTATCAGTCAAACTGCTCTTGTCAATACATTAGTCAGCGCCAGACGGAGTGTGTGACCCTTGGATCTAAACTCGAATTTTCCATTAGTCCTGCAGCACATTTCATTATTCAGATTTTCACCACTATTTTTTACAATCCCCTCAGTCACTGCAACCGCCCTTTCAGCTCTTCCCGTCGCTTTACTTTTATACCATCAATCCCACTACTCTGTCTCACCGAGCACCTACGTCACATCCGTTCACCCCTCGTGACCAACTTGACTGCACGAGAGTCGCGAATCTTTTTTCGGGACCTTCGACCATTTTTTACAAAAGAAGACCTATGAACCTTCCTGTAAATTTTTCTTATTTACACTTGCCGCTTGCAGTAATATTCCGCACTTAAGATAATTTAATTTGTTACTTGTAAATCAATCACGTCGAATTGATTTAAATCAGCCATATTACGAACACAATCACTTTTCTCGTAATCGAATTTCTTCGTAGTTTACGTATATTTGCCACGATTAAAAAAAGAAAATGTAAATTTTTTCCACCAACACTCGTACAGAGCTTCTTCGTACGCCCTCTCAAAATTTCAATGGAGTCACGTGAACCGATAAGTAAAATGCGACAAGTCCCACTGAATGGCTACGGTAAAAAGAAACCATGAAAAATATCCGGACGGTCCGTGTCCGCAGCCAAGAAATCTTTCCAGCGGTGAATCCATCGAGAAAGCTATTCAGTTCTTTACGCAACACATAAATTCTTGCTTACACTTGCCAAAATTTCGAGTGCAATCCATTCACCGGCATTCTCGAAACTTATCAAAATAATAAACATCGATCTTATCAACGATTACCGAAAGACCACGTTACTCGTATTTCACCTGTTATATTTTTTCGAAAAAAATTAATCTATAGTCCGCTCTTAACTGATATAAAAAAAATCAAGCAGATATTTTCAATTTTCTCAAGTGTTTTCAGTAAACGTGTCAAATTGTACACGTAGCAGAGAACTTATATCACAGCCATAGCAATTGCCATGTCAGGATCTTCGAGTCAGAAAATTAAACCAAGAAAACGTCGGTTGTCAGTTTGCTCGTCTTCAGGTCCTTGGCGAATTTTTTGCCCTCGTGAAATTCGAAGAGACGTCACTATACAGATATAATGCCACACGGTTTATCTTACCAAGTATCTGCGAGGACGTCCGACCACATTACGAAGGATCCTTTTCCTTCCTTCCCTTATGGCTGTATCCCCAATGGGGGAAAATGTGCCAGTAACTGCTGTATTATAATCAGGATTGGAAGTTCACACTAGATGGCGATGTATCTCGTGAAACGGGCCTTACACTATGCAGTGTTACGTGTGTAGAAGACTTAATACAAGAGAGTTCACACGGAGTCTAAAGTGTTGTGGGAAAAAAAATCCCTACGAGTTATTCACTTACATTTTCTCATGAAAACCCATTGGATCAATTGGCATTGGGAGCTGGGCGCGAACTCCGAACCTTTCGGTCGTGAATCCGTTATCTTAACCACTGGGCTACGGTCACTTTCCGGACGAAATCTTAAAATTCTTACCTCTCCTACGAGGAAGGATCAAGCGAGAAACATGACGTCTTGGTATAGGAAACGAAACGAGACGATCGTCGCTCGTCAATTTATTCGTCGTCCATTAAAGTTCCCGCTGGTACCGTCGCAGCGCCACTTGCAGCGAAACTTCACGATATAATTTATTTGTCGCCAAGACGCTTCTGTCGTCTCACGCTTTCGTCGCCAGCGACACTGACGCCGCGCCATTGCCTACCAGACGACTTTCCTCTCTCTCTCTCTCTTTTGATCTTTCTCTCTGCTCGCTCCACGTTTACGAGGCGGCGGAAACGCGTCGCAAGGGAAATTTGCAGAATCGTTTGGTCACAAAGTCCTGATAAAATGTACGTCGCGTCGGTTATGCTCGGTTACGAAAGTTTCGTCTGTAACGAAGGCAGACCCATGACTAACCTAGTGAAATCAAGTGACATTAACAGTGATTACTGAATTACCTCTTTAAACGAAGTATCTGATTTATAGTATACTTACGATCTCTCGTGTTTTCTCTTCTTTCCAACGCAACTGTTTGACAGAATGTTTGTACGAGAAAATCTGACCCTCGTGTATCCAGCCAACTGAAAAGCCGTACGGAATCCTCGTGGGAGTATAGTATGAAAAAGTGAAAGATAAAGATGATACGGTACAAAGTAAACGGAATGCCAATCTTTTCGAGAGTGAAACCACAAAAAATTAATTTTACGACAATTTTTGGTTTTAATGGTTTTAAACTGTTTTTAATCGTTTGGAGCCACGATAAGTTGGCGTATCGGCTACGGGCATTTTGGTAAACATTCAACGACACGAAAACAAAGTTCGGAGAGGATGCTGAGCTCGCGTTATATCCTTCTTATGCCGATACGTATGTAGCTGCATGCAAATTATACGCGATGGCGACGTAGCCAGCATAAAACGCGTATCTCGAAAAAGTTTAGCATTAAACGGCAGCCGTCGGAGAAGATCCTTTGAATAGCGCATTGCTTATGCATGCAATTTATTTATGCGCATGCGCAGAGCTACCGAAACTTGGACATGGACAGGTATCCATGTTTTTTTATTTTTCCTTCAGCCACGGAATCCACTCGCTGATTTACACGTTTGCCCATTGCCTCGTTGTAAATAAACTTAATTATTTGTCCCATCATCTTTTTCGTGGTTCAGAAACTATATCGCGCACGTATTTTCTCGTCGACAGATAAAATTAAAGGAAATGCAATTCATGATTTTTGAATTACCCGCCACTTCTTTATTTCTCGCTCAACCACTCGTACGATCATGCGCGGCTAGATAATTTTTTGCCGAAAGTATAAATACGATTAAACACGTAAGTTTCGAAATATCTTCTGCCGTTACAAATTTACAAAATTACGTCATTCGTTTAGAGTTTAATTAATTATCATTCCTGCGAATAAATATGAAATGTTTTTAATATTTCCCGTTTCTGCATAACGTAAAGTAAAGAGAACTCGCATGCAGAATTCACTGTTGTCAGTCAGAAATGGACTTTCGAGTCGAAAAATTAGAGCATCCAGGAGAATTGACAACAACAAAAGAAACTTTCATGCGAGTAATTATAGTTCGGAAATTTTTTCGTATTCATAAAAATTTCCATCTCTGGAATTACCGTGGAAAAAAAACTGCGCTCTCTTTCACAGTAAAATTAAATTCAATAAATAGCTAACAAATAAAAAAAACACGAAACTCGCCCATTCTCGTCTTCGTTCGATTCATCGCACCCGTACGGGGCGCGCGTAATTCAAATTCAAAGGTTGGGCCAATTTTCAAAAATAATTTCCCGGCAATTTCGAACAGCTCAGCAATTCTAATAGCCAATAGTAAAACAAGCTTGAATGTACTCTACTTTTGATGTTCCTAATTGACCTCGTGCGCACCAGTCGACCAGACCGAAAAAGCACCGTACATTAATAACAATTAAAAATGAAAAAAATTTGTTTTTTCAAAAAGCAAAAATAGCGACGTACATCGCTACAAAAATATATACAAATTTTTCATATATATTATTTACCCAGTACAAAGTATGATTTACGTATCCCATACGGCAACGTCTACATCCGTGTTTACCCATATCAGCAAATTTTCCTTCTCGATGTCCTCGAAGGCATGAAAATACTTCCTACCCAAAATTTCATCTGCTTCAGGCAATTCCGAGGAAAAAGTTCAAGTATCACGGCAAAGAAGTCGCATAGGTTCAGCATTGCAAAGGCATCAACGTACTTTCCTGTCCAAGCGATACGTCCTGTACACACATGACACATACGTGAAACTGCAATTGCATTCGGTACATACCTGACAAAGTTACAGCACGAGTATCTCGATTGCTTCAAGGAATAAAGAGCAGCACAAGTACGCCTCCATGTCCCACATGTGTTTCATCGTCGTATGTGAAAACGTCAATAAGATACGACACTTATTCCTCCTCATACGAGATTATACGTACATACGACGATTTCACGAGCTCATGAAAATATTGATTTTCAGGTAAAACGCTTTGAGAAATGTTTTGCGACTGTAACAATTGCAAAAGAAAAAATTTTTTGTTTAAAGTACCTGCTGTAATCGTCTAGCTGTATTGTACGGAACGATTTCAGCATTTTGCTGAACAGTCCCTTTACTCGGGCCTAAACATTTTTCATATCGGAGTTTGATAAACGCAAAAAAAAACGTAAGAAAACAATTTTTTGGGCAATTTTCTCAACCCTGAAGCTCCTTTTACATACTGTGACGTTATTTCACGTCGTGAGTCTGAAATGGATTGACTGTCATGTTTATCATGCGGGACGTATTGCCGTCCCTTAATATCGCCTTACGCGAATTACCAGCCAAAAACTCCAGGGTCACAATTTTTGGAAATATTGAAAAATAGGTTAATTTCTATTGCAAAACCATTTCATGCATACGAATTCGGCCACAACATCCAACATCTTCACGTCGCTGGACGAAGATCACCACGAGGCTACAACTGGGATAGTGGAGGACGATCCAAAATCAATAGACGCCTCCACCCCGCTGCCGACGACGCCCGAATCGAGTAGGGGGTCGGGATCGAGAAAGGGATCGCCCTGGACCATCTCGTTCTTCTCGTTGCAGCCGGTACCGGTACCCAAAAGGAGAGCATCAACGGTACCAAAGAGGTTGGGGAACAGGAGCTACCCCGGCGTGAGATTTGGTGAACTTCGCCACCTAGCCGTCCCGACCTGGTCCGGACGAAGATCACCACCAGAGCAACCTGGACACCCTGAAGCTACGGCAGCGAGCTAGTGACAGTTTTGAAGATCCCGGGTCAACCGATTAGACGTGACGTCATACCACCGGTTTGGACTATGAACGGGATTTGTCTATTTAAGTTTTGACCGACCTCCCGTGTATCGTATAGTGGCGAGCACGAAGAGGCTCCGGCAATAGTTTATCGCGTCCTTCTCGTCAAGGGTCATTCGTGATATATCGCTTTGAAATTAATTTCGTATAGTTTACATTTTGAGTCCAGTGGCATGCTTCCATATTTGCGCGTAGCAATACTAGTGAGTAATTCTTCCGCGACGATGATTGGCCGAAAAGGGCACTACTTTATAGTCTATGACCGTGCCGGTAGCGATCTCGCTGGCGTGTCGACATTCGTCTAGTTTCTTTCGTATTGCGTAGTCCTGAGAATTTCGGAAAGAATATCGAGTCAATTACAAGCGAAAGATCGTGCCGTACCTTGGAGTACCTGTCTACCTTTTCTATCTTTTAGAAATATAATATCATTAATGTTTTTCTTTCGTTACAACACATATGTTTATATGGACACACACATATTCCAATATATATTATCTTTAAATAACGTTCACGGAGACCAAAGATAAACGTACGATATTTCGAATCTTGACACGATATAACACGTTAAGATTGTTTCTGTAAAATCGACTCAGCTACGATTAAATATACGCGAATCTGAAACGTATAATGTTGATATGCATCAACTAATACATAAATCATGTGCAAGCATCGAACTGCGCATGCGCGCAAGTTGCTTCATTAACCGAAGAGAAACATATGCCTGGATGAACGCATTATAAAACGTTTATATAACGTCAAAAATATATTATATATATTTCTGTAAACACTCCAAGTATCTAGGCATTAATATGCATATGATAAGTTTATGTATTATTCCACTTAAGGGGTAAACAAGTACGTGAACATTATCTCGTCAGTCCATCGTTACCAAGTAAACTTACCGTCGCCATTCGGCTTGCATGCTGTTATACATGCAAGAGACGACAAGGGCAACGACGCCTGGGGGAACCTGAGTTATTTGTGTCACCATTGAATATTTCTTGTGTAAATTATCACAAATCGGTTTAAGGCTTGTTTTCACAAAGTCGAGAAAATGTCCAGCTACCATTATTCTCAATGGACGTTTTTGTTCGTCGTGACAGGCACGTGATACCATAGCACGGAAAGAGGTTAGGACGCGTCGCCAGCCAACCTTCAACTTCCTTCTTGTTTCCATGTACCCAACAAACTGCTGGCTGCTCGACGTTAATCGTCCGGGAAGTAATTCGCGAGGACGACGATTCGTTTGCGGATATTAAAAGCCACAAACTGACGTAGAAATATCGTCGGTAACGCACGTGAGGACCCGCGCCCTTTCTGTCTGACTTGTAATCCGTGACACTGATCTCATTTAGGTTTCGGCCGAGTGGTAAGTGGCGCCGCCGCAGTCGGCGGCACTTCTCGTAACTCCTGGCGTTTCGGGACTGCGCTAGCCAAAGTACGAACTCGATCAGTGAGATTTTTCTTTTGAATGGGGAACTTAACTGTGACGTGAATTCAAAAACTGTCCAAATAGTTTGCTAGAATATGATCGTATAACGTCAGAACGCTGATTAGATAATTTATTTATCACCTAAATATTAAGAAAATCGATGTTAAAATTTTCTATAGAGTGCGGGAGCGAAAACATTTTGTGATTGTTCGTGACATCACAACCCCATCTGCTTACATGGAGTTTATTTTATAGCCAAATAGCCAATGAGGAATGCCCGTATTCGAGCTGACAAGTGCTAACCTTTTCATAACATAATCTATCACACCACATGAGAAGTATTATCGATGATCATTGGTAACCTATGTACGTTGGTTGAAAATGTCCACGGTCGTGGACATTATACATTATTCGTATATGAAGTTTTACGGCCATTTTGTCACGTGACTCAACAGGGCGTTTGAACTGCTTTTTGCCAACACGATTTTTAATATAATTTTTTAACAAATATAAGCATATTATTTACCCGAGACATCAATATTCATAGTTTTAGTAGTACCACAATTAAGAAAAGCCAAAAGAGAAAAAATTGATCCAGTTCCCCATTGACTTAGAAAATATATTTTCGCGTGTTAATAAATTCTACGCGATTAATCGATACCGGAGCAACAATCGCGTTAACTATACTGATTCGTGCTTGAGGCGTAACACAGTCCCCCCCTTATCTGCCCTCGATCCACGAAAATAAGAAAGAACCAGAAATTTCGAACCTTAGGCGATCTTGAGTGGAAAACTTTTTTTATCTTCGGATAAATTATCCATTACATCCACATCGTGATTCTCGTGCGGAAGAAAAAGTTTCTTTATAAAGAAAAGATCTTTTTAGGTTAGTTCAGCAACGAAAACGACCCTACGAATCAACTCGTATTGATCGTACTGATCAATCATTGTATACTAGTAACCAACGGCCCTTAACAAGAAAAAAAAAAATAAAATTAATTTCTAACAAACTCACTACATCCATACATCGGCAATTTCATTAATGATATTATACTTTTATTCTTATAAAGGCATTTTCTGTATACTGATCAAACTATCTATTAGCCTTCGTTGCCGATTAAAAGTTTTTGCGATTCTACAGATTTCCTTTTATTTGCGAATCACGTGATACAGCGGTAACTGAATTAACCTGTACACTTGTTCGCTGATCTTAGATAATATCAATGTAAGTAACCAGATCGATCTTATGACATTATGATCCAAAGCTTCGCCCTACCAGCATCCAGAATCAAACCGGTTACAACTCCGGTGGCGTAATCGCGATACGTAGCCCGTTAACACATAACTCATATTAATGGGACCCAGCCTTGGCACAGCAAGCAACGTTATTGTGGGTAAAGAAGACAAAAAAATCCTCATTTATAAGAAACGTGCTGAAAATATTGCAAGTTAAACGGGAACACGTGACAAAATTAAAAAAAAAATTAAACGATACCTAAAATCCATATAAAAAATTAACCCTGTTCGTCTAATTAGACATTATCGAAGATCGATGATGATCACGATCATGAAATTAAATATTACGAAATTCATTACATGCCACTTTCTTTCATGGAGTCAGACGCGCTATCTCTGGACGATTTCGAAAGTCAAATTTCGAAAGATTTATCGAATCGAATCAATCGATACAAATGTTCCATGGCAAAATCATTTTTCAATGACTCGGCTACTTGGCGCCTATCATTTCATTCATTTCGATCGATTCTTAACGTACTCATTGTATCGGTCGTTACAATCGGATTCTCATTATTTTTACTATTGTTGTTGTTATTATTATTATACGCGTCACTCTCCGTTCACTGCGTCTGGAAATCACAGAGAAGCATCAATCAAGTGCGAATGAAGAAATCGGAAGGCCGATTTAAGTCGATGAAAAAATGAACGATTAGACAAAAGTAAGGAAACGAGTTACTTTAATTTTGTAAAAATTTATTTTTTCGTTACAATTTTCCCGACTCCAGTAGCGAGCAATGTTTTTTCGCCGGTCGCTGCTCAACATTGCCTGAAACTGACGCTGACAAAAGAGATCCTTTCGAAAAACCGGAATTTGTATTTGATTCAAATATTAATTGCAAAAAAGTTTTATAAAGGAAATGTCGAGCAAATTTGTGGTAGTTTCGTTACATTTTTTTTTACTAGAAATACAACTGACAACCCATTGCACGGTCAACAATTTTTTTAAATATATTTTTTAAGCAAAGAAATCTCTTTTGACAGATAAACTTCGCAACGCTGACATCTCGGAATCCTTACGTAATAACCAAGGGCGTTATTACGTCATCCATACAAACGTTTATTTAAACTCACCGCGCGACATTTGCAAAATTCCAAATCCGTCGTTCCGAGCGTTCCAAACCTTACCACCTGGGGTTAATTCATAACGTTCCCGCATACTTCCACTCGTTTCCAGTTCCCTAACACATTTCCATCCCCTATTTCACTCGACGTGCCTCCCTTGTGAATATCAAATGTCCTTTCCTCTTGCGCAACCTTTCCAAAGGAAAACAGTCAACCAGGTATACCACCTCCAACCACCCATTACAATGTATTAAGGTTAACCGTCGCGTCGACAATACAAAGAAAAAACTCAATCTCTATCGATCAATAGAAATTTTACAAAACCTTCCTCCATCTTGTGAGTCATCCTCCACCTTCTTCGTATTAAAAAGAAAGAAGACTTAGGAGAAACAGTATCCTTTCATCCATATATAATATATTATCCACTCTCGATGCACTCGTGAATAATGCAATTATCGCGAAAAAGAATTTTAAAAATTCGATATACGACTGATATTTCTCGAGCAGTTTCTATGGAGACTCAGAGAAAAATAGCTTAAGGATAAACCAAACGTGAATCGATTTGATAGTAAAGTTTTTAATATTAAATGTTTTAAAAGCATTTCTGAAATATCTTAATGGCGACGTAGCCTAGAAGATTTAAAGAATTCAAAACGAATGCATCAAATTTTCGTACGAAATTATAAAATTTAGAATTTGAGAAATCGGCATGGATAAATATGAAGCTTGGACGTGTTCTACACATGTGTTGTATCATTGATAAAATCTGCAAAACAGGAACTCCGAATCACGTGGTTGAATCGTTGACCACGAGACGTCGCCACTTTGCGATACGGTAATTACGAACCAAATCAAGCACCTTACTGATGACGTCAGCACATGCGACAGCGAAATTCAGAGGATCATTTTCGTTTGTTGCGGCTCGTTATTATAATCTAATTATCAAAGAAGTTAAGAAACTCCCTCCGTATTTGTTTAAGGAAAAGACAAAGAAATTTTTAAAGAGCCAAATGTTACGCCTGAGTTAGGATAAGAACAAATCTGAAATTGATCTGTAGGAGTCAGAATGCTAAGCAGTTAATTATGTAACTGATGCTTGTCCATTATCCGTAACTTTTTGACAATATGGACAATATTGTTATTATTATTAATATCGTCGACATATGCAACTGTATATACGTACATAACCTGTAAAAAGAATGGTAAAAACCCGACAAATGCCTTTTACACGTATAACGGCCATTGTACGCCATAAAATTTGGTTCACAATATCGCGTTATTTGCAGACCCAATTTTATTTTCTGCCAAAATCCTACGCACACGCCTGGCATTTCGAGATTCAAATTAGCTTCATTGGTACGGTTGCTTTATTAAAAAAAAAATATTATGACTACGCGTCAATTTTATCAAAAAATACCAAACGTGGATGGGTACAAAAAAAAATATAAACACGCATACAAGAGCGCCTTACAGGTTGCCTCGACATTGCAAGATAAAACTATTTCGTTAATAGAGTGCTGAGTACGTCTGGCTCTTTTGTCGGAGCAAACAAAATTTCAGATTGCTCCACAGTGCCGTAGCCACGATCGAGGCGATCGATGGCGGCCAGGAAAACGCGACCAGTTAGGTCAAAGTGGCGGAACGGCTGGTAGAGGAAAAAATGATTTAATAAAAAGGAAAAAAAAAAATTAGAGACCCATCTCGTATGGTGCAATGGCGTTACGGGGCAACATAATTTTGCAGATAGGATCAGAGCGCAACCCTTGTTTATAGGGGTGGGTAAAATTTGTCTTTTTTTTGCACAGTCTCCTTTGAGGATAAAAAGCAGTAGTCGCAGTTGAAAGCTAGAGGCGTTGCTAGATTACTGTTACGTAATCTACTGTCTAGGATATATATATATTGTATATAGTGCAATATGCTATATGCGGCTATTTGTACTGTATATACGAAGAGACGCGTGCACCAAGGATCCCTTAACTTCCTGTTGTCCTTAACTTCCTCCTTCGAGCAACTGCGAATCCTCCAGAGTAAAATACGTTACGTCCGTTTTCTCTCGCTGGAACAATGCTATCCTGATACAGCGCGAGACGGACCCACCGGAAGTACCTATATACACGTCTGGAGCTGAAACTCCCGTGGAATCTAATTTGCACTTTGAAAACGTTGCGATGCACTCGATGCTTCTTGATCTTTCATCTTTTTACTTAAATAAGTTTACGTTGTATCCTTCTACCACTTTTTTGTTTGGGTCTCTGTATTTTTCAAACAACCGCGAACTTGTTGCGCGATTCCCTTCGGGTGACGTAATGTACGTGCATAGGTGTGATCTAAACGGTTTACTCCACTTGCATATATAAATGAATAATTTCATGTGTCAATTATTTATTGCTTTTCGAATTTCATTTTCACAATTAAATTTTGAGTGAAATTTCATTTTTTGAATCTTTTTTTTAAACGGTGATGCTTGTCGCTGCGTTCAATATACGTGTGACGTTTTTGTGGATATGGACTCTGTGACGTCTTTTATTCATTAGTTGGGTAAATATAATTCCTTTGTATTTCACTGATTTGAATTGCGTTCTTAAATTCGCTTGTTTTTTAACGGCAGGTATCTATACGTGTAGTTCGCTCGTGTTGTGGCTGAATAATATTTGTACAGTATGCATATGCGTGATTACCATGCAAACTGTATACACGTAATACAACGTAGCATCGTTACTGTGCATCAATCTAGATGCAACGAGTATTTACGAATAGGGAATTGATATGCGAATATCGAGTATACAGAAACGAGTGGAGATTCACCAGGTAAACGAGAGGACATTAGCGTGAAATTATTCTCGATATTGGAAATTTGGGGGTAAAAAATGTAATATAGAGAAAATCGAATGGGAAAATTATTACCGAAATATCTGTACGTATTAAACTCGTGGTACATCACTTAAATCAAGAAAAGTGCACACACTTCTCAACACGAAGATAATCGGAGTGACTGATCGCATTCAGTAATCAATTGTTTGTTAATATATAAAAAGTTGCTTACCTTGTTTGCAATCAGTCGCGGTATAAGAATCCAGTGATAATCCAATTTACTTCGGTTTAATAAAAAAACAAAGGCACTCTCGAGGAACAAGAAAGAATAAAAAATGTATAAGAAGTTCGTCCCACAAAAAAGATATGAAAGGACACGAGTTTATTTCGAACGTTAATTCACACAGATGATCAGCTATGAAATTCACTCTCACTGTACTCCCGGGTACGTACGATCGGAAAGAAAGAAGAAAAGGTTCCTCTAAAATATGTATAACACGCTCGGGTTTTGCCAACGCAAGAAACGAGGTCTCACGCACGCAACGGTCGCGCACAGACTGACGAGTCAAGGCGTCAGGATCGCACGAACCGAAGTTGCCGAGAGTCGCGCACGTTCGCTGCCGTCGGTTGCGGCTACGAATAAGCAAAGCCTGAAACCCTGAAGTCCTCGAGACGGAATCTGCGCCAGAATATAAGTACACAGAAATTACATAGTGTAAAATATCGTTGGCCGCCGCCAGTACCCTCTAGCGGCTTATTGGCAATACTATCTTTAACACTGCTGTAGACGCTTGTCTGGAAAACCTGTTACATTTTCTTATGGCGTTAGAACAGTGACTCTAGCAGACGCGACTCATTTCACGGTGTTTCGGATAACTTCGGCTTTTCACTTTGCTATTGCTTTGCTATGGGCTTGGACGGTACTCTAGTCTATCTTTCTATTCTAGTGTATTATGTCGTGCGACGGTTGGCGTGAAGATAAAAGTAAATGAATATCACGTAATATTATGTTGGGGATGGATAATATTATCTTTTGGGGATCATATTCTTTTATTGTTATTAGGAAAGATCTTTTGGGCGAGCTTGAGGGTAGGATTTGTCTGTATGAAATCGATATATTTTTCTTATCACGTCAGTGACAATGAAAACAAATTGTGATACCAGTGACAAATTTTTTAGGCAAAATGGCCGACGTTGAAAAATATCGTATGGAAATACGATTTCACCATTCGGTATGTACTTGAACAAATTATTCCTAGAACCTGACATTTCTAAAAAAAAAGATTATTTCACCGACGATAAATAACTGATGTATCGACATTCTGCCAGATATGCAAAGGGCTCCAGGGTCTCATATAATTTATGATTATCGGGTCAAATGCAATTTATAATGTTGAAATAAAAATATGAGAGCTTCTCTCGCCTGGCGTCATAATGATTCCACTAAAGCATTTTTTTAACCTTGTATTTTTCAACTACATTGTAATACCGAACTTGGACAGTACTAAGTATTTAATTAGCTTAGACCACAGATACGGAATGATATTTCATTAGGGTACTTTTAACTTTTAATATTCGCCTGCCGATATCCCCTAACTATTCTATTTATCTTCCGTCCAGTTATTAATAACGTTTGTTACCTATCAGAGCTGTACTGTTATTATATCTTTTTTCGCCGATCCTGCTTTCCCGCCTGGATTGAAAATTCGCCATAAGATATTCATTAAAATCTCGGTATTAATTTTCAAACGCATTTCGACATTTTTTACTGAACTTTAATAACAGCAATCACATTCAGTTCTTGATTTCTCTTTATACAATCAGACAGAAATTGTATATAGGATTCATCATAAAATTTATAATTGTTTTCAAAATCCTAGTGGGGGCTCCAATCAAAGTTTTAATGCGCAATTAAACAATTTCAGTAATACGGATTTCGCTAAGATCATAGTCACTGATGAGAATTCAAGAAAGGTCGGGTCTTACAGTTATCAAAATGGTCTCTCTTAATAATCTTTTCTTTTCTTATACGACTAATTGAATAATCAGACACGATCGTTCTACCTTCTTTAAAAGCATAAGATTGCTCGTAACGTCAATGGCGAAGTTTCAGCTGGTAACTACAGTCACATGAGTTATCACCCCTGTAACTGTAAATCGGTGCGTTGGGGTGTTTGACGGCGACCAACAAAATTCCCTAGGGGTGTGACTTGGGGAAACGTATAAAAAAAGTGTCAACACGGATGAATATCGTTCGTACGAGTATTTATTTATCTGTCATATAATACATTGGAATTGAGTAAAATAGCGAAGGGATATCTGAAAGTAGAATTTTTGAGAGTGATTTTGAATCCTTTTTTTCTGTAACCTAAGATTTAACAAATTGCTAGTCTACAGGAAATATGAAAAACGGGTGGAATATTTCAAGATTGTTTTTTTTATTTGTCTAAAACAAATAGCTGAAATAAATCGTACTGGGAATTGGAGGTTAACAAGAAAAATCTATAAAACCATATTACTTCTCCCATTTATTTCGTCGGTTTGTGTTTTACCGACGATTGCGTCCATTGAAGGATTAACATGTATGTCGAGCGAAAAGGATTGAATTTATGCTTTAAAATTATTTACCTTCCATTACACAGCCCGCAGCGCCATTTGACGTGAATCACAGCGATAGATTGTTTTTTTGATAATTTTCGAGCTTTCACAATTAATTTTTATTACGTTAAACAATTTATTTTCTATCTATGGAAGAATTTCGTACTGTCGGTATTTGTATTGAGGTAAAATATTTCTACTTACCGACCGAGTTATTAGCGTCTGGATTTGTCCACGGCGTGAACGTAGCCGCTCAATGCGATTCGATGTCTCTCAAGGATTGAATCAATGGCTGCCTGTCGAAATATAAAGAGAATTGGAACGTTCAAGCTGCTACGTGATTGCAAAGTCTCGTTAAGCTTTTGTACGCTGAGCGAAGGTAATGATTAAGTCGTTAAGTTAAATGAACGCTGCATGACCATTCAATTTTGCTTCTGTTATCTACGATCACTTTCATACTGGCTTTCTCGACATTTTTATATCGCGATAACCAACGGGACTTTGACAACTCCGTAAATCCAACTGATCATTCACTTTTTTCAGTTGCAGATTAATCAGTAATCGACAGACACATTTACTTTTATTTGATAAGCTTTAGAATCTTTGTTGTACTAATATTCAATATTTACTTTTTTTATTGTACCAATTATTTCGTCACGTAAAATATATTCGAATATTATACAATTATTCGCAAGTGTACAAATTGGACTGCTTGAATGGAAACATGTGATATATATTTTTCGGAAATATGTCTAGTTACGTATCAGAAAGTCTTTACTTATTTTAGAGGGGATAAGTATTGTGATACAATTTTTCAATTTTTTTTTTAGAATCAATTCTTAGTGATTATATATATGTATACATTTTTTAATTTATTTACAGGGGTATTCATAACCACTTTTGACAAGATTTTAAACACATTAGTTACATTATCGATACATTGTTATTTATAATAAGGAAAGATAAGTTGGTAACGGAAGTCTACGTTGTATCTATAAATGGGAAATAAAGCCATTATTACTATTAGATACATTGTCAAGTACATTAACGTGGCGTATTATTACGATCGTATTATTTTATTCGTCATTTGTATTCATGTACTTCAAAGTATAATATATGTATAGTAATGTAAAGTATTATATATATATAGTATATACATATGTTACATACTGTATGTGACATCACAGAACAAAGGAAAGTTTCCCGCATAGAGGGAAGTTCATTATAACTGTGTGGAAGTTGATAAATTTTCACAAGTAATCTTTTACACGATAGACAATATCCGACTATTTTCTACTAGACTATTATCCGTAATTATTGATATTTATTGTCCAATTACAATAAATTATTACAAGTAAGAAAATGTTAAGCAAAGCAAAATACTGTATTTATAAATAATCCGATTGTTTATTAAAAAAAAATACACATTCTATTCGAAAATCACTAATCTTTCTATTAAGCCAATGAAATTAGATGTTTGTCATTTTTGCAAAACAATTGTAAGATTCCACTTTCTTAGAAAGTCCAAAAAGAATAGAGATTTTTTTTTTAAATTCGAGACGAGTCCACATTTTCTCATAATTAAATCAGAACTTCAGATTAAACTTTTTAATTAGAATTCCTACCTTACCGACTCTCGGTTTACGTAAAAATGAGAAATTCCAAAAAAGAAATTTGAATAGTACATTTTTGTCCGGTATGACCAATAGAAATTACTCTCTCTCTCTCTCTCTCTCTCTCTCTCTCTCTCTCTCTTGCCGATCCTGTGGACTCGACATAATTTATGGTTAAATCCAGAAAATTAAGCATAATGTCGTTGAATTGCAAATAGCGACCATTTTGCGAGCCTGTTCGTCAAGGGAAACTATTCGATTACGTTGGCTGCTCTGGAAATGAAATTCCTCGGCTGTGGTATATTATAATTAACATATTTGAGACCAAAAGGATCTTTTATGTTAAACACGAATAAACGTCCTTTGCCTTTTGACCTCTTTATTTCACGATACTTCCTTCAGCCCTTGCTGTGCTGCCTGATGGCTGCCTGTTTGACTTGACTACACTGCCTAACTGCATTAGTGTTTAAGTGCATAGACGTATGGCTGACGTTCTGACGCCTTCCATTTTAGTAACTTGCAATTAAGGTTCGCGTCGTACGTTTTAATCTCATCCTAATGAGCTTTTCATGAAAATTCAAATAAAGCCGCTTGTCGTCAGTTTGAAAATTTTCATATTATCATTATCCACTGTATACTGCATATCATTATGATGAGAACAAGCATTAAAAAATGTTGATTTAAAAAAAGTTCTCTAATTAATTATTAATTAACATGCGATTAAAAAAACATTCGATTCCGTTAAATTAATCAATGCCAGTCTCTATACTTAATTGCAGTTTCCCTGACGAAAAGCCAATACATATATAATTCAAATAGCTGGACGTTCAGTTCAATTGGTTTTTTTCATTAATTCCCAAATTCAACAAAATAATCTGTTGCCCTTAAAACCAATGTACACTGTAATGCATAAATAATATATTTATAATAATAATAATAAAGCAAAGTTCACTTTTTCCACAGGGACGCAGACGACGCAGATTGAACTGGGAATTGAGAAGCCGGAGCAATGCACGACCCTTAATTAGGGGTGCTGAAGGAAATAACCTAACTACAGATACCCAATAGAAGCATGAAAAACAGTGTAAATATATTCTCTATCCTACACCTATGCCCCATGAAGGAGCAGAACACAGATTGAAGGTTCCCTTCACTCTGCAGCTTCCTTTTCAATGGATGACAAGGTAAAAAAACCAAGAGGCTTGCTATGAGTGCCCGTAAGTAGTTTTCATGAAAGTTTATGAAATCGCCAAGGAATACTGGCCAACCTTAAGCTCATATAGGTTGTATTTCATTTTGTTGTTCTCAAACAATTTTGCAGTTACGACGTCAGGCAGCGTCGCGACGGATCTTCATGGTGTAATGAGAGAGATGGAGGGTCTCCTGGAATTTTATGGAAAAAGCTCAACCGTTTCTACAAAAGGCCCACAAACGAACCAACCAAGGACCGTACAAGGTGTATTGGATAAAAAATTTCCAAAAATTCGTATTACAAAACCGAAAAGAAATTAAAGATTTCGATTGTCAAACTGCTCTTCTAACCATATAAATCTCCGGGAGACAATAAACCAAGTACGGTTGGTACACGTAGCAACATCAGTTCTTCGACCAGGGGCCAATGGCTACGCTACTCGCAATATAAAAGAGTCCCCTGATTGTACAACTGATGTCGATCTTATGACTTGAGCCAGCGGCAACTTGAGCCTCCTTCCACGTCTACGTCGAGACGTCCTGATCTCTGCAGATTCACCCTCCGAAGGCGGAGATAAAAAAAGGACCAGTGGACAAGGACAGTAGGTTGCTCCTGGTTTGTCCTCCTTGGGTCGTGGTTGTTCCCTTACCATGTCAGGGAGGACGCTTTTTTTTCTTCCTGAGCTTCCTTCATTCGCTAGTCGGTTTTTCCTTCATTGTATTTTCATTCTTCGTAGATGGACGATCACTCGGTCTCTTTAACTTCTATACAAGGGATAAACTCCAGGCAGTGTGGAATCTCGAGGGTGGCTACCCTGAGAATTTTATGGCAAGTTTTCTTCATACTTTCAATATACATATATATACGTACTATCTAGAAAATCCTCTGAACTTTTGTATCCTCGACGGACATTCAATTTAGCATTTTCTTTAATGCTCAAAAATATTTATGCTTGTACCTCCTGCCGGAACTTCCGGTTCCGTTGATCCTTGCTGACAAATTATTCATAGACATATTTAAGGTTATGAAAATTGTTTTAAATGTATTTTTATAAAATTTGGTTTGATCATGGTTTTAAGAAAATATTTAAAAAATGTATTACGTTAACCTAACCTTAAAAGCAAGTATCTTTTACAATAAAGTCAATAATACTGCAGTCGATTGGTATTCGTCGATCCATTTCAATTATTCAAATACACTGAATACCCAGGTACGTCACGCAGCTTAGAGGAGAAGAATTTGCGGTTGTAGTCGAACTATCGGAAAAACCAATCCCCGTCTGATTGGAAGTGATTGATTTTCAGTCGAGGTAAAACTGTCTTCGAGTCATTGTTGTCTTATCGGTTATACGGAGCGATATTAATAGTCTTTTTTCATTCCTAAAACCTGCATCCATCCCTCCCCCAAAGTATCCACTGTATAATCAGAGACTTGGCTTTATTCATTTTTTTCTTTATAGGTAAAAAGACAAAAATATATATATACATACGAACAGTTGATGCGAGAAAAATAATTACCTAAGCAAGCCGAAGCTCGGTATTAGCTCTCTGGAAATATTTTAATTTCACGTATCGCGTAAAACTCGGGCAGTAACAATTAATCAGAGGAATCGTTGCTTTGGGTCATTAACTATACCTTTGCTCGACGTGGAAAAATTGTTCAGAGTGCGTCCGGCCAATCCGGAAGACGCTTCGTACCTCTTTCTAGCGTGCAATTTTTTGCGCACCACCCAACCCCTCTTTTTTTAAGCTGTTGCACTGAAAGTATCACGTGCTGGAAAATAGTGTAAGGGATAGTTGAAAGTTTTCGGTACGTCCATTGTATGGTATATTTCTACACTGTAAATCATTTGTAAAAAATTTGGTTGAATATGGATTTAAAAGAATGACGTTTATTAAAACCTTAGTCAAAGGAATGATTATTATTTTCAATGATAACTATGAATAATGTGTAACGATTATAAAGCAATTTTGGTTAGTTCGTTGTGATTTTTTGCTTCCTCATAGAGGAAGCTATGTGACGGTGAAAAATTTGCCTGTCGAGATTTTCATGTCAACATGTTCAGAATGTGCCAAAACGTAGAGAAAACACGTTTGGAGAAAATGTCCGGATGTATGTGTGTGTGTGTAATGGCCTCCTAAAATTCAAACGTGTATAACTCGAGAACGGTTTGAGCTACACCCCCAAACTTTGCAGACATATGCAGCTCTATAATACCTTCATTGACTAGCTTATGATTCAAGCTGCGGCTCGGATTTTATGTCGTTTTCAAATTCCCAAAAAAAGGACGTTCGCACTCTAGCGATCGCAAATTTTGTGATAATCGTCTAAATAGTTCTTCACAAAGAGATTTGTATCCAATGTTAGTTGGTATTGCATTTGGGCCGAATCCATCGAGCAGTTTTGATTTTATGATATTTTGAATTTTCGAAAAATTAAATTTATCAATATAACTTTCGTCAACTTAGGAAGCCAAAGATTAACAAAAAATAAAAATGCTTCCTCATATAGGGATTTCGTTCACTACTTACGATTCGGAGGAAGCAAATTTCAAGTTTCAACTTGCGGCTTGTTTTTTAAACTTACGGGACTATAGAGTTATTCAGGCTGAACGTATCGTCCTGGGTTGGGCTGTCTATTTAATTTGTATAGTTGAATCAACTTTGGTTGGTGGGTGTGCAATGAATGACCCTATATATTGATCGATGCATGATTTTAATGAATCATTAAAGGGCTACGTGTGTTTTTGATGTTTGGAAATGAACATGTTGCATGTCTGCTTTGCTGCTGGCCATATGCATGTATACATATATTGAGACCACAGTGCCGTAATAAGCAATGAGAAAAAAGGGGGCATAGATCTTCTCATATACAAATAAATTAGAGTCGCGTATTAAAAACTTATAAAAAAACATTGTTTAATAACCACAGTCGATTGACTTAATATGTAAAAAAAAGATTGTTTTGCGTATATTCAAAAATGATTGAAGTATAATTTTTAAAAGACTGGCACCTACGCACGACACTGTCACGACACTGCGCATGCGCACTGCACAACTTTCGTAGTTCAAAGGGCTGCCGCGTTTCTCGCGATAAATCAAACTCCGGATAAATAACGATTTATTACAAGTGGCTAACGCTACTCTGCCTACATCTATCCTCGACCCATACGTCTTTATAACGGGTGTCTTTTCAAGTACCGTATAGGAGATTAAAAAAAGCTCTTTAATTTATAAACCATACTAAATTAATCCCACAAGACACAATGCCCATAAGCCGTAAGCAGCAGGGCTAAGTCCAATTCTGAAAAGAAGGCCACGTATACCGGGTATTAAAGAAATAAACATTTAATCTGAGTCAACGATAATTTCCTTCTTATTTAATCCGATAAGACTTTCAAATTGATTTATTATAAGGACGATCGATAGTTTCCACATCAAGATGGACTGTTAGATGCTTCCTGCTATATCTAATTTAACCTAATTTCTTTATGGGGGCGCCACTTGCCATTTAATTTTTCACCAATCAAATGAGTGATTTCCCATAAGCTCGGTCCCGGTAATTTGAGGGAAAATGAACATCCGGTATATTTAGTGAATGGGGGTCGCTCCAAGGGGGGTGAGTTACACTTATGATGAACGACTCTTGTTACTGTTACAAGGAACAGCCAAGAGCCATGGTGCTGCGGCTTGGTCTGGGATGAGTTCCAGTGCTGGACCACCAAGATTTAGCGATCCTTAACCCTTGGCTAGTCTGGTAACCCCCCTCGTCTGTATATATATACTTTTACATTATTTGTTGCACTTGTTCGTTTTCTCATCTACTTTGTCTTTTTCCCCACATTTTTCTTACTTCTCGAAATTTCAGGAGGCGGATACAAAAAATTGGAATCTGCAAGACATTCATGGAGTTTATCTGAATTTATGATTGTGACGTAGACAGTCAAGGCCATGGTCATCAGCCACACCGTAAAATTTGCATCACCCTGTATATAAAAAATCCGTTTTAAGAATGCTATTAAAGCAATCAGCTAATTTTAAGTTGGATATAAAATTGTTAAAAAACAATTTTTTTATGAAAATGTCAAATTAAAGTTTTGAAGATTCTGAAGTTTTTATACATTTTTGAAAAGCAACGCTACTACCAAAATACATAATATTTGAATTCCAATTATAACCCAAGTGAAAATTATACATGAGGTTTTACAAGATCCCTGAAAATCTCTCGAATGGCGGAAACAACCCCTATGGCTAATTTGCATGCAATTCCATTACGAGCGTCATCCACAAAGACACAAGGGCGTCGTCTAACGGTTCAAGCCCGAGTGAGACTTTACAGTGATTAATGAAACGTGCGAGTGTAAAATCTAGATCTGCAACAAAGGGTGGTTGGAAGACTAGGTAGGGGATGAGGGTGAATTCGCAGGGGTGCATTTGACACTTTGATCCGCAGTTAGATGGTTCGCCATATCTGACTATTACGTTCCCTACCTACCATTCTACTACCCTCTGCATTTACTCCAGTGCCAACCCCAACCCCAACTACAACCCCCCAAGCTGAACTTCAACGACGGACTTGCATCGTCGCACCCCTCTGACGTACTAGATGCCAGTGATAACGCTTAATGTCTACAGTCCTCCCTTACACGTTACACCCCATCTTACAGGCTGAAAATAATCAAAACCTCCCTAGTAAAGGCTACGAGCAATTCTTAAGATCTCATTAAAAAGAAAAGAAAAAATACCCCTTTTGTATTTTTCACCCTCCGCTTTAAACAGCATTACCTTTGAATTTACGTGAAAGGCATTATCTCGGATAATCCGAAAAAGATATTAACTTGATACAACAATTTTATTTTTCTTTATTACGATTATTCGAAAAAATTTTAAATACGTATGAAAAGTTTTTTTTGACTTTTTCAAACTTTTTTCACTTGATTTTACTGCGTATATCTTATTTTTTTAAAATTAATTTTAAATATATATACATCTATACTGATACTCTGGATCATTATATATACCGGGTGTTCTATATTGTATATTGGGACGGATTTTCTGGTGTAGTGTCTGCAGGCTTTTCTAACGATGTCGAAGACTCCCTTACCTAACAGGGGATGTGCGGTAAAGCATAACCCCCCCATCGCAAAATCATACCCCGTAGGAAATGCTCCATTCAAATCTCAAGATCTTCTCGACGTATCCAGCATCAATGCCAAAAAGTTGGCAACATGTAGAAAATAACGAACCTGCGGATTTTTTTTGCTTGGTAAGAAATGGGAATCCATACGATTTTAACGCTTCCCTCGATACACGTGAGTAAGTAAGTTACATGGGCTTCTTGATATTATCGGATTAAGAAAAAAAATGTGCAAAATTTATTTATCCAAAAATGTTGGATAGTTTTCATAAAATTCGTTTTTTATAATGCGAATCGAGTGAAATTTGTATTTACAAAATTTGTGCATTTTTTTGGTAAATTTTTAAACCAACTTATACTTTTATATGTATGTATATATATATACATATATATACATTACTTACATACTCGGCAGCACGACAGGGTCAAAGTTGAGTCAGCCCCTTTAGGGGTTGCACTTTGTACTCATAAAGATTGCATGCTGGAAATTCAGAGCTTCCAGCCTCGTATATTTATGTCCTCGTTCCGTGCCGTCGCTATAAGTAGCACAGTCCTTTTTCAAAAGCCGCGCCAAAACTTTTCCAGCGATATTCGTTTGATAACCGGTATACGCCAAGTTGGCAAGATAAAAAACTTTCTTTGTCGTGACGTAACGTGCACGGCTTATTTACGTCATACCTGAAATACGATACGTGAAAAAAAATGGTAAACCCTGTTTCATCTACCGACAGAGACAAATTAAAAAAAAATTTCCCCAAAACATATTCAGATACCAACAGTCCCGTTTATCAGATCAAAATTAGTAATTAGAGCTAAACAAATTTTTTATAGTAACTCCCACTCAAGATCCCAGATCCATTCTTCATTAAAAAAATTAAAATAATTAACGCTTCACATGATTGGTCTTGATTTTAAGACAAATTTTTTTAAATCTCTTTCCAAAAATACTAAATGAGTAGCATTTTCGTGCAGGTGTCGTAACGTGCATTCAATTGTTGACAACAAACAACTCCAATAACAATGCAATTGTATTTATAGTCATTGTCATCTGTTTCAGGTAAATTGTGGGAAATTTAGTGAGAGCGCCATTTACGTTCCCTGTGAGTAATTAGTAATTTTATATGACTGCCGTCGAATATGATGCTAGTGACTGAATAAGAGAAAGGCATAGATTTAGTGACTAATTGATCGCCATAGCTTTTGCTTGTTTTTTAATGCATCACCGATCCTTTTGGATGGGCGCTGCTATTAGCGCACTCGTTCTCTCATTCAAAGGGTGACATCTTTTATTCCGACCTGCCACTCCAGATCCATGCTTCCCCTTTTGCTAGAACCTGTGTGACTAACCCACCCACCCTTCTACTTGCGTACGTAGAGAATCCCTCTACGCAGCATTGCTGAGTACATCCTTATAATAGATACATATGTATATAGCTATATTACCATCCCTGAGAGAATTGGTCAAATGCGTAGAAAATTGAAAAAAAATGAAAATGAGCATGGGATTGGTCCTTTCTGTAATTAGAAAAGTTTACTTCGATTGGACGTTGAGACAAAAAAATTGATATGGGTAGATTGAAATTTGAAAAAAAGAAGGACAATGTATGTTTTGTTTTTATTATGACTGATGTTCAATTTATGTTTCAGAGACCTACATGTATGAAGTGGTTTGACGTTTTTGACCCAGTTCCAAAAGGGATGGTTACGCATTGAGGAATTTATGGGAAAATGAATTTTATCCAAAATTCAAGATATGTGCTCCAAATTGTATTTCTGATACGAACCAATTGGTTTGACCTGTATATGATAAGAGGTGGAACGTTGGGTTGAAATGGAAAGGTGATAAGATCGAATTGAATAGTATCGATTGGCTGAGGTATCGATTTAATCATGTGTCCCTAAGACGTCCCATAGTTACTGTACCTGGAGGTTGAAAATTTCCATCTGGTCGCACATGGAAACGCTCTGTTTGCCTTGTGCTCCCTGGTGTCCAGTGTGTGTTCCGACATTCTACAAATTCTAGGTTGGATCAATGGCTAGAGAGGTTAGGTACCTGCAGACCACATATGATATCGGTCATACTAGACCACACATAGCATACATTCTAGGGAAAAACTCGAAACGTTATAAATAAGTGAAGTGGACTTGGTAAACTTTGAAAATTAAAATAATGGTTACGCTTGGTAGTTTGGATGAGAAATTTTGAAAAATTCAAGTACCATACTTTTTTATATTTTTTTTCCTTTTCTTTCCCTCAATCGATATCACGAGCTCCCCCGTATACATGTGTATTCGCATAAGGATCCTGGGTCCTCGATTACGCGTGGCCGACAATGACTTTCTTTGCACAGTAGGTGCCACTCGAAGCGTCACCAAGCACCCTCTAACTCTGATAACCCTTATCATGCCTGCTACCTACTTTATGCTGCTGCATCCTCTTGCAGCCCTATTGCCTTATCCTCTTCCATCCCTCTGTCATGACGATTCTTTCGTGCTACTTCCCTGTGCCTTCACCTCAAATACCCTAGACTCGACGTCAATGGGCCCTAGGGGATTCACTGCGTTAAGTGATCACGCATGGTTGCAGGCAGTTGCGTAATTTCTGGGGAATTCTGGAAGATTTTTTTTATTTTTATGACGCGGAGTTGCTTGGTATGATAGTTTATTTTTGGTACTCGGTCTAGGGATATTTAGGAATTTTTCAGGACGACCTCACTGTTTTAGAGTCTGGTAAGTTCCATTGAAATCCGCTAGGATGCACTGCCCTGAAATACCATAAGTAAGGATGCGTTCAATTGTTTATTTTCATTTATGTTATATATGTGTTTTATTAGACGTTAACGACGTCAGAGAGGTGAGGAAGCTGAATATCTGGGGAAAATTTTTATTCCACTCTTAAAAGAATGCACGTCGAGTGACACTTGCCTTCATACGTAAAGTAGCCAATTTTTTTTTTCAAGTGAGGACTCAAATTTTTAGTAAAATCTCAAGGGTAATTTTGTTTTTTTGTAGCCCTTGAACTCCAATCCGACGGATTGAAATTTTTTCGAGCGCGTGATTTTTCGAATAAAATTTCTATTCGAAATTCAGGGTCTGATTTTTACTTGGTTCGTACCTGAGATACGGACAAACCATTTCGGGATAACAAAATGTCTCGTTCGTGGCGTCATGGCGATAACAAAAAAAAAAAGATCAGGAACGAAGTTAACCATCTAATGAGGCGACAAAAAACCCAAATGAAACGTAAATACAGAACGGTCCGGTAATTGCCTCGTTGTTGTTTCAGCCGTCAGACTTTTTACGAGCAAAAAGGGTTTATATATATATAGTCGACTGGCCACAGAATCCCGCGGGGTTCTTGACCCAAATTTTTTCCATATTTTTTTATCCCTTCACTTTTTATCTTTCCTTTTTTTATTGCGATTCCTCCTGTATTACGATCTGCCATGCACCAGGGTTACTTTGCGATTTATTTCGTTGCTACCTCGTTAACGCGACTCATCCTAACCTACCCCAACATTACTACATTCAAATTTTCTTATCCTCCCCTCCACCCGCTATCGACCCTACAAATTGACAAGAGTCAAACATAAATTTTCAAAAAATTATCTTCCCTTCGTCCATTAATAGAAACACGATATCCGTGGCAATCAACAAAAACTATATAATTTCTCATTTTATCACTTATCCCTCCATCAACCATCCCCTAAGCTTTTGAGACCTCAAAAGGGTGAAATAATTTTTTTGGGGTCACGACGTGACATTCAAGTTCGACCAATGTATTAATTGTATAATCCAATGAAATAAGGGTAGGTACTTTATCCACCCAGCCCAGGGTTGATTTCTTTCAGAATATCATCTAATCATCCCACAGCGTCTCCACCCCTGTCTACTCCCTTCACAATATGTTGATCGATCGATCACCCATGACTGTGCCTACTCGTTAAATTGAAAAAGTGCCAGTTGTCATTTGCAAAAAACTAAAAAATTTCAGCGAGCTTAGTCTGCTCAGAATACCAAGGCAAACAGGTAACACCCTTTCCATCCCCTTTGCTCGTTTAACAGCAAGTAAAAAAGGATAAAAATAAAATCAACCCTTTTTTTTATATTCCTTGAATCTTTGTTTTTTTTTCCTTTCACCTTCAACGCTTCTGAATCGAGAATACAGGCAACTTTGACATTTACAGATCCACAGCATCCTGTAACCGTCAACACTAAAATCCATCTCACGATATCGATCGCAAATAATAATAATTTTAAAAAAACGCAAATATGAAATAAAAAATTTATAAAAATAATTCCAATTTTTTTTCATCCGACATACGCCGTTTTACCCAGCATCCAAAATCCGTTTATCCGCATAAAAATATTTATTCCAAACACTTCCGGAATTTTCGCAAATAAAATAGCAATCCTGTACAAAATACAACAGACATACTTATTTCGACTAAGGGATGAAATTCCTCAATAACGCCATTACACAAGTCCAAGACGCGTAAGTGACGTAACATACTGGTTAAATTGAAAGGAAGTGCCGAAGGAGCTGAAAGTAAGTTAGGGGGGTCCTGCACATACCCGATAAATCAGTGCTTGCGCCCTTTTGTCAGTAAAATTAATTTATAAATTGAATAGTGTCGAAGACCCCCCCCCCCCCCAAGTATCTTCAGCAATAGTGGTGGCAAACCAAAGCCAAAGGGGTAGTGGGGTAAGTAAAGGGGGGGGGAGGGGCTCGTACACTTCCAGTACACCCTATAAGCTACCTACAGTGAACGCCAAAGGATTCCTTTATATCCCATCCAATTAATTATGTACTAACTTCACTCCGCCCGAACTAAAGACGCCAACTTCAGGATGAAAGCGAAACACCTTGTCGGTCGAAGAAAATACGTTTCACCCATAAAACTGATAAACCGACAACCAATCTCGTAGCTTTCAAATATTTAGGAATATTGAAATTCGAGAGCGTAAAAGAAAAATGGATAAATAAAAAAATTCGTAATTTTTTTAAATGCCAGTGTAACCCTGAAGTATTATGACGGCGTTACAAGCCACGTGTAAACATTGTCCGAGCTTATCCTAATTAGAGGTTAGGGGCTGCGCGTAGCCAGACACCAAATCGTAACAGGGATAACATTAACACGAGTCGCATGAATTAAACATGAGCCTTGTAGGACGCGTATAAGACGAAGAGTGTGGGTTAGAAACTGTAACATTCGCATGAGTTACTCTCGAGCCGTTGAATATGTGTCTGGGTTAGGTTAGGTTATACTGCCCCCAGAGCTCCGAGGAACGATAAAGGCCTTAACACAGGCATTACGGTATAATTGCAATAAATTGTCGAGACGGTCGTTGCGCGAGAATTTTGAATTTGAAATCTCGGCTAAGAGCGAGTGCAACGTGAATTTAGTCAAGGAGGCTTTTATTGCCGGTTGAATTACCGTGCGAAGTGTAGGAACAGCTGTTGCGTGATTGTTTACTATTGTGACTGTACACTGGCGACTAGTGGCTGACGGGTAACGGGACTGAAGTTTCCGTTAAAAGCAATCGATTCGAATTTAGGAAAATGGATTTCGAATCGATATATTTTTCAAATTATTTTGGTTTGGTAATAGCGGGATGGGGAAAATGAGATGGTGGGGAGTAAGCAGATTTTTAACCCTTCTGGGAAATTGCGTCGGTAAAATGGCGGTGGCTGCTTTGCGTACTGCAAACGCGGAAAGTTTCACAGACGCTCTTTAACTTTTATTCCATTGATCTTTTGGAATTACTTGAACCACTGGTTGAAAATTTGAAAAGAGTCAAACCCTTGAGAAATTTAATAATGTGGCCGGTGGGATGGGGTAGACTTGTACTTTACTCGAGATGACTGTACCAGATGGGGATCCACTTGGTGAAGTGTAGTAAAAGAGCTTATTAAGATTGTTGAGTTTTTACCACTTGACAGGCAGTACACTGCAGAAGGTGTATATGAATATTTTAGTAAGGGATGTTCACAACGCGGACCAAATTGATTGATCGATGGGGTGATATCGATATTTTTATTTTTCAGATTTTTCAAATTTTTTATTAATTTTTATTTTATATAATTATTTTGCTCGGTATTACTGTATATATAGGATTGGTTTGTATACGCTTATGGGGTTAATATTGTACGTTTTTGTAGGGTCGATATTGTATATGTTGATGGGGTTTATACTTGCACGTGTCATTAACGTAACCATAAATGCAAATGGGCAATGGGTTTTGGGTCCTTCGACTATCGTTATGGTTCAGATCGAAAAAGATTTACGTTCAATAACGACGTTGAACGCCGCCGCCATATGTCCGTGGAAATAGGCCGGGGCGGCATGAAATTGCGTGGAAAATCAGCTCCGGGGATTTAGTCGCACATGAATTTTACATTCAACCAGAACTTTGTCTTTTTTTCTTTGTGTTGCGAAACGTTACGCATTGGCCGATACTCTGGCTGGATTTGAATGCAGAAACGTTACGAATCTTTTGGCAGGGTGCTGGAATAAAAATCGATGAAACTTTCATCTAGGAAGACGACAGACGATGTAATCTTATACTGGCTGATCTGAAAGAAATATAAAAAGTGGACAAGCGTGTGGTAGAGTCAACGATCACTGGAAACGGTGAAATCAAGACACTCAATATCCAGTTATAGAAAGTGAGGTTAGGTTAAGCCATGACTAGGACTAATTCCAACGAAGACCACGTGTCATTCTACATTTATCCGTAATTAATGACAATTTTATTCTTTTTAATTAATAATCAGTATCTATAAATTTGTTAATAACGTATATATCTCTATTTTATTTTAGCAAACTGTACGAACAAACACGACAAGAAGAAGAAAGGAAGCAGCAAACTTCAGGGGATTTCATGACTAAGGAACATGGAACAGGAACTAGGAACTTCTGCCGGAAGAGACACTGTGCAATTAATCGTCCAGGCAGTTCCTGTAGAAGATGTCTAAAGAACCGTCCGCTGTAGTAATGCTCTAAAGAACTAAATAATCCTCGGATTTTTTGAAAACATTATTTGCCTCTTTTAAAAATTCATCGTCTTCGTTTTCTCATTTGCCAGCCAGTCTGCAAATGTAAAGAGAATATTTTTTTTCCTAAATTATCACATATGGCAAATCAATTGTCTGCGTATATATATTGGCAAGCTTTCTCATGTGTATAATCGGGCGAATTTACATGTGACTCTATGACCTCGTTATTCGACACCGTTTCACTATTTTTCACTGGCTTCGCTCCAACTACGCTAATCACTTGAACATCGCCGTCTTTGTCTTCCTTTAACGTTTACACGGTCGCGACTTAGCCCTAGGTTAAATATTAAAGCCAGACAACTTACAGATATACTTGAATGCAATATGAAAATGTGTTATTTTTAAAAATTTACTAAAATCAACTCTACACAGTTAATCCCCAAACGGTCATTTGTTTTTGTTCTCCATTTGAAAACACCAATCTGTCTCAGACACATCCACGTGTCAATTTTTAGATTAATAATTAAAATAGCTGAATCGCTTCACTGTAGCATACAATTTTTATACTTCGTCAAAGCACTATATACCCAAGGTACGATTAATTAAGTAAAAAAATATTTTTTTCAAGATTTATCATACAAAAAAATTTCCAAGCACGCGTATTACAATTAGTAGTAGAATGACATAGGTTATATGTAATTAAAAAAAATTAGAAAATAAGAGCATTACCTGCACTTTCTATTCAGTACTGCATACGTGTATGCATGGGAGTCGTTTCCAGCTCACGATAATATATATCACAGGAAGTACACGTATCTCTATTCAAACTCGTGTTCCGCCGGTTAACCTAAATGGAATTCCTGCGTTACAGACTGCAATGTGTAACGTGCAATGCGCTTTTGCGTAGAAATAATAGGTTGCTTAATTGAATAACTTCAGCACGGTGGCATTACCTCTGTGTTATTTTCTCTAATTGTCGAGTGTCACCCAGGCTTTTCGTTGAAGCCACCGTTAACATGGCAAACGTCCATTACAGTTCAGGTTACACGCAACAAATTCAATTTCGAAGTTACATTTGCCTGTAACCGACAAGTAATTTACAGTGGTTAGGAACAATTTTACTATAAAAAAGAAAAATAGGTCTTATAAAAAATGATCAAAATTCAGAACGATGCTTGTATCTTTTATATAAAAATTTGTATACCATACTTGTCTCTCTAACGTTATCTGCCTTTGCGTGAAATATTATTATTATAATAGACTCAATATTATCTTCTTTTCATATCCACTGTATCTTTCAGCAAGTCCTTCGCTACGATCCTCGAAAGAGAAACACGTATCTATTGACTTTGATCTCCTCGAATGGTTCCTTCAACCAACCTTTTCTTCGCCGTGGGAACAGCCAGACACCCTCCAAACACGAAAGGGGCCAATGTCAAAACATTTGATGCACGCTCGACATATTTCTTTTTTTTTTTCCTAACCTCCCAAGCATCTGGTTTAGTCCGATGCACTAAGATCGAAGTGGTTCAAGTGACCAGTGTCAAACGAGTGTTTGTTCTCTATCCACTAGCTGATCAGGATTGTCCTGGGATATATGAGAATCAAATGAAAAGTACGAAATGAAATTGAATAAATTTTGATTACGTTCCTACTAGTACAAATTATTTGGCCATTTAATAGGGTTCGTTGAACGAATCTGGAATTTTACTAGGGTTATTTTCATCTGCTTGAATCGTTTCCGTTAGTCATTTAGTTGCCAACACTTGTGGTACATGCAAAACATATGCAAGGACATATGTTTCTCGTTACGCCGGTAAATCCACATGATATATGTATATACATGTATGAATGAAATTAATTAAAATACACGGAATGACAAAGTGGCGCCATCTCGTTTGTACCGAGCGAACTAATTCGCTGTGAAACGTATCGGCAACCACAAAAACTCAGCTTTTATCATATAACCGGCTAGATAATAAATTAGCAACTGAAAGTTTTTCTAGCGGGGGAGGTCAGGGTTAGGTTAGGGGTTGAGATAGAAGAAGGAAATCGCGCTATCATCCACCATGAAAGTTATAAAAATGAGAATGAACTTAACCTACCGGTTTTGTTCACCCCTTTAGCCGTCTCGTACTCTCCAATCTTTATCTGCGTCCTAATAAATCGACCCTTACTCCTCTGTAATCCCTGGGGAGCAAAAAGACACTAAAGAAATCCACGCTATCTTAATAACTCGCCGCTTGAAAGAATTTACAGCATCCCTCCTGTCCTTTGTCACTGGTCTTGTGTCGTGAACCCATGACGATTGGTCGCGTACGACTGTTTCACGATTTTATGGAAATTCGCCCGATAATATTCGTGCGATGGGAAAGGAACGAGAGAAAAAAAGACGGATTCGTATGACTCTTGAAAATTCCGTGAACCGAGCCAAACGTGACTTTTATGTGATTCCTCGTAAATTCGTGGTATCTATGTCTATGCGTAACTCATGGGTTTGAACCAGCTGGGCTACTGCGCATGCGCGAATACGTGAAGCGGGAAATTTAACGAGGTCGACGACGCTGCCGTCAGGCGTAATGACGTCGAAGGTGTCAATTACTCTGAATCCATATAACATATACAGGAACACGTGTGTTTGAGTACTGTGTATGGTGAGGCGGGGTAGGAAGGAGCGTATGTGCATGGACGTCGCATATGGCGACGCTATTCTCTTTCCGGCTATTGCCTTTTATCTTACCTCATACTTGCTGAAATTGCAGTTTTATCTCGGTGTTTCGTTCTATGTGGAGAATCGAGGTATAAATAATGGAACAATTTAACACACGTATTGCTCGTCCTTATGGATGTCATCGGTCTGCTTAACGGGCACATATGTGTCAGATATGTATATATATACTTGAATTTATTTATTAAGGGGGCTTCTTTGTTTTTCATAGCTTTTTTTGGGTTTAGAACTTCGTATTTTTTTATTTTACATTTGTTAACGTTTCATTCTACATCGCCACTCCAAACCCTTTTATTCAGTCTTTGTATTTTTAAAGGACGTAGCTGACCACCTGAAAAAATGTTTTCATTTTAAGCTTGTGGGTTTCTGTGGACCAACGTGCTTCGATGAAAAGAAAATTATGCTATAAAATTTGAATAATTTCTTGACTTGCCGTTGTAAATGGTTCATGAATATTTTTTGGATGGCCCCGTGAAATTTTTTTACACCTCATTTTAAACTTAGGTAGTTCGAACTTTTGTTTTAGTCAAAGCTTCATTGACTAACCTGATTAAGATATGCAGTGTGAATTTTAGTTTAAAAAATCACAAAATATAGTCAACGATTATAGGAAATATTATATGATACCGTAATCCACAAAAACATAGTTGCCACTATAGAATTCAAAAAAGGCTGGCTTTGCTCGTATAGAAACTTTCACGTTTACCATACGCCATTTTGTGGTTTGGAGAACTCGAAATAAAACGGCGCACCATCAAAGAGATTTCAAACGTCATGTATGTTTTCAGCTAACCTGTATCAGTGCACTTAGTGCTGATGAAACGCGTACGCAACGCGAAACAGAAATTTGAAAATCAGATAAACTCACGAGACGAATTGGTTAAAAGTTTCTCCCAGAAGCAGTTACTAACATTTTAAACAAAAAATTGTATTCGTAGGTTAAAAAAATTAATTTAAAAATACCTAAAAATTTTTCTATTCTCGACTTTATTGCGGTACGCCATTAAAAAAAATACTCAAAAGATCCGATGCGACATTTCTGTAACGTAAATTCGTGACTTGACGCGATCCAAGAAAGCTTCCCAAACGAGCCGTAGAGCAAGAACGGAGGAGCCACTGTCGCGAATTCTTAATTAATTTCTTTGCTCTAGTTGCCGGCAGACATAGCAGTAGATTCTTTCCGTCCTTAAATCCTTGGAATTGTATCTTCGTTCACTGGTACATGCGCCATTTTCTTTTCTTAGTGTCCCTCTTTGTCACTGTCTTTCTCTCTTTCTCCCACCCCTAATCATTCTCATATATCGATACTTCCTCTCCCTCCTGCTCACAATCTTTTTATTACATCGATTTTGCGTTTGCCTTTAATTCGTCACGGAAAAGAAAGTCATGGGTTAAAGTAAGAAAGAGAGAAGGGTTTAAAAAGGGCACTTCTTTCAGTTCTTGGTCGTCAACTTGACAAAGTATCAAGTTCTAGAGTGGCTCGTGCACTCTAGCTGCTTTTCTAGATTCGTAGACTCTACACCAGGCTCCTTTTGCTGCTCTGGGGTCTGGGCTCTAGAGTCTAGTCTACCCTATGGAATGTCCTGGAAAGCTCTTTTGGCGAAACTACCAAAAACTCTCTGGAATAATAATAAATTCATATTGTAGTGGTATTCAACTCTCCCCCCCCCCTCTCCCCCCTCTCTCTCTCTCTTTTTCTCTACACACATATATTATATATACTATATATATATACATATAGTCTCTCCGGCCCATACATACCCATGCCACTTTCACACTGCAAATACCTACTTTATTGATGATATAAACCGGAAGATTTATTTAAATGTAGAAGCTGCTAGAATTATAAATCACAATGCCTTATTTTTTAGTCCTGCACGCAGAGATGTTTGTCTACAATTAGAAAATCCTTGGAAAAATATTCCAAAAAGAATAAGAGAACAATTATCAGGTAAATATGGAATAAACAAATATTGACTTTGCCTTAAAGCAATTGCATGCAGAAGATTGATATTTCTTTTTACAAATAACAAAAAAATCATTGACGAACTTTATTCCCTTTTTAATTTACATTAATCCAACGAATGATCAATAGAGTCTGACTGGTCCTAACAATCTATCTGTTAGTATACAAAGTCAGATTACACAGAAAAATGTCCTCTAGATAAAAATATGTGTTTCTTGTATATTTTTGGCTAAAAATAACGAATCCGTAATTATTTTTTGTTTACCACGCCCCATTGTTAAAAAAATCCACATGTTTGCCAGTATTTAAAAACAACTTACAGGCAAAGGAAAGGCGCTCTCATCGACGGTGGGACCGTCGCCAATTTGGCGACGACTTTGACGATCTTGGCGACATTTTTGGCAACAAAAGCCTTATCTACCTTTTCAAAGTTTTGAAAAATCATTTTAGTGTTTGTGTTTTTAAGCCTCTGTTACATTTCTGTGTAGCCAATTTGTATAAATATAAGAAGTGGGTCTCCTACAAAACGGTAGGTACGTGATGGACCATTTTCGTTTTGATATACGAATCAAGCACCTTTTGTTTATACACAATCACATAGTTTCATATAAAGGACTGGAAAAAAGTTAAAATTTGTAATAGTGTTATTTGTCATACCTTCATAATTAGTACAGGGTGAGTCTATTCGTGGGTACAGGTTAAAGAGCGCGATTTTTTTGCAAAAAAAAGACGTAAACCCAATATCACATAGTGTCGTCGCAACCGCAGCCTCCTTTGACTTCTTTAATAATGCATTTCCGTCAACCTCATACACTCAGAGTTCAAAGGACAAAATCCGACGCGAAGATTTCATTTCGATACTCTTTATAATACCTTTGCCAGAATATTCATGGAAAATTCCAGCC
Organism: Trachelus troglodyta; assembly: GCA_030142635.1. Lineage (NCBI taxonomy): Eukaryota > Metazoa > Arthropoda > Insecta > Hymenoptera > Cephidae > Trachelus > Trachelus troglodyta. The sequence goes on along the minus strand of JARQTJ010000550.1, from coordinate 274,852 downwards.
TTCAAGGGAGCTTCGCTATGACGTTGCTCAGTCTGCAGTATCCTTTGGGTTGTCCCAGAATATAATTTTCCAAAAAACTGGCAGCTTCGTTGGCAGGATAATTCATGGTACGAAGATCATCATCAATTTCTAAGTAATCCTGATCTTGCACCGTGTACCTGGGCCAGCTGATAAGAAGTTCATCATTTTGAGTGGGTACTGGATTTCTGGAAATTTTAATTTCACTTGGAAAAACAATTTTCTAAAAATTATTATTCCATGTTAAGTATTCAATTTGGTGACGTAATATCGTAAAATATATTATATATATATTTATCTGCATACTCAAATTTCTATTTTCCAGTAATTTCCTGTGGTCGACGTGGTCTCTTTAGTAAACACGACACCCCAGTACATAAAACATGCTATCCACATTTAAACCCGAATTATTCTGCTTGATAAGATTCATCGGACAATACAATGAATTATTGCCACCAAAAAAAGAAATTACGAGTAAAAATATTTACCCATAATAAACGAGCTGACATATATTCATTTGTAATTATACAAAAGCCCCTGATATTTGGCGCGAAATTCAAACGACTCTAAAACACGTGACATGTTTATCCTTTGAGGGTTACGAATTCAAGACGATAAAATCATTGATTAGACTTTTCATGATAATTGCTGGAATATATTTTGCTACGTCAGTATGACTAGACATCCCATATAAGGATACATTTGCTTCCATTAAACACTAAAGTTTTTTGGCATGTCCTGACGCAAAATAACTCCTTTTCAACGAAACCCCTTTTTTTCCACGTTAATTTATGATCGCTTTAAATATCCAACCAGAAGACTAAGCCAATTTGCAGGTATACATGCGAGAGCATAAACGATTTTTTACAAAGTGTTCGTCGAGTCTGCCGCAACGCCAGCGCCGCCACACGGACGATCGTGAAATTACCAATAGCAGAAGTTTAACGAGTCTCGTGGCGTAAGAAACGATACGAGCATTTACCGACATAAGAAATGGTACAAGAAACTGTAGATAATTTTCATCGCTTTGTACATTACCATACACCATCTAATAACGTGTTTTATTTTTAAGGAAATTTTCGATAAAAAAAGTACGAAAACGTTACTTACCCATGTTTCACAAAGTTCGCCCATAATCTAGCAAGACGTCTGCTCGTGATTTCATCTCTCGAATTAGGAGCATAATTCTCGGCAAGTATTGTCTTAAATACATACGGAACTTCGTCTCCGTGAGCCACACCTAAAAAGGAGATTACGTTAGCCGAATTTACAGAGGTACAAAAAAGATCTTTTGGGACTACCGTCACGGCGTTGTAGCATGGTGGAAAATATTTGAATTTCATCCAAACTAATTTCCACGCGATTCTCTTTGATCCTTCGGGCAAATATACGAATCAATATACATATATCTTACGATATGATCACTGGAATATCTAAATATTTGCATAAACAATATTAAATGGAATATTCGTACCGGATAACGTGTATTCGCGTTAATGGAAATATCGTTTACATTGTCTTTAAAGCGACGCGCCAGCCGGGCTAATTATTTCTCTAATAAATTAATTTTATGTTAATGTAATTTTTCGCTATCATTAATCACCTAATTAATGTAGAGCTTATCACTGTCATTGTTATTATTATCACAAGGGTACCATAGCAACGATCGTTATCGTCGCTCCCTCAATATTTGAGTCTACTATCATTTTTTATATCGTAATTAGAAATATCAGGAACACCAGTAGCAACTCTATTATGTCTTCGTGTCATAGAGCACTTTAATTTCACGTGCTATACGTGCGTAACGTAATTGCGGTCTCGCGTACTTCCAATTATTACAATTACCATTACCCACCACTCACCATGAATCTTCGTGCGATACAATTCATCGTGTATGTTGCCTTTGCCATTGTATAGAAACTTGTACAAAAAGACTGGCGCCTTTCGGGAAACAAGCTTTGCCGTTTGCTGAATGCCAGGAACGAAAAATAAACTCGTGCCAGCCTGAAACCATATTGAGTCAGTATAGAGGTGTAGTAAAAAGTAAAAAATTAAAAATAATAAAAAAAATTGGAGAAGAGGCGAAAGCGAGAAAGTGGATTCATTTGTGAGATTCAATTTAATCTTACTTCGACAATGGTGTCTTCGAGGAAATGTCTTATTCGTGAAAAGCCATTTCCCCAAATTGTCCCACCGGGCAGACCGCCAATCAAGGCCGTATCTTCGATCATTCGGGCGACACTGGTAAATCCGTTGAATACTGCAAATTGAACATTTTTAATTATTTTCTTCGAAAATTTTTTTATCGTGCGCCTGTAACGTCGTGTCTTTGGTTCATCTGTTATCTCGTTTTGCAGTGTTTCAGGGGCAAATTGAAGCAGACGTTAGAGAATGACTCGTGACGTGGGCTTAAAACATAACGCTCCAACTTTTAATTGTGACTATCGACCGGCAACTCCAACTTATTCTCATCATATTTCGACTTGCAAGTTTCTCAGTGTCAGATTTTAAACGCTACAGGAACGTGTAAATCATAATATTAAAGTCTTTACTGATTGTTTGTAACTGACTGAGGATTATTAATTTTTATTTCTAAACAATTACTGATAACGACCCGAAAATACATTTGGCGTACAGCGTCGCAAATTGGTGGTGCTTGAAGGGCACACTTGGAGCATCAAGGGTTAAAAGGAAATGGGGAGCGATTATGACCATTGGCGAATAATGCTAAAATCATCGCATTAATATTCCGAATACGTTACAGTAAATCGCACGTAAATGGTTATGCTAATTTTAAATTATATTACCCTCTGATAATTGGGCATATTAGGGTTTACTGGGAGTATATGAAAAAATAGTAAATTCGATTTATCAGGTAGACAAAAAGAGTTTTAAGGTTTTTTTGAAAATTATAACTGTATTTCTATCACCTGCTAATGGGTAAATACCCTCTTCCTTGTTGAAACCCAAAAGCAATGGAACCGATGGAAATCGTCCTTCGCGCAGTATATCGAAGGAGCACTCTTCAAGAATGGATCCTGGAGTTCCGGTCGGCTCAGTTGTCGGTCTGAATGCCAGGTCGACCTATAAAAATATTTATTAAAAAAAAAGGAACCAGGACCTAAACTCTTCCCATAATTGGTTTTACGAAAACACGTTTCTCTTACAACTGTCACTTTTTTTGCAGCTGCTATTATTTCCTCGGTTGAAGCTCTATACAGTCTTTTCAAAAGTTGCTTGTCGCTGCGGGTCCAAAATCCCATGGCTCTACCAAGGAGGTATGTTCTTCTTCGTGCTTCTGTCACAGGACTTACAGCCCAAGTATTCAAGGACGTACCTGATTGCGCAATTGCGTGACGAAACAAACCTGACCGAATGAACATATTTTATCCTAGATAATATCAAGTTCGATTATCTGTCATTAGACTATAGCAAATATTCATATATTCGTGTTTTTCTATACCTTTACTACTGGGCGATAAAATATGCGTCACAGTACTGGCAGCACCTGCACTCCATCCACCAATGGTTACCATTCTTTTATCACCACCAAAAACTTGGATATTTTCCTGGACCCAATAAAGCAGTAACCTTTGATCCTTCAAGCCAGCATTGCCTGGACAGTCTTTAGTCCCAAGACTCAAAAATCCAAAGGGACCCAATCGATAATTAAAAGTCACCAGAATGATATTTTCGTCGAGGAGATAGTCAGGACCGTATATTGATGAATCGGCTGAACCAAATTCAAAAGCCCCGCCAAAAACCCAGACGTACACTGGTAACAGATCTGTCATATTTTTTGCTACCTGTAAGAACGTTAAGCAATTTTGACATTAATTTATATTTATAATTTTTAGATTTTTCAAATTTCTTATGTTCAATCAATACACTGCTTGTAATACGAATTGAACGATCACCTGTGGCGTGTAAACGTTTGCATAAAGGCAATCCTCGTTACCCTTAAATCTATCTATAAACGGATCAATTTGTGGACATTGCTCAGCTGCACTAGTGGCGTCCAAAATTCCTTTCCATGGTGTCATTGGTATTGGTTCCTGAATTGAGAAATACAGTTATATAAAGTAACCATCGTTAACAAGTAACAAAATGAAAAATAGCCATCGGTAAAACTTACTTTAAATCTCAGATGGCCAATTGGTGGTAGAGCATACGGAATCCTTGTGTAAGAACAATAATGATTTCCATTGCGATATGTCACTTTGTCCAATCCTCGTACTATTCCATTTCGCATACGAATTTGACCTTGTGCAAAAAAAATTTATTTAAATATTTTTACGTCGGTTTTGGTAAATATCGAAAAAAAACCGAATCTTCCACATGGAAAAGAATAAAATCTTCCCTTCAGGTCGATGAGAGTAATTAAAATTGTGCAAGCAGTATTTCCCTTGAATACATTAATTATCTAATGACACAAACGTTCAATTGTGTGTAAAAAAATAATACAGTTAATCACTCACAATTGTACTTTTCCTTATACGCGTATATACAGTGTAAACCAATGATTATATAGACCATCAATATAGTAACGATTTGCATTGGTAGCAACATTTCCGCAAAATTTTAATAGAATCGCAATAATTGAACATACATTCGCTCTTTTTCAAATTATATTACATTGCCCACGTTAGTCTAAGCTTCATAGAAGAATTCACGCGTACTGATTCAATAGAAATTCTGTACAAAATATATATGTGGATTCTAGCTTCCATAATCATCTGTATAATATCTAATTATGTGTACCGCAGTGGTACACTACGGGAAATTAATGCCGTCCTTGGGTGGAGCTAGTAGGAAGCGTGAGTGGGGCGGGCGGCAGTGGCGACTGGTGGCGAGCAAGCCAGGCCGACGCCTAGAGGGGGTAGCCTATTCCCCTCGCTCGGGACACCATTTATGTGCCAAGTCCAGGCGTCCCGTATAAGAGTGTCTCACAGAATTTCAACGTGAGTCCACATGAGCCCCTCTCACTCGCAATTAGTGGGGTCCCAGAGATAGCCTGGATTGCGTATAAGAGCGTCTCACTTGCGTCTAGCGCGAGTCGCCCATAAGGCCATCTCACTCCAAACATTAGGCTCTCTTATTATAATTATGAATGTAATGTCGGCTGTACTTATCAATTTTATGTGTATTATTATAATCCGCGGTCACCTTGACATTGTTCTATGCATACTTTTATGAAATGTTACATACAGTATTTTGAAAAATAGTCTCATTCTTAACAGAGACATTGGTAAGTTAACATCGAAATGGCACCGAATATTTGTGTCGAGCAACGCGGGCGCATTGTGGGTTCGTAGCAGGGTGGGATACCCTTTGATGAGATCGCGAAGACCATCGGATGCAGTGAAAAATCTTGATGTTCCCGCAATATCGAAGAGCTCACGTTGCTTTTGCGGAGCAACAATTGCAAACGGCACGTGAGACCTGGGAAGTTACGATTTGGACAGACGAGAAGATCTTCCAATGGTCAACTGACCGGCGTCTTCACGTGTGGCGGCCAGTTCGTTTCCGGCTTGATCCGAGATACGTCGTCCCTGCAGATCGCAGCTGGCGGATTGTGGGGTTGAACTGGCGGACAGGTTCTGGGCGAATTAGTGGAGATATCTTCACACGTTAATTCTGCAGAATATATTCGCGTACTGGAGGAAGTTATGCTTCCATCAGTTCGCTCGGTGTATCCGGCAGAAAACATGCCTATAATTCGTCTCATTCAAGACAATTCCGCTCTTCATACTTCTCGTGAAACGCGATATTTGTTTTCGAATCATCCGGAAATCCAAGTGGTGCAATGGCCTGCTTCTGACGCCTGGTCTCTGGACATAAATGGTGTCCCGAATAGGCTACCCCCTCTACGCGTCGGTCTGGCTTGCTCGCCACCAGTCGCCACTGCCGGCGACTTACGCCTGACACAAATGAGACACTTCTTATACGCAGTGCAGGCTATCTCTGGGACTCCACTGAGTGCGAATGAGAGGAGCTTATGCGGACTCACATTGAAATTCTGTGAGACACTCTTATACGGGACGCCTGGACTCGGGACATAAATGGCGTCCCGAGCGAGGGGAATAGGCTACCCCTCTACGCGTCGGTCTAGCTTGCTCGCCACCAGTCGCTACCGGCCGCCCCACTCACGCTTCCTACTAACTCCATCCAAGGGCGGCATTAATTTCCCGCAGTGTACGTTAAAGTAACATTTTTCTACACGGAAGCGTTGGAGTTGTTCAAATACTATTTGAGGCATTAATTATCCTGCTAGTCAAACTGATAAATTACCAGATTATGCTGCCATGTGAAAAACAAAAAAACACATGACAAGCTGTCATATCTCGAGTGAATCAATATTTGCTCAGTTCAGTAGTTCAGTGCTGAAATAATTTTTTGAACAAGATCTTTCACCTTCGGTTATAGAGGAGGATTATTGGCTTCTGTATATCTTCCATGTACTTTTTGTACACACTCATGGCATCTTTTTAATAATTATATAATTTCAGTAAATGATTCAAAACGTTGCTTTGCATTTTCATAAGGAGCAAACATTTTTGTTTACAATACAGAATATTTTTGCATTTTAATCTGCACTGTAAGCTTTTTTATCATGAATTTGTTAATTATATAATTAATACTATTTTAAAATAATGATTTATTCGGATTACATACCTTCGCAATGTATAAATGCAATGAGAAAATGAAGAATAAATGTCTCTCCAAATTGAAAATGACTGCAGATTATCTTCATGGCACTTTAAACGAACTATTTATGGAAAGCACAGGCACGAAGTGCTCTCACAAAGCTAAACTCATCAAGATTTGTTATTACCAAACATAGGGGATTGTTGTGCCAATTTCACTGAATAATATGACCGTCCGTAAATATTCGCAAATGTGTATATACGTATTATACCCATGTCTCTCCTCTTGATTGTATCCCTTTTATGTACTGCAAACATGCAAATCCAGTAATTTGTGCAGTGGGACTTAAATCTATGAAAAATCGGATAAAACCTTTATAAAGATTATAATTATTACTTTTATTTGTATATTATTATCTAACATTAAATAAGTACATAAATGTTGAGTAAAATTGTTTACACAAAAATTCCCTTGGGTCAATATCGTTTTTGTTATTATATTCACTTTTATACGCATATCAAGTAAGGACAACGACAATTATTATATAAATTTTGAGGCATCGTTTTTATCTTGTTCTGGCACATGTGGCAACATTTTCATAAAGATTTTTCACTGTTACATATGCCTTTATGATACCAAGATAAAGACGATGACAAGTTTAAACAATGACTGTTTATAAATTTTCTAAAGAAACAATATGCGTAAGAAAATAGATTAAAAATGATTATGTTACGAGAAATACGAATGACAATATAGTACATTACGATACAAGTGCGCGAAATACGTGATTTTCGCACGAGTGTAATTTGTCATCCGAGCGAAAATTGAGCCCTATATCAGACCCATGCTGGTTTCTCTCGGTTTTAATCAGCTGTGAATTAAAAATATTAGCACTTACTTAGGATTCTGACGCTTTTTCATCCTGGTCAAGGATTATATGAAAAACTGTCTTATGACCATGACGAAATACGTCATGGTAGCTACTAGGTATGAATATTTGAATAAATTGTAAGGCTCATTCTAGGGCCCAGATTGCGTCATCATAGGGCCCGCTGTCATAAGTAGACAAGTATATATGTCTCTAATATCAATTGCTTTTCATAAGCCTTACTTTTCTGTACTTTCATGTATGTACCGGGTTGGCATGAAAGTAACGAGACACTGGAAAACTCGACACTTGTCCTTTTTTAAATTAATTGTTTTTGGCATCCAAACTTTGCCCAGTCGTTGGAAACAGGTCCTAGATACTCATGGAGATTACATCAATGACTGAGCTTCTTGTATGATAAAGATAATAAAATATGTAAAACATAAACCCACTGTCTCATTACTTTCGTGCGAACCCAATAATTAGGCAGTTAAAAGAAATAGTTTGCTTAACGCACCTCTTTTTTGTATAAGCTGATTTTATTTCTTTTTTGGTATACATATACGATCCGCTGAATATGTTTGTTACCAATTTTCAGGATGGAAAAGTTTGTAAAAAAAAAGATTTGTTTGAACATTGAATTATATGCATAATTGTAAAAAAATATGATACGTATTGGTGTAATCCATTCGCTGGAAATGATAAGGAATTTATCAGCGAGTTGAAGCGCAGACAAAATGGCGGGATTAGTGAGTCCGTAAATTTGAATGTGAACGTCCAAGAGATTAATACGTAAATAGAAAGGACTCTGGGCAGATTTGCCATCGTGGCTAAGTGAGGTCGTCATCATCATCTGGCTTTCAAGGTCATTGAAATCTTTTTAGTTATGACCGATAATTATCAAGATTGACCAACGTTAACCAAATGGACAGATATGGCGACATATATGAAGTTAAAAAAAATACACTACTGTCCGATAGAGTGGAATTAGGAATTATGAAAGGATGTGAAATGGGTGAAAAAAGATGACTGCACTGTACATTGTACACAATGGAAATATATTTGCATATAATCTTCAATTGCTACTTTCACTGTAGGCCGGTAAATATTTCTTCATCATCCTTTTATTCAATGGCAATCAGACATATTTCATAATAATGACATTAAAAACAAGAGATTGGCATTCTGTTTATTTCCAGGAAGAAGAGAAGCAAACTTGCATGGATTTTATCGAGTAATTGCACAATTATTTTTGTACTTATTAATCAAAAATGTTTAATTCTCCTGTAAGTATAATAAAATTGATAAAAATTAAAGTCTTAGTTAAACAAGAGGAAACTATAAGTACGGGATTTCAAAAGATAATTCACATAATTAAATCAGAGAATTAATTATTCACTTCAGCAAGTTCAACGTCAGCATCCATATAATTTGTAAGTATATCGATTTACAATCGTATTACGTGCTAAGGATAAAAATTGGTCAAGGTAAAAAATGAGGTTTGTAAGATCAAATCAATTGCACAATTATCAATAAATTCTCGACCGGTTCTCGTTTTGTAATTAAATCTCATATCACTGATTACTCCCAGTCATCATTAATTTTCCTACGATTCCGATCCCCCCACCATTAAAAATTATTATGAATAATCATAATGCATCCATTTGTACTCAGCCTACGGTGCCCTTGGCATTTTCAGGAACAATTTCTCACATCAAATAAAGGATCGTACAGACGTTAACACGAGGCTCAGTCGACTCGTTGACATCGTACTACTATATTGTGAAACAGGTAGGAGTCCATTGCATTATTTAATATCCCTAACAGAAATTCACGCAACTAATTGACCACCGAACATTCGAATATTCGAATACTGAAGCACCGGGCCTGTGGACCAGTGTTACGGCGTTGAATTAGACAGCAACGGCAGAGTTTGAAATTTGCTCGCCAGGGTCGCTTCCATTAAAAATTCATCGCCGGCGACAAGTATCTTTACTTATGTTTTTCTTCTGTGACGATCGTAAAGATCATTAATGCCGTTTAAACGTTGATTGGCATTAATCGGGAGTTAATACGTCGCGATGTGCGGAATGGAAAATTATTGTGCATTGTGCAACGCGAGACACGTGCGGCGTTTGGATCGATTGGACTTGACGTTTTCGACATTTTCTATTTTAGCTATTTCACGCGAATCATAAGTTGGTCGAGTGATCGATTGGATTTTTATCGAACTGTGATTTTTGGTTTTTGACAAGAAATTCAACGCACTCATTGACACTGGGAAAGTTTGAATTACAGTTAAGTGTAACAATCAATGGAAATTCTATTATAATTTTACTTAACTTGGTTATGTCAAACATCTGTTATGGCAAAGTCCAGTAAGTACTGTTTATCTTTCTTCGATTTATGTCATAACTCAGAATCCGTTTCTTTTTACTGATTCGATTATTTGAAGAAGCAATAAACGCTACAATTCACACGGGCATCAGTCGCGAAGCACTTTTATTGGTCGATGCTCGTGTGGACTAGACTTTAAATTCGATAGTTACTTATATATGTATATCACACTTACAGCATACTTAATTATTTCTAATGGGGAACTATTGAACATTAGAATAAATAACTCACCCTCGAATCTCAAAGAGGGGTATAAATTCTCGTTTATCTCGTGCTAGCAGAATATTTGCAATATTAATTCCACTAATTCTTTGCATTGCAAATTCCTTTAAGAACCTCTTTTACTCATTCTGACGATGGGTATTTCAAAGTTTTACGAAATTCGGCATTTCTTATAAAGGTCAAAGAACTATCAAGGTCACGCAGCGAAACAAGTTCCCATTGAGGTCTTTGAGCATTTAACAATAATTTTTGTAAGAATTAAATACGAATTCAGATTTATGAAGTGACGCGACGCGACTGAATTATTCAAAAACTTGTCAAATCTTTAAAACCAAGTGAATAAATATAATCAAAATCACGTTGATATCGTGCATTGAAACTAATATAGTTTTGTTTTTGCCGTACAGTAAAATAATTACGTGGCATATTGGGTGGATGGTCATCAAATCAATTTTAATTACTTTTTTCTCATTATTCTTTTATTACAGATAATATCCACAACTACGATTACATTGAACGACCTGTCACTTTCGACTTCCGAGTTATGTTGATACACACGTGAATTTGATCTGCTGATCAGTATTGCATAGAATGAAATGCAATTTAAACTTTGGATTATTATTGTTATTTTTTACTGCATCCTATATATATATATATATATATATATATATATATATATACATGTATGCATGAAATAATTCACCCAAAGATTGAGATGATAATATTCAGTGTTATCGTACACATACGGTAATACCATAGTACCATAGAAGGATGACTTGAATTTATAAAACGGATTTATTAATAATTTTTTGCAATACCAGTACAAATGGACTTAAATCATTACGCATTTGCATAGGGACTTTTCGCAATAGCGGATGCATATTATAATACAACTTCCTGATTTCGTACAGTCATGCCCAAAAAAAAAGTCGATTTTGTAATCTTCACTCTTTGATTCATAATTCCACATCCAGTAACGTATTTAAATTTTGTGCAAGTTTATTCTTAAACAACGGAAGAGACAGTATCAGAAATAATGGTTTGTCAAATAACATACAGATAATACAGTAGTGCAAAATAATTGAACCGGTTAATTTTGTGAGAAAAAAGAATTTTTAATATTTTTATTTGTATCAGAAATTTATTCATGTTATCGCGCTGCTATGAGATTATTATAATAAATTTCTTATTAATTGATATATTACAAGACCGCAGATCGGCTAATGTATTTATTCGCATTTCAGGTTATCACGATGCGTCAAGGCGTTTTATTGGGTTTCCTGTTTCTTTGGACACTTGGCGACTGCCTAACGGAAGAAACTTTGGTCGAGGATTACACGGAGAGTGACTATATCGATAATAGTATCGATCTCGTTCCAACGTATGTTTCACTTATAGAGAGGTTCCTCCAGAAACTCAGCATCCCCTTCAGGTCCAACAATCGCACGGACAAGGAGGTTCGAAGTAAAGTCGAACGTTTCATACTTGGCCTACCACGACCCATTCAGAATTTATTACTGCCTATCGAGAGATCAGCCAAGCAAGGATTCGGCGACATTTTGAATAGATTTAAGGACAGTATACACGCCATATATCCAGGTGAGTTGAAATAAAATTTATTCCTTTTTCTAAAAATTGTTTTCATTTTTCTTATATGCTTTCTAGAACAGAAGAATAAATTACAAGTATACTCATTAAGTTGGATCAGTTCGTATAGGAAATAAACAGCATATTTAATTTCAATGCTGTAAGGTTAATAAGGGTTTCATGAAAAATTGAGAGAAATCTTGAAGTCATTTTCCAATGTACGCATCATTCCACTCAAATTCTTCTGGTTGAGTTTTATCCTCTCTCCCTCTTTTTCCTTCCTCGTTTAGCCCCTTTTCTCATATGCTTTCGCTTTCATCCTTTCTCTGTTCCTCAGGCGAAAAGCCGGCCTGGTACCATTCATAACTTAGCTAGCGGCACTTTGAAGTCTTCGCCAAACCAACTGACTGCGCAGTGTCAAACATTCAACCCTTCTTCCAGGATTTTTTATATTCATACGCCTCTAAGCGCTTTCTCCTTCGAAGAGCAATGCGTTGCGGACGTTTAATTAAGTTTCAAACAAAAAATAGAAAAAAACGGAAACGTCAACGACCAACGTAAACTGAGGAAAAAAACGCAGTGGTCCGTAAAAGTGCGTTTCGCAGTGAGAATTAGAGAAAAGTTCGGTCGTCTGGAGCTGCATGGGTGAGGGGTAGGAAAGGGTAACCGTATAACGGAAGGGTGAAACGTTAGTCTATGTCCGTGTATATATGTATATTTTATATGGGCAGAATGAAAAAAGCATTCATGATGGAATTTCCAGTGACGCGCGATAACACAAATCACGCCTACGAAATCGGTAGTTCGCAAACGGCTGAACGGCAGCGCCACCGTCGACGCTTGACCCATTTCGTAATTCCCGCGCATCCCGCGCGAGACAATACATCAACCGGATGTCGCTGGGAATTGAAAATAATCGCTGCGGAAACTGAATGTGCTTCCCTTCCTCTTGTACACCACCCTCCCCCTTCCCCACCCCTGCTTCGACTCGCTCTACTTTACTGCACAGGTATACAGTCACGCAGTAGCGCGTATTGATACGTAATGACGTACTGCGCATGCGCAAACTCCTTCCACCCATGGCAAGGTGGTCGACCGATGAATTCTTAATCGCATTTAACCCTTACAAATAGTCAGGGGGTGCGTGCGTTATCACGGGAATTAGCCACCGGGTTAAAGAGGGCTAGCGAAAATGGGATGGAGGACGGCGAGAAGTTTCAACTTGATTTGTGGCACCCTTACGCAACCCGGAAACATCATCCCTCCGTAGATACTCGTCAATTTCCGGTAATAGTAGTGTCAGTCTTTTAGGGGGGGGGGGGGGGTCTTTCCTCATGAGCACAGGTGTCGAATTTGATGGTCCGGTATATCTTGCTAGGTTTGAAGGACCATCCTTCGCATGCTGCGTCATGTGTACCAACCCTTAGGACTCGCCGGACTGGAAAGCACTAGGGGTTGGACTTTGATTTTAACATAATTTTCATACATTTATCATACCCTTGGGCTCTAGAGATACATATTTCTCTTCACTTGTAACAGGGCCACCCTTAATTTACTATTCCATACAACGATCTTCACTGGATTTTATTCGGTCAGGCGATACTTTGAACCTACTTGATTTAGTGGCTCTAAAATTTTTAAGTACTCCTATCATCGTTCCAAATTTCAAATTATTTCAAGTTATGGTTTTAGTTCTATGAGTTATGATCATTCGGTCCTGTGATCATTGTCTACGGTTTCTCTAGGTTTTTTTGATCTGTCTGGTCCCTAATGTCATAAGGGTAGCAATCAATATTATGTGTTTGTATAAGTAGGGACTGTGCTATCATACATAGGCTAATACGATTCTTAGTTGGGGTTGTTCCTGTTATTTGAGATTCCCTCAGTTGACATATCGCCTCATGGGTGGGTATCATCCCTTGTGACCGAGGGTGAAGAGTAAGGGTTGTACCCATCTGCATACTATGTTCCTATATTATGTATACATATGTATGATTATTATATTGCGTTACACGCCAATTACGTTCCTCTAGCTGATTGCAATGTTACAATTATATTATACATGAAATTTATAATCTGAATATTTTTCAGTTATAATTAATACCAACATTGGAGATTTTATAAGTGGTCGCGCGGTAAGTGGGAAAATAGTCGTATTGCAATTATCGTTATACGTGGGTTCTACAGTGCATAACGAACATAACTCAGACCCGATTAACGACACGTGAAAATAATTGTACCGTGCGTCAGAATAATTGCCCAGTTCTGTGGTCTTTTTCTTGTGGTCGCAATTTTTGGCTCTTGATTGTGAAATGTTTTTTTTTTTTTTAATCAGAAACGTTAGGAATTTTATTATCCATAAAAATTTCGTACAAAGATCTTCAATGATGTTAATGGTAAATGTGATTGATGATAATGTGATAATATTGTACGATTGTAAAATGGCCGATATAGATATCAATTGCGAAGTATGTAAATGCGATTAGAAGGAACAGTTGCGCCGATTCATAAAATTATCGCTTAATCAATTTGCAATTTAGTTTTTGAATTGTAGATATTGTTCGACGAATCGTGGCCAAATTGCATTGCGTAAACCTACTAAAAATTAATTAATGGGAAACGTGGGGGATACTTTTCATCCGTGTAGTCGAGCGCAATTACAACACTGCAGTGACGTATATGCATATTCGATGGTATTCACCATTATTATTGTCAAGCTGGCCGACCGTTAAAATAATATAAATAAATATTTTTTCTCATATAACGGTAGATACAGATATTGTAAACTTTGAAAGTTCGAAGTGTAATGAACTTTTTATAAAATGATAGAATGCTAGTATTTATGGTAATAAAAAAATGTATGATTACCAAAAAATAGTCTCACTAGCATTTTTATCAAAGCCTTTTATTTAAAAACGCTACGAACTTATTACCCAACCAAATAAAATTAAGGTTTGAGGATTTAATAGGAGAACAAAAAAGCACTGTTTTACAATCTGTCTAATTTTACATTTATAATTGCCTGTTATTGTTTTTTCAATTTAATATCCAGACTGCAATTAATTATCAGTGTGTCATAGCATCACTGTTCTATCAATGAGACAAATGAAGATGAATTTTTTAAATTATTCAAATTTACGAAACAGTATTAATATCGATTGCAGTATATATGTATGTAATTAAGACAATTAAAACATGCTACGAATAAGCAAGAAAAAATATCGCATAATCATTGAAATACTTGAATATCAAGTATTTCAATTCAAAAATCCAAGATTGTCGTAAACTCTTCGGTCGTTTGACTTATCGTTAAATTTTATTCGTCTCCTACGAGTCAACCTGGCAGCTTTCATCATTGTAATATTTACCAAGCGAACTGTATGGTTATAGCCGCAATAACAAAAGTCATAATTCATAATGATCCCCGTGATCGTAGTGCCACGATAAATGTAGTCGGCGCAGATTTCGACGGGTTTTATTACCAAATCGACGATTGCGTATGCTCCTGTTCATATTCCCAGTGGTTAAAATCGTCCGTCATTACATTCTGACGACAGTAGCCACTCCAGGTTTAATTTTCTACTGCACTGTATCGTCGTATAAATGCAAAGTCAAATATTCATATTGTCCTTCAGGTACACTTTGGTGCGGAGCTGGTGACATGGCCAAGAACGAAGATGACATTGGTGTCTTTAAATACACTGACTCTTGTTGTAGGGATCATGATAATTGTTCAAACAGTATTAATGCTGATGATGAGAAATATAGACTGAAAAACAATGGAATATTTACAAGGTAATCTTAACACATCTTGCGCAGGAAGCAACTAAAGTCGTTTTTCATGGATTATTAAACTTACTATTAAACTAAAAGTTTTAATAAAAAAACTAAATGTTTAAAAACTACAGCTATTTTATGCAGAAGGAGTTTTGCGTCCGAACTGTAAGAAATCGTCTAGGGTAAGACTTTGGCGCAAAGTGCCTGGACGAGATGTGTTAATTGCTAAATATTCATTTCATATCATTTATCAAGTTAAGCCTAATTTGTATATAAACTTTTGATATGGGTAATACAATTAAAATTGTAGTCTGTAGCAAGAGACTATAAGAAAATTATTTAAAATGTGATCAATTATATTAAAGCAAAATGCTATTTAGTTGTTGATGTACACTGCAGGACACTAATGCCGTCCCTGGGTGGAGCTAGTAGGAAGCGGGAGAAGAGCGACCGGCAGTGGCGACTGGTGGCGAGCAAGCCAGGCCGCCGCGTAGAGAGGGTAGCCTATACCCCTCACTCGGGACGGCATGTCTGTCCAGACTCCAGGCGTCCCGTATAACACTGTCTCAGACAATTTCCACAGAGTCCGCATA